>VYZM01008065.1:1069259-1089199 GCA_013398915.1 Dromas ardeola | reverse complement strand
GGGCCGCCCCCGGCCGCTCGCCAGGCGGCGGGATCCCCGCAGGGCCCCCTGGGGCAGCCCCGTGGGGGTGCGCTCGGGGGATCTCCGCGGGCCGAGGCGGAGCCAGCCGCTTTCGCAGGCCTCGGCGGCCTCCGTTCCGCTCTGCTGTAAGAGGTCATGTGCCTGTTACAGTTGTAATTACTCACGTAATTACGTTATGCACGTACGGGGGGAAAAGGCAGTCATTTGCGGCATGCAGTTACACGCGGGATTCCTCCTGTCAAACGCCCATTTTTCTCTAGGATCCGTTTGTTCCAGGGCTCTCTCGCTAACCTTTGCTGTCTGGTTAATCTCCAGAGCTATCGGGGTGGTTTAGATTAGATATTAGGGAAAAATATTTACACCGAAAAGGTTGTCGAGCATTGGCACAGGCTGCCCAGGGCAGTGGTGGAGTCGCCATCCTTAGAGGTGTTTAAAAGCCGGGCAGACGCGGTGCTGAGGGACGTGGGTTAGAAGTGGTTTTGGCAGTGTTGGGTTGATGATTGGACTTGATGATCTGAAAGGTCCCTTCCAACCCAGACAATTCTAATTGTAGGCACTCTATGGGCACCTGGCCATAAAACTAGAATTTTGATATAAATACACATTCCTTGCAGAGATTTCTGTGCAAAATGTGCAGGTAATCACTAATATATAAATAATACACATTTATTAATGCTACTTAGGCGATGATCTTGATTTTGGCCATGTCAGTTTGATTTGTTTTACAGAACCTAGTGTCATTATATGTTGATCTTTTGCGTAGGTATTATGTAATTAAAAAGGTTTCTTTTTGCCATGATGAATGAGGATTGTTTGATTGGAGGAAAATCAAATGAGAACACAGTCAATTATTTTTAATATCCAAGACTATTTGGATTTTTTTTTCATTTTAGGGGAAAAAAAAAAAAAGCTATCACGAAGCGTTCTTTTTTTTGTCATTGAATCTTCAATCCCTGCTAGTGCAAAACCAGGAAAACTCACCCATCCTGCGCTCGGGTTATATGTGCAAATTCAGAAACAGTATTTCTGGTGTTCTTGCAGTTTCCTACTTTGGGTTGCATTTCGGCAATTTCGTGTTGGAAATGGAATGTATATGTAACTGAAATTGAGGACAGTTCCAGATGTGAGAGTTGGGTTGTTAATAGCTGGGATAACTAGCCTTAAATGTCAGAACCGTTAAAGCTTGGCAGCCAGCACAGTAAATCACCTTTAAACAGATGCAGTTATTTGATGTGCTGCTCTGTATTTTAATATTTTCCCAGTTTTTAGGGAGTGTTATTATAGGTGAACTCTGTTTCTGTAACTTTGTAGTTTTGGATACGTATTAACTAATCTGTTAAAAGATTACTTTTGTGGTTTCTGAATGAAGTGCTCCACAAAAAATCCCCAAATCCAAAGCCCAGCCCAGCCACTCTCCTTTTACCATGGCCCAGACTGTCTATTCTGTCTGAATTTGGCTCCTTTGCACAAATGCGTAGTGAAACAGTGGCCCCAGAGGACCCTACTAAGTACAAGCGTTGGATCAGTCTTGAGGCTGCGCGCCGGAGAGAAGTCTGTGGTGGATGTGTTGTAGAGCTGGGCTGTGGGACAAGAAGAGATGGCTTCAGGGAGATCTGCATTGTACCCTTGTGTCTGTAATGTTTGATACTGGTAGATACCAGTCTTTAGGGCAAAGTTACTGGTTTTGTATCCCGGTGTAAGTTTGTTTCTGCAAAAAGGGCTCCTGCATTAGTCTGCTGACATCTGCCCCCTTTGTTCTGGCACTGGTGGTGTTCTCACTTCAGCTGGGTCATTTTGTTGGTATAGAAAAATACTGAGTTGACTGCCTTTACAGCTGTGTCGGTGAAGGCTATGCATGAGGGAGGAACGGCAACAAGGCGCAAATAACTCTGCTAACCCAGGTGGCAGATATCTCAAATTGGATCACCAAAAATTACTTAAAACATTTGGCCTAAATTTCTTCTGTATTTCAAAGTCCTAAATGAAAGAGAGGAATAATACTTCTTTACCTTGTAAGAATATTGTGAAGATTTCTTAGTATTTATGAAAAAGTTGTAACTATAGAAAAGCCACTGAAAAAATTAATACAGAATGGGAAATATAGTGTAATTAAATAGGCCTTGCACAGAAGATGTAGAAAATACTGAATAGCTGTTGAAGTGAGTGTTATCATATATTTTCATTCTAGAAGGTACATCTTGGTGGAAAAATGGCATTTTTGAAAACTGTATATAAAGGTTGTGCAGTTGATACTAGACCAGGTGCTTTTTCAGACTGTGGTTAATGTTTAACCTTACTATTGTAAGGCGGTTTTGTGTCCATACGGAGATGCCGAGGGCTCTGGCACCTCTAGACCCACTACGGGTCTCCACTGGTGTGCTCAGGGATCTGATCTTGGGGTGCTTTAGAGTCTCCAATTTAGTTTCACACCAGAGGGGTGTATTTTCCAATGGTGGCAAGTTTTTATCAGTTTCTTCTAAAGCCTTTTATGTTCCTTCTCCTTTAAACTTCAGGTCCTGACTTTTCCCTGCCCATGGTGTTCATCCATTTTTTGAGGGGTACGGGTTATAAATTATAATCTGTAAATTCTCTCTGTGATCTGAATCTCTTCATGTTCTACATTATACTGGTATTCTTTCTTGAATATAGTTATTTCTGAGTAACCAGCCCCGTTTCCATTGCTCTGCCTCCTTATTTGATCTTTCTCTCTGGCACTCTGATTTTTGCGTTCCCCTGTAAAAGTTCCTCATTCTCCTGGGCTTCCAGATCAGATACAACTTCCTGAGCTTCTCTTCATATCTGTTTCCCTTTCTCTCCCCTCATCCATCTCCTTATTCCAGATTATTTAATCAGCTATTACATGTTTTATGTATACCTCAGCTTCATCTTTAATCCTCAGCCAGCTCTGTGACTTCTTCAGTTTTTCCTCCCCTTTCTTCCTTTCTTCCTCCTGCTTTTCCCCAACTCCATTGCCTGGTTCTTGTCTTTATTGTATTCTGTATAGCTTTATCCTCCATGGCAGGCAAAATTGAAAAGTGGAGGGAGTGGATTTCTGAGTGCTTTTTTTTTATTTTCTTTTTTTTTTTTAAAAAAAAGGGGAGTGTGCGTGTATACACACACATACATATATAAACTGATTTCAGCATATGCTGTTTAGCATGTGAAAACTGCCTTTCCTTCAAAACTTAAATTTCTTCTCTGAAACTTGGACGTAAAGCTTGGTCTTACGCTACTGGTGTTTGATAGAGAAACCGATGTGTTCTCTGGTCTTGTTCTTTAGATATGAATGATCTAGTTAAACGTTTATGGACAGAGAATTTTGCCAAGAAAAAGCACGTCTGATGGAAAATACGGTCTGCCAAGTTAAATCTTGATAAAGTTAGGAGCATACTTTATAATAATTTCATAGGTTGGATGGCATAGTAATTGGCAAGATCTTTTGCCTTGTCAATGAAAGTTATACAAGGACTCTATCAGAAAACCAGCTTTACTTGCAGTTGGCGCTGGTAGCCGGTCTGCTAAGAAAAGGATGGCAACTTCTGTTTCCAAGTGAAGCATATGGGTTGGTTCTTTTTGGGTTGGTTGTTTTTTTGGTGGGGGGTTGGGGGTGACTAACTCTGTTTCTTTCTGCCCACTGAACATGGTAATGTTGAAGAACATGTCTTGCATGGACAATCTGTTCACTCTAGCCTGATTCTAGCCTGATTTTACATCAGCAATAATGCCAGTGATAATGTTTATGTTGGTGGCAGAAATATCCCTTAAAAAAAAACCAAAACAGAAATATTTAAGATGCTGGTTGCAATATGAGGGAACTTTATTGGAGCGAGTAGTTAGAGGTTATGACAGGAAGGTTGGATTTCTGCTCTATTTCAGAGTCTGCTGTTCTTCAGAATGGGTACGTTGTTCAGACTCCAACCACAGTAACTTGTCGTGTGTCTTGGCATCCATTGGCAACATATCTGAGAGAGAATTACTCAATTTTTCGTTCTCTGGTGAATTAGAATAATTATGGCCTTTTTTTGGTAACTGTTGAGAACATTCTGTTCTTGATGAATTTCACTCAGCCACAGCTTGGATTTTAGAGCGACTGAAAATACATTTTTAAAAACAAAGTACACTGATTTATATTAATTGTCAGGCTGCGTAAGCATAGCCTTATGTACTTTCAGTTGGTTTTGTAGATTCAGCTAGCTGTACGGTTTAGTACGCAGTGGTACTTACATATATAAACAGTATCTGCTCTGTTTCATCTTCCCGTGTTATCACAGACATTTTAAGAATGCTTGAAAGTATTGCATTGCATTTATGTAATAGATTGTTAAATTTTTTTACAACTTAGATTAGTATACCATTTAGGTATGCCTTAACTCCTTGATTTACTTTACTTTAAAATTTTACTACTGTGATTTTGTTATACACTGTCTGCTAATGCTTCTTTGGTTTTTATGTTTTTATGCAAACGGCTTAAGAAAAGACACCATTTGGGCAAGCTACTATGTATTTGTAGATACAAAAGAGCTAAGAGTTTCAATTTTTCTATCTCTGTGCCATTTATTGCTACAATGTTACTTTCCGGTGTATTAAATCAGCAAGATGTTGGATGAAGTGTATGTTTCTAGTTTTAATATTTTAAAAGCTGCAGTACACTGGCTCCAGTCTGGTTTTTAACACCAGGTTAAATTTAAAGTGTATTAAAGTGTGATCTGAGAGACGTTTAGGGCAATTCTTGAGTTTGCGTATCTTGCACATTGGGCTGAGCCTGTGCTCGGTGGTGAAGGTTAGATAGTTTTTGGCATTTGCACTAACAAAAATAGATCTTGGATGTCTGTCTTGTTGCTGTCGAAGTCATTCTTGTTTATCCTGAATTCTGACAACTCTCCCTGCACTTTCTGTGCTTAAAGACTTGATCAGCCCAGATCAACCCAATTGTTTTGGCAGTGGGATGCATTTTGAAGAGCTAGTCTTATAATTGTTTCTGGAAATCTAGTTAGTGAAGGTGAATCTTTGTCGTGAAGAACCCCCGATTATTTTTCAGAGCTACCTCTTTAGGCTAACTTGTACCTCTGGTACTTGAGGGCAGAACTGAACAGCACATGTACCCTGGCCTTGTTTAGGGACTTGGGTTTTAGGACTTGCTACTATTTTCAGTACTTGTCCTGTGCCTTCTGGAAGCAGCTTTTAACTCATCTGCTGCACAGTTGTGTCTGCATAACAGTTTTTCATGCTATCTTTTAGTTTATACATCTGAGCAAATCCGTTTTCAGGATATATGGGCTTTTGAAACCCATTCTAGACCTTTACTGGGTTGATTCTGCCTCTGGTTTTTGGGGATTTGGTTTTGTTTCAGAGGAGGGGAGGGGGGCACACGTGTATGGCCTACGATCCTTTCCTTTTGTTGTAGGAAGTAGATATTTCTGTAGTTGTTTTTTTTCAAGTGACTCAAAACTTCTGTTTGGATTTTACATGTCTGGGATTTTTTACACAGCTCTGCTTGAGCAAAGTTTTTCGTCTCCTTCCCTTCTCGCAGACAGATCACGAAAATTAATTTAGGTGACTGGTCATAGATGTATTGTGCATAATACAATTTATGTCCAGTGACAAATGAGAAAATAAAACTATTTCTGCAATTTTATAGCGAATTGGCCTGATTCAGTGTAATTTCGTATCTGTAGTCATGCAAAATGGTGTTTGATACAAAACCTGAAATCGTGTTCTTGCGTAGAGAAGTACGCCGTAGTCCCTTGTGACTTCCTGGTTTGGTGAAAGTGGGGAGACGATAGAAGTTAGAAGTTTTGTGCTGTCAGACTTGCTTCCATCTAAGTAATTTATTTCTTTCTTTTTCAGTGATTCTCCTTTGCCTGTTTCATCGCGAGTCTGTTTTGTAAAGTTCCATGATCCGGACTCAGCAGTTGTGGCCCAGCATCTGACAAACACTGTATTCGTTGACAGAGCGTTGATAGTCGTACCATATGCAGAAGGTTTGTGAATTGTTTAATGGCCTATGAAGCCACCATGTGATGGCATTTTATTCCAGTATAGCTCACAAAAATGAGGATTAGTAAAATGTCAAAAGATATTAACATTTTGAAACCCTTGGTATATTGCCATTGGCCCATGGATTAAATTATTTTTTTTTTTATCTAGTGACACTGAATGAAAGTGGGAAGTTTACCTTTTACTCGTTTTATGTGTCTTTAAGTTTAGAATATTAACGTTTTAGGCAGAATTATTTGCAAATTTTGCTCTGTATCAGTCTCAATGAGACATTTTCCTGAACAGACTTATGCAAACAGGTAATAATTAAGTGTTTACCACTTTCATATATGCGTAAATCTCTTAATGAGAATGGTTTCTCCCTCCCTGAGAGTGCACGGGAGAGTAGATTAACATTTCTTTGAGATATGCAGCTGCTGCATTTGGTTGGGAGCTTCCCTGGAAAGGCACTCACTCTCATTGTGAGGTCCAGTATACCAAGGGTTTGAATAATTATGGTTTAATTTGAAAGTGAGATCTTCCAAGAGGTGCCAAATGGGCACTGGTACTAGTTTTTTATTCCAAGTTTTCTTGTTCATCCTTGATATATTTTATAGAATTTCACTAAATAATAAACTCTTCTCTCTGTTATTTGTGTGTGTGATTTTTGTAGTGGAGAAGGCAAATGCAAAGCCCTTCCAGATGACTGAAAAACAGTGGGTCCTCTGCAGCTACAGGGGATTCTAGACATTAACTAAAGGCCAGCAAGCACTCAAGTCCCCAAGTGTTTTCCTGGTGTAACCACTTGTTAACTACATTTTCTCTTCTTCTTTTTATTTTTACATTTTAGGGTGTTACAGTAATTTGAAAGGCAATGAGCAGGGTTTTTGGAACTTACCTTAAAAACAAAGTGCTGAGAAGACACCTCTTCTTACAGAAGTCTTATTAAACTCTTCTAGACTTGCTTTAGAAGTAACTGATTTCCATTGTACTGTTTCTTGATTTACTTCTGAAATAATGGAATTTCACAGATCGCTTGAAATAAATAAAATCTCTGCAGATTAAGTCGTACTACAGTAATAAATTTGGTACATGGCCTGGGTTCAGACCTGTATTCTAGACATTGTAATGCTGTAGGCTGTCTTTTGAGGCCTGGGGAGCTGTCTTACCTTTGTATTCCTTAAACTTAAAAGATATGAAAACTTAATTTCTGGAATGTAGGAATCTGCGGCATGACCTTTGATTGAGACATGCTGCTTTTTGAGAGTACAGAACACGTTCTGAAATTGCTGTTGAGTTACTGCTTCTGCTTTCGCCAGTTTAGGTATAATAGCATAGTTGAAAGGCATCTTGTCCTCCTCTTTGTATTAAAGCCTGGTATAGTAACAGTCCTTCCGAGTTAGCCGTGAAAGATTCTCCAAGGCCCATGGTGAAGAATGGTAGTGTTTAACTTTTCCAATAAGGATAAAAATGTTTTTCTCTTTGTCAGTCTGAGTTTGTCCATTGTGCTTGATGGTGGATAAATCTGGCACATAGAGAAATCTACCCAGTAGTTTTGGTTCAGATTGTGTAAAGACAACAAAATTAATAAAGTAGAACATTTTAATGGGCCTGTTTAAATTAAGGAATTCCTCATGGGCTGTTTCTTGTGGTGTCCTAGCAGTTCAGAATGTTGATGTTTTTGGCATAGTGATGTAGCATATCACAGCCAATAAATTTATGCCCCTGGGTTTGTAATCATACGCTTTTGTCCCTGTACTGGAGTATAGTTTTCCCTGCAAATGCATACCGCTGGGGTCCCAATTCAACAAGCTGTTTAAGCACGATACAGCAAGATTCTTAAAACCGTAGTGAAATTGCTCATGTGCTTAAAGCCAGGCATATGCTTAACTACTGTGCTGAACTGGGCCCTTTTATCTTTTATTTTCTGTTGTGATAATTCTGTATTAATATTGCCTGTCACTAAAGCAAATGTTTGTTATCTGTTTAGTGCAATAATTATCCCCTATATCACAAGCGCACTCCAGTTTTAGCATACACAGACATTTTGCTGTTGGCTGTTGCTTTGTGTTATAGAACTATACACAAAGTTTACGGTAAGGTTTAGTATTTGTAATTTTCACTGTGATATTCCTAGATTTGGAAGGAACTCTTAAGATTAAAGATGACTTGGGGGGGTATTTAGGTTCTTTGGTTAATGTTTGTTTCTTTTGTCTGTTTCTTTTTCTTTCATTTCTACACATTCATGCAGTATTTCATGGTTCTAACAAAGCAGCAGTAAAAAAAGCTCTTGAAGCATGAAAATTAACTGGTGAGGGGCCTCATTGCTTTTTTTAAAATTGTAGTTTATTTATTTCTAAATACTTTTTTAAAAAACAATTAGAGGATCAGATGCATGATTTTTTTTTAATGGATGCAGATCTTCTATGAGGTGTCTCAAGATAAGTCTGAGGATTTGTATTTAGATGCCAGAAATGTTGTAGTTGCACTAATTTGAAATGTTTAGCTATAATTTATAAATATCCTCTGAGACATAATTTTGCATGCAAAATTACCCCATAATCTCTCTGTAGGTATGTTAATATATTTATGCATTAATGCCCTTTATCTAAATGACCTTTTTCCCCCCTCTCCCTCCATAACTTTTGGTATCTAAATTGATGACAGCTCAATGACACAAGCAAGATAACAGTGCTGTGTATTATACATTTGTTTATATTATCGGCACTTCTCAGTATAGGTGGAAGGAACCATTACCTTTATTTAACAGTGGTTTTTCTTTTTTGTTGTTGTGTTTTACAGTTCTTTTCCCTGGTTCAGCCTGAACTATATACCAGGCCCTGCTGAAAATACCACCCAACAGTTTTCTTCTGCAGCTTATCCAGTTTCTCTTAAGTGCCCTGTACATATTGTATGTTTTATGATGAGATGCAGTTTCTTAATATGTATTACAGAAACACTACTGGTATTTGCAAATATATAGTAAAATTGTTTTATTGAACTCTCATTTTGGGGGCTTGGGCACATTAACAAATTAATCCATCTGTATAGGGCTTTTGCTGTTGGATAGAATAAAAATACCTACCTAATTACTTGTTTCATAGTAGGACCCTTAAAATTCTATGTGCAGAGCAGGCAGTAAAATGAGACACTTGCCTTAGTTGGCTGCAAGATTTTGGGCCAGAAGTTTCTTCTGCAGTGGCAGTATGTAGCAGCATTGTTGGTACAATAAGCATGGCACATATTGGAACAATTGCATTTTACTGCACAGGTAAGGAATGTGCCACAGTATACTGTATGTATGCACGCGTCCAGCCACAGACACACATACACAGCGTGTATTTGGAGATCTGCAGAGACTTTCGTTTTCATTTGACAAGTCAGCAAAAGCCCTACGCTTGATTCAACAAAAAATATTTCCATACCTTCTCTTTAAGTTTTACAAAATTTATATGGTAGGTGTAAAAGAAAACATAGTGAACTGTACCATATTATTAACCCCTAAATCAAACTTTTTTTGTCTTGTGTATCTTGATTTTTCTGTGTGCTTTATAGTGAAGCAGCCGACACGAGTCGTTGTTCATAAAACAGCTTTTGAAAGTTGAGAGCACACCCCTGGAGAACCGACTGTGCTTGCTTACGTTTGGTTCATGACTTAAAAATCGAGTACAGGTGATGAAATCTTGGCAGTGTTAACAAAAAAGTAGTGTGTATTGTGCTATTTTTTTGCTCTAGAAACTTAACCATTTGTAGAGAAAAAGGAACAGTCAAATTTTCACACATTGAAGTTTCATTCTGACAAAAAAATTAATGATAAATATTAATAGACATCGAGCTTTGTATTTTAGCCAACATAAGTACTTTCAACAAACTCAGGTGGTGTATCAGGGAGACATTTTCTGGGTGTATTTGTGTATTTTCTGCCTTTGAAATGGAATGTGTTCTAATGCGAGGCTGTTTCTCTGCAGGAGTTATTCCTGATGAGACTAAGGCTTTGTCTCTCTTGGCACCAGCTAATGCTGTGGCAGGTCTGCTGCCCGGAGGTGGACTCCTGCCCACTCCCAACCCACTTTCTCAGGTAGGCTTTCCAGTTGGACTGGAGGCAAGGGAAACAATTCCGTGTCTTCTGTTGCATTCTAACTTACTTTCTGATGGTTTTTTTCAGGCCAAATAGACTGAGGTGCTAATGCTATTCCTATAAAGTTATAATTTATATACCGCAGAGTGGTGATAAGGTGCTAGATGGGATACTTTGATTTCCCGAATGCTTCCTAGCATTCCCTAGGGAATCCCCTAAAGCATTCCCAGATGCTTCTGGTATCTTGGAGCCCCGTGTTTATATCTCTCTCTCTCTTACCCCTCTTTTATCCATTGTACACTCACAGACAGATTTGACAAGCAGTAAGATTTCAAATCTGTAACGTTCAAGGAGTTTGACATGCTGTGGTGATACCTTCTGTTAATACTGCAACTGAGGGGGAAAAACTGTAGCCTGTATTTGCTCCTTACCTAAATACACAAGAATTTGTGTGGAAGATGAACAATAAGAATAATACATGGTGAAAAAAGGATCAGTCAAAGCACATACCTTACTGGAGAACAGAGAATCAAAGTACAAGAGGAAAATCAGTAAGAATAAAGCTTCATTAATTCTGCAGTTCTCAAATCTCCTTCTTCAGCTTGTGCTTAGGTCTTCTTTATGTATCTTGTGTTATGATTTGTGATTGCATGAAAAACATACTTGCCATCAAGTTGTTCAGAAGGTCTCTCTAACCTGATGTAGAGGAAAAAGTCTGAAGTTTAATTTTGAAACTCGAGGAAAGGGATGACGGAAACAAATACTGTCTTAAAGATTCCTTTCACCAAAAACCGTATGTATATAAATTCCTGAAAATGGTTGTTGAACCATCTTAATAATTTTAGTTCTGTCACTGAATCGCAGCCTGCTCCCAATCTGCTTAATGGCAGAATTTATTTAACACCCATTTTGTGGAAAATTATGGTGAGTGGTCATTTTTTATAAACACATCTTGAAAGCTTGTTATGTAGCTCCTTTTGACTGTTACTGGGAGTTGGGCATCTAACTTGGCAAAAATGCATTGGAGCTGTGGTTTATGTTCACAAAATCAGTGTGTGGGAACGTGGCTTTTTCTTTTGAGACTGCAGGGAGAGGCCTGCACCGTTTCAAGAGCTCAGCTAACTGAAAAACTCAGTGTCAAAAAGTGGAAGGTTCCATGCTCTTGACGACACGCTTTTGCTGCCGCTTTTATGCTGGCTCTGGAGCTCATCAGGTCCTTTTGCGAACGATTGTGTTATCTTCGTGCTGTCTGCATCAAGCTAAGTTTTCTGATGGCCAGTGGGCTGAATTGGTTGACGGATGACTCTCGGGTGCCAGAGCAGCCAGAAGGGAGGCGGTGAGAAGGAAGGAAGGGAGAGCAAGACCCCATTGCAGCAGCACAGCATTCGATTAACATAATATCATGCAGATTTTAGCACAGTGTGTGTTTTGTTTCAGTGTACGTTTTGATCATCACACTTCAAATGGCCAAAAAATGAGGTTCTTTTATGAGGCTTCTAGATTAATTTAAGGAATTGAGACCTACACCGTCATTCTATTTATTTTTCTGGTAGCTTTTCAACTCATATCCCAGTTTTAACCAAATTTGGAAATTTGCAGAGATGTAATAATGTTATGTTGTCTTTTAACATAAACCGTGTTAATTTCAATCCTAAATTGATTTAGGTATGTGGTAGTTTGCTCAGAAACTTATATATTCATATTATATATGAATTTTCACTTTAACACTGGAAAAGAATTTCATTGTAAACTATTTCTTGAATGTAGTGAAATGCTTTACTTCCCCACCCACCTGCTGGGATGCAGAGGAAACAGAATTTCATTTTAGAATATTTATAGGAAAAAAAATCTTTCATATACTAAACTTTGGAATATCTGAATAAGGAAAACTGAAATACTCTCGCTAACCTTAGTATATCGTTACCTGTAGCTAGAAGCCTAAGTAAAACCCGGTTCAACTTTCCACATACGGAACACTTGGGAATCTTGGTCTGACAGCTTTTTATCAATTGAATGTGGCTTTGTCTAACTGCTCTCTTTGTTGCAGATTGGTGCTGTCCCTTTAGCTGCTTTAGGAGCTCCTGCTCTCGATCCTGCCCTAGCTGCTCTCGGGCTTCCTGGAGCAAACTTAAACTCTCAGGTATGGCACACGATCTAACATTTTCTCTCTTTTCTCTAGCACGTGTGTAGTGTGACTAGCATACACGGTGCTCTTAGTGTTCACCAGTCCATTAAATAACAAGCTGGAGATCTGGAAATATTATACTTAGGTTTGAAGAAGTGTTACAAAATATGACATTTTATTAAAGGCTTGGCTCACTGTAGCCTGCGCAGGTGGCTGGTGCTTTAAACTTCCTAGAATTGTTATAGAATGCAGTCTTTGTTTCTTGGCGTAGCAGGTTTGTATATGAACACTTTTTTTTTTCTCTTTTCTGTTTTAGAAGTAATTTTCGTTTGTATCAGTTTAACAGCCACTGTCTGAAAAAAACAGTGATTGATTTTTCTGAGCACCTGTTTGGAATAAATAGTATCTGCAGGAGTATCAAATTAAATGCTGGAAGGACCTAAAAATAATGTAGGACTAGTAATGAAATGTTTCAAATATGCGTCATTATCAAGCTATGAAGCTGTCTCGTACTTACAGTAAAAAAAAAATATTGTTTGACGAAAATACTGGGGAGACTTTATATTAGACTGTAGTCTTTTTTAAACCAAGTAAAAAAAGATTTAAGTACTAAGTGATAGTAGAATATTGAGTTAATATTTAAGATGTAAGAACCAAATACTGTACAGAGAACGTGTTTTACAGGTACAAGAATTAGTAATGATTTAATGCATCCATCATTTGGCATTCTCTTTGTGCATGCCATGTATATTAACAAGCAAATAATGGTGATAAAGAAATAACAAATGAAAAAAACCCAAAGCATTCTAATGCATATTAGAAAAATATAAATTTGTTAGGATGAAGGATTGTTTCCTTTGTCCATTAAGTGAGCTGATTGCAACAAACTGTTTGGGTTCAGCACATGGCTGCCTCTCTGAAGAAAATCAGTGGGAACTGAACATTTTGTTGTTAATACACCACTGGTAGAGGAGGAGACCAATTGTAATAATATCTGGATTTTCCTAAGAGCTGTAAAATATATTTTTAGTGGAATTTTTAGGGTAAAGGAGCTTTTGTTTACTGTTCATAAGTATACATTGAGGACTTCCCGTGGACAGGCAACTTGGTTCTCTAATGAGGTCTCTATTCTCTTGAAGTAACAGAGACATAACCTGGAAATACCAGAAGTATTTTTATTTTAAAGTGCTTTGATTCTGTCCGGGTAAGGGCCTATGTTTGGCCACTGTGGGGGAAAAAAAAAAAAGTAATTAAGCACCACTGACATGTGAGGTTCACACCCTCACCACCATCCACAAATGTTAAACCAGAACAATATGCCTTTTCGTCGGTAACTTCTTTGGGGTGTGTTTTGTTTTGTTTTTTTCATCTGTAGAGACTTTTTGCGGTAGCCACTGCTGAGGGTACATTCAAGGAAGGTAATCTTCTCAAGCATACGCATCTTCCAACATGATCTTAACTTTTTTTTTTTCCCCCCTCGCAGTCTCTTGCAGCAGATCAACTACTAAAACTTATGAGCACAGTGGATCCAAAGTAAGCATCAGTGTTTACAAATATTTATATTGCAATATACCTGATCTTGGGAACATCTGTTGGGATTCAGTATCCGATCTTTGTCCTG
Source organism: Dromas ardeola (assembly GCA_013398915.1). NCBI lineage: Eukaryota > Metazoa > Chordata > Aves > Charadriiformes > Dromadidae > Dromas > Dromas ardeola. Next base: position 1,075,378 of record VYZM01008065.1, on the reverse strand, counting down.
CTGGATCTGATTAAGGTTGAAGAAAACTAGTGTCTTGGGGATCTTGCGCAGACTCTTTTTACTGTAGTAGAGAGAAGGAGGGGAGGAAACTAAGATTACTCAGCTTTGCTCCTATGGAATAACACCAATTAACCTCTGGGATTTCGTTTTGGTAGACATAAATTCAGTTTTTCTTACCCCATTTTTGTCACTTGTGTCTGTAACGTAAGGGTGCAGCCAGCACTTTCCATCCTGCAAGGCTGAAATGGAGGGGCCGTGCTCATGGCAGGGGCTGGACCAGATGGCCTCTAAAGGTCCATTCCAGCCCAGACTGTGGTTTGATTCTGTGGTTGAGAATGAGCCGAGACCAGCAAGTGGTGTAAAAGACAGCAATAAGAGAGTCTATGTATGTTACAGCTGTGGGGAGATAACAAAAGACAGCATGTCTTATCACTTGGTAGAAAGAAGGAGCAAATAACAGTAAGCGCAAGTATTTGCTAATTTTTATTTCAGTATACAGAAAAAGTATAATTTTAGTCAAAATAGTATGGCATGGGGACAGCGAGTAGGGCAGGATTGTAGCACTTAATGTATTCGTGTGCTGTTAAGCTATTGATAACGTTGCAATAGGATGGTGAAAGCATAGGCCATTGGAAAAAAGCAATTAGACAAATCAGTAGGTGGAAAGTGCAGTAAATGCAAAGAAACCACGTCTGCCTCAGAAAGCCCTTGTACTGCAAATTGCAGGAAGCTTTGAGGAGAATTCTTTTAACTCTCAGCTTCGGGAAAGCGCTTCAATGTGTGCTTGCCCTGCTGCAGGGTTAGCTAAATAGATCTTTCCTGCTATTCACAGTTTGCTGGAATTCTAAGAGCCGTATGTGCTAGTATCTTGTGAGGCTGTTTCCAGCACAGCTGTCGCATCTCAGACTTACTGCTCCATTATCTGAATGGTGACAAAACACAGGCAGTCACTTTGAATAGGCTGCAAACTGACAATGGAGGCACCTTTTTCTTGGATTCTTCAACACTGAACTTCTAAAATTCATCTTTCTTTACTAGGTTGAACCATGTAGCTGCAGGCCTTGTTTCACCAAGTCTGAAATCAGATACCTCCAGTAAAGAAATAGAAGAAGCTATGAAAAGAGTACGAGAAGCACAGTCACTAATCTCTGCTGCTATAGAGCCAGGTAATTTTAAACCGTGGAATACCCCGATCAAGACGGAGTTTTGACGTAGTTTATGATAAAAGCAAAATATTGGTTTAATGCTTTCGTGTTCTATAGTGACTCAATTTATAGTAGACAGTTTTTTAATTGTCCTACAGTGTGAACACTGCATGTGTCCAGCAGAAATGATGCAGGGAATTACTCATCTGGTGGTTTTCCCAAAATTCACTTGATTGGAAGGTTGTAAAATGCTTGAGCTTCCCCTGGTGGAAGTTCATACTGGAGATTTCATTGGAAACAGCAAGTGGCTTAACCCCTTGACATCCTAGTGATGTTTGTTCTTGGGGATGATTTCCTTTCTTGTCATTCCTAATCTGTGGAAGTTTGTAAATAATTCTTTTTTCTTTGTAGCTTATTTCAGTATATTTTATTTTAGAATAAGTTGCAACAGTTCATCCACAAATCTCAGATCCACCAAATTTGAGCAGCAGTAACTTGGAACACTGAAAATACAGTTTTGCAGCCTCCTCCTGATCATTCTCAGGAAAGAATAGAGCTCCTGTTCTTTTATTACACCAGAAAAATGTGCTGATTGTTTTGCTTGAGGCTTTTTGTGGGAAATTCTAAACAGTAATTTGAGAGATTCTTTAGCCCGTCACAAAATGTCAGAGACTCTTGAGATTTTAACAAGACTTTCCATTGCCCTGCAGCTGTCGTCTTTTAACTGACTTAACTTAAATATTTCCTGCATTTTGACTTCTTCAGTTTTGCATTAAACTTTCTGTTGGTTTTATGCCACATTCATGTCTTTGTCACGTGTTCGTTCTTTGTGTCGAGGAAAACGACAGATAAGCCTTAATTTCAAATGTCAAAATACTCCTTAGGTTTTCTTTATCTTATTTATATCTATAGCGTGAAGCTCAACTTGCATTTCCTTTTTTAACTCCAGACAAAAAAGATGAAAAACGAAGGCATTCGAGGTCAAGGTCACGCTCGAGGAGGAGGAGGACACCTTCTTCATCTAGACACAGGTAGTTAGATTATTTGCTTAAAAAAAAAAAAAAAAAAACAAAACAAAAAAAAAAACCCCAACCCATATAGCTGAAACAATCCCTTCAGAAATGCCTCTTGGAAGTGAGACTTCCCTCACAGAGGCCAACAGATGGAAGAATGGAAATGGTCCGAGGAAAGCCGAGGCTGGGATTTGGCTGGAGCGTAGTGTGGGATGGAGACCCACCACTGCTTTTGTAGAAAGGGTGGGAGAGAGATGAGAGCAGAAAATACCTCAAAATACCTTACACTGCTGCAGAAAGAACTTGAGGACGCCTGGTTCTAGCAGTGTTCGGACTCTCCTTTAGCAGTAAATTGTGTCTTTTGTCAGATAAGAATCACCTTGGCACAGAGCCTTGGTTTTACACAGCCCTCACTACTATGGACTCCTAAGCCCTCTAGGCTGCCCATTTTAAAATAGCTTCTTAGACCTCGCTCGTTTCTTCAGTCTCTTTCCAGTGGGCTCATTTGGTAATTATAATTCGTCTTAACACCAAGTACTAGGAGGCTTCTCTGAGCATTGTTATTTATGTACATAAATTTTTACCTCTTGGGCTGTTTATGCTGTAGCATGTGCAGCAGATTCAGCTTAGTGGAGGTATCTGGGACAGAAGTTTTTCCAGCATTTTCTATGTTATGATTTACTTGGAGATCAGCTGTGTTCAGGTATCCTGGCTAGACATCCTAACTGTCCTACCCAAACGGAGAGACATAGGGCTCTTTGGTGGCCAACAGCAATGAGACGTGCATCATTGTGCATTACAATACTGTTAGCACTGAGCATGCGAATGCTGAATAGCATATTAAAATTTCCTATATTTAACTGCCATGTACCATGTGTTACTGTTAGACGGTCAAGAAGCAGATCGAGGAGAAGGTCCCATTCAAAATCAAGAAGCAGGAGGCGATCTAAAAGTCCAAGGCGAAGAAGATCTCATTCCAGAGAGAGAAGCAGAAGGTCTAGGAGCACATCCAAAACCAGGTAATTGCTTCAGCAAATCTATGCTATTTGCTAGAAATTAAATTACTGAATTTTGGTGCTTAATCTAAAAAAAAAAAAAAACCAACAAAAAACAAAACCCACAAACAAACAAGAAAAACTAGGACAAAATGAACTAGTGGCTCTTTTTAAAGTCACAGTCTCATGTAACATCTTAGAGAATTATATTACACTTGCCCTGTATGTGTGCAGCGTTAGTGACATAAAAACACGTAACCTGCTTTTCCTAAGAGTCGGCAGGTGCAGCCGGCATTGGCCGAATTGCTCAGGAGCTGCCTTTGGAAAGCAGGAAGTTCAGCATCTACGCTTGCAGATTTTGTGCTGTTTGTACACAGAAGCTATTAAAAGAGCAGTTCTTTTATTTTGCTGTAGATAATTGTAATCTTTGTTTCCATTAGTACAATGTGACTGGCCCCAGAAAGACTAACCGTTATATGCCATCCGATGTAGTTACCATGTCTTCATTCATTTTCCTGCATAGCAAAAGTAGTGAATGCTACTTGGCTAGTTTGAAAATGACTTAAACTTAACATCTTTATTTTACTAAAAGGGATAAAAAGAAGGAAGAGAAAGAAAAGAAACGCTCTAAAACTCCGCCCAAAAGCTACAGCACAACTAGACGATCAAGAAGCACAAGCAGGTACAGTAACATAACGGTTTTCCGTGGTCTCTATTTGCAGTGAGCTTTAGCTGCTGTAACAGAAAGAACATTCTTGTATGTAACGGGATGGTGATCCAGCTGTGGCTAGATTGGCTATACGCACAAATGTGTGTATACTCTCTGCCTGTCTCTACAGGATGCTTTATTTTTTCCCCTGATACTGTAATTTTCTGAAGGTGTTGTTTGGGCTTAGAATAGTTTATACTTGCTCTATATCAAAGAGAGTATGATGCTTTGAGGTCACTATAAAACTCTTTCCTGATTTATGGAATAAATACATGCAAAATAATGTGCCATCCGTTTTTAAAAGTCTTCCAAAATTAACTTGCAATATTAACAAGGACAAGCTGTTCTGTTTCTGCTTGCAAAAAGAGTCAGCATCCCTAAGGCAGTCTGAGCTAGCAAGTCATCATGAAGGTGGAGGCAGAACAGGGAACAAGTTACTCTGCTGCTCAGCAGCTGTAGGGGCTTTGCAATACTGCTAATAGTAAATACCCATTTTCAGTTGTACCTATTTACTACCTTTTGAGCAGTGCTGGTTTTGGAGCCAGAGGTGTACTTGTAGCTTTAAAAAAAACAAAACCAAACAAACAACAAACCAAAAACGCTTTGATCTCTCTTTCCTGCAGAGAAAGACGACGTAGGAGAAGCAGGAGTGGATCACGGTCACCTAAAAAACCCCGGTCTCCGAAAAGGAAAATGTCCCGGTCCCCGTCTCCAAGAAGGTCAGTAAGCCTCTTCCCTAAAAAAAATAATAAAGGTGTCCGGGCGGGAAATTCCCAAGAAGTGAACTCTGGCCAAGATCTCAGTGGGCTTCATCTGAAGGCGGTGTGTGTTTGGCGCTTGTCTTACACCTAGCCCGTAGGTTGACTTCTTGAGAGAGAGAGAGAGAGAGGGTGGGTCTCTGCTGGCTGCTGCCGCGTTTGGCATCGTTTAATCCGCTCCAAGCGTAGCGCTTCTCTGGGAGTGCCCAGGCGGGAGCTGGTCCAGGCTGAGGAGCAGGAGAGACACAGAGTTCCCGGCCCTTTGGCTCTCTACAGTAGGAGTCAACCGGGCATTTTGTGATCCTCAGACTTGAGATGCTCCTTCATAAAACACTATAGTGTCGCTGTTCCCAACCTGGTGTTTCTTAGACTTCCCTTTGTGGTGGTTGTGTTCGATCCAGAGCTCAGAAATGGGGATGTTTGGCTGTTTTCTGCAAGCGAACAGTGTACCTTAGTTGCACGCAGCTAATTCTGCCTTTAGATTTGTAATGAACTATGGGTAATGGTCCGGGTGTGGTCCGCGTTCTTGTTACGGAATGGTGTGACTGCGGTTTTCATTCTTCGACATACTTTATCATTGTAGACATAAAAAGGAAAAAAAGAAGGATAAAGACAAGGAGAGAAGTAGAGATGAGAGGGAGCGGTCAACAAGCAAGAAAAAAAAAAGCAAAGACAAAGAGAAGGATCGGGAACGGAAATCCGAGAGTGATAAAGACGTGAAAGTATGTTTAAAAACCTGTTTAATTTCCCTGCCTCTGCTGTAGTATTAACCTGAAACAGGGGCTTTGAAAGCAAGTTTTACCTTTTTTTTTTATCTCGGCAAAGCAGGTCACAAGGGATTACGATGAAGAAGAACAAGGGTATGACAGCGAGAAGGAGAAAAAGGAAGAAAAGAAAATGGCAGATTCTTCCTCCCCGAAAGTAAAGGAGGCTGCCGCTGATAAAGGAAGCGGAGATTCAGCCCGGGAATCCAAAGTAAACGGGGATGATCATCACGAAGAGGACATGGATATGAGTGACTGAACTTTGCCTTTGCAGCGAGCACCGCTGCGGACGTGCATCAGTGTCATTCCTGTGTGATTCTTTTATGCTGTACTTGTTAATCCTAAATCTAGATGTATACAGCTCTGAGCTATACCCGGTTTGTAAATCTCCCGATACTAACTCCCATCAAAAGCTTTCTAGAAAGGTAACCAGCCTTGTTACGGCCCAAAGGGACGGCCTAGCCAAGCGATTTTTACTAACTTGGTGATGCTTCAAGCAAGAGTAACAAGCTGCATGCATCTCCAGCAGGCATGGACTGTGTGGTGTCTGACCTCCTGTAGTACATCAGCTCCCGTACGCTAGCGTTCCTAGACGTCGATTCCTGGCAGAACTAGAGCAGTGTAGGGAATGCACTGGCTGCATGGTCCTTGTGGCAGAAACATCCGCAGTGTTCGCAACTCCTACAGCTTCTGCTGGATCTACTTAAGGGTCTTAAGTGTGACTACACAAAAAAA
>VYZM01008065.1:1039656-1069171 GCA_013398915.1 Dromas ardeola | reverse complement strand
TTTTTTTTTTTAAGCCATGTGGCTGGGGTTGGTTTTGTTTTTGTTTTGTTTTTCCGGTTTTGTTTGGCTTTGACAAAGTTAAAATGCACTGACCTTTTTGAGGGCTTTTTTTAATCTGTCCGTTCAAATCCATCTCAGGCGAGTTGTAATGGTTCTTAATTTTGTTTCTGGAGCCTCGGGAGGTGAAACTCTCCGGTTGATCAGTGCCCAGTGATTAAAGGTTGATTTGTGCAGTTTTCCTAATCCAGGTCATTTTATTTCTTAATGAGCTAAACACGTTGCAAAAAGGTAGTGCATTTTAAAATTGACCTTCGTATGCTTTTAAAAGCAAGTCTACTTGATAATGTACTTTTTACTTGATCTCAAGTTGTATAAACTAATAAACTTGTGTTTACTGTCACTGCAGTAGTAATCTTATGCACACAGTGATTCCATGGTATATGCAGAGTAGTTAGACAAGCTGTCTTCTTAGTTACACAAGTTCCAGAGCTTTTACTTTTGTGCAGGTAAAAAGACAAAAGTAGGCTACAGTCTGTGCCATGTTGATGTACAGTTTCTGAAATTGTTTTACAAAACTTTGATAATAAAACCCTTAAACTTACACTCATGTTCCTATAAAACTCTGCTGGTATTTATTTACACCACTGAATGTACAGAACTTTACCTCAGTCCTTTGGAGTATGTGTTTCTCTTCATCTACCTATTTTAAGACGACCATAACGACTCCGTCTCTTCAAAACCTGGAGCTGCAGTGAGGGCATCGGCTGCCCTTTTAGTCTCGTTGAGTACGTTACACTAAAGAAAGAATTATTTTACTTCTTGGGGAATGAAGGGAATGGGCTTAAATGGGAACCTAGAGGTATTACGGGACAAGTGCTTTTTAGAAGAAATACGTATTTGTAAAAGCTTTTTGTATTTCCATTGAAATATGAACCTTCACCTCCTTAGGATGGTGTCGGAGGAGCGGCAGAAAGGGGAAGCAGCGAGTGCTTTGTGCGGTAAAGTAGCTCTTCCTGTCAACCACAAATTCTGGCTTCAATGGGAGATTTTGGAATGAAACTGTAAGTGGTGCTTGAACTTCTTCAATCTGACGAGTCAAACCATCGTCTTTTTAAACTGTCCTTTCGCCCCGGGCAAAGTGGAACTTGCCATTTAGATACGCAGTGTCATTTTTAGAATTTGTAGAAATGTAAATTTTTACCAACTGTTTTGAGTATTTTGTCAATACGGGGAGGTTTATGTCATACAACCGGTTCTAGGCTTTTATTTCTAGTGGAGAGAATGACAGTTCTTGTAATAAAATATAAATAGACACAGACAAGGTGCATGATGTCCTCATAGATGTGCCTTTTTTGTTGTCATCACGATATTTATATGTGAAGTACAAGAACGTGAACCGATTTATAGTAATAAAGTAAAGCTCCTTGATCCTTGGACCTTGGTGTTGTGGAAGTCATTCCCGTGCTGCAGTGAAGAACCGAGTCAGGGTATCGACCTCAAGATGATCGATCAAGGGCTACACGTAATTAAATATGTTGGTTTGAGTTTATGCAGGCCTGTTGGGTGTTAGCTGTACCTCCGGCTGCCCAAGCCCAAATACAAACTGGAGGAACGTGGGTGGCTTCAGACCACAGCTGCTTATTAATAAGTAATGTTATTAATAATTAATCACTGTCCCTCCCTTTGGTTTATGGCCTCCAGGGGGAAGGGGGTGTGCTGGCTGAGCCCGTAGGATGCTACCAGTGGCTGCAGGGATGAGCCTGTCGCCTTTCTTGGGGTACGGAGATGCTACTGCCGCCCTCCGGCATTGCTGGAACCTGCAGAGGAGCTGCTTCTCCCAGGTGCAGGTCCGGCCTCTGGAACAGCGGGAGCGCTGAGCCAGCAGAACAGCTTTATTTTAGGAATTTGAAGTTGGTTTGCCAATTATTCCGGAGCGTAGGTCTCCTGCCCCTCAAGGTGAGGCCTCCCCCAGGCCATGGACGAGCTCTCTGCATTTATGTAGTAATGCTGAGTATTACTTCATAGAGTACTTCAACCCTGACTTAGCAGGAGCTGCTCCCAGCCTCCCGCGTTCTTACAGCTGGATTTAATGGACCAGCTGCACGGAAGCAGTCCGTGGAAGTGAAGGGTGAGGGAAAGCGGGTCCTGCTTTTCTCCCAGCGCCTGCTGGCAGCTCCCACCGCAGACGGACAATGGGGCTCAGACCAAAGCCAGTTGTTTGACAACCCAGCGAGGGGCCACGGGCGAGGAACGTGCTTCTGTGGGCCACAGGGGTTAAAGCCTGGGCCACGTCTAAGCTCTGTGCAAGGCTGCAGTGGTTATTGGTTCTGCTACCAGAAACCCAAAACATGTTGATATCAAGTAGGATTCATTTCTTGCTCATTGCATCAGCCTTACCTGCGCTATTGTCAGCTGTCGCTCAGGTCCCCACTAGTCCAGCTCTTCCCTTTGGTGCTCCAAATCGTGTTCCCTCTGATCTTGAGGAACGAGGCATCTTTTCCTCTAAAATTAAACTAAAAATACTGTTCCAAGGTCTCAGGTGTCCTGCCAGCGTGCGGCTCGTTCTGCAGGATTTATGATGACACGTTAAATGAGAACAAAGTGCCACGATCCAGCTGGAGAAGTTACGTCCCGCTGTTGCTGCTGGGGCCTCCTCTTCCAACACTTGGCCCATCACACGTGGATGACGCCGTACGCAAAAGCGAAATGTCCTGCTTGGCTGCACCTTCCCCAGAACCATCCTGGAAAGCCCCGAGCACGTGCCCTCATACGCACGTAGACAAACTTCGGCACAGCAAGAGCCAGGCTTGTCGCTACACAGAGTATTTAAGCGTGTGTTGTTTGTAGCAACATAAAGGCTACAGCTGCCCAGTTTACTGACATCTTCGGTTTTAATTGGTAATGGCTTAAGCACTTTCTGCAACTCCAAACCTGAGTTCTCCTCACCCTTTATAAATGGGAGATTTTTAGTTGGCAAATCCTTAACTATAGAGGGATGTCTTGATCTCTGCTCTGCAAACTCGACTTTCCATGCTTGCAGGAGGGCAGGAGATCACTTCTAATTCAAAAAACAACCCAAACAAAAAACCTAAAAACCCAAAAAAACCTTCTAAAAGGCAAACTGAAGCTTTAGAAGTTCCTGGTTTTGCTCTCCGAGGCATCCACGGTTCCTCCAAGACACTGCCGTTATGACCAACTGCCACATCTTATTTAAGTGAGTACGCTTCTGGATTTGGGAGATGAAACTTCTGTAATTACTGACCTGAAGAGGTTTGTTTCTTCCCTTCCCCCCCCCGGCGGCTGCTTCTGACCTTCCACCCCTCAGCTCCAGGCAACCCCAGAAGCAACTCCGCGTCCTTCCAGCGCCGCTCCCCCTCTCTGCCACACAGGCCCGTGAAATCTGGAGCTTTACAGAGGGGAAAGAACAGTCTGTAATGAAAATGCAGGTTTTTATTTTAAAAATGACCAATAAAATGCCCTTGCAGAACGGAGCAGCGTGAGCTCGGCCCCTCGCATCGAATCCTGCCCACAGACACGACTACGGCGCAGAAACGTCCTGAACCCACCCGACTGTGCCCGCAGAGTCAAACCTCCCTGTTCACATCTTGAACGGTGTCAGAATCCAACAGCATGTTTTGGTCTTTATTCTAACAAATGATACAACCAAAAATTACTATTAGTGAAGGTAAGTTAAAAACATGGATGAGACAACTAGTAAAATGCAAAAAAAGTGACATTGTTTCCATGACAATTACAAATTGTAAGGAAAATAAACGTGAAACTGCAGCATTACAGGAAATTTGTTAATACAGATTAAATAATGCAGTTATCCTCCCATGAATTGCAAATCAAGAACAAATACATTTAAAAAAAACCAGACAGTTGCTGTGAATATCTACTTAACCGGGCGGGTTTCCAGCACAAATATATCCAGAGTTTTTTGTAACAAATCGTTTCCACACGTAAATCAAGGGTCGCAGTAAAGTGAGTACAGTGACTGGAACAGCAGCTCCTTGAAAGGAAAAAGAAAACGCATTCCCTTTGCCACCAATTAAAGCAGTATTTTGGAAGACCAGTAAAACAGTTTGGTTAAGAAACAACCCTAGAAATTCTTTTGCAACGATTTCTCGTTTCGGTTTACCAAAATTAATGGCTGGGTTTTAGTACTTATTCGTAAAAGAACCTCATGGCCACCAAGGAAAAAAATAATAATAAAGTGGTGAGACCAGAAACAGTGGCCAAACTGTGAGCCGAGGCAGCCTCCCCTGGCACTGAGGTTTCCCTCACCACGGCCTCACCTGCACGGCCACCACGGGGCCAATGAGCATCTTACCGCCCGATTCTGACCCGACCCGCGCGGTTCTGACCCTTGGCCGTCCCGAAGGGACGCCATCACCACCACCCACAGTGCCCAGAGAGGCGTCCCCAGCCCAGACGCTCCTCCAGCCCGCGGTGTCCCGTGCCCATGGTAGTCCCTACGCGTGCGCAAGGCAAAGGACCAGCTCGAAGCCGCCCCGCTCCTGGTGCGCAGCAGCCCTGAGACACCCCTGCAAAACCGCTGGGAGATGGGCTCCCTCCCCGCGGGACCAGACCTTCCCCCGACACCCGACACGCTCTTAAGGAGAAGATAAGGAGGGAAAACCAAAAATTAAGTTCCGCTAGGTCAGTCCTGCTAGAAGTAGTAAGTTTCCAGAAGGGATGGGGAGAGGAGATGGCGGGAGGTGAAGGGGAGTGGTGGCCCCAGCACAGACGCAGGCTCGGGCTCCCTCGACGCCAGGAACGCTTTGCCCTCCCGCAGCGCACCCGGAGCGACAAACACGCACCTTGTGTCCGTACAACACACGATGAGTTCTAGTGGGTAAGACGTTGATATTGGTGTGACAGAGTCACCGCTAAAGAACGGCACCAGCACAGCCGCGCTGCTGGGACGCCCGAACACCAGCCCCTAAGGCCGGCTCAGCCCAGCATCCCTCTGGCTACCGAGGATCCCCGCAGCTCACAGCGCATCCATCAGGAAACCACCCCCAAGCGGCCCTGCGTTTCAGAACTCGTCCCTAGGAATGTTTCTGACAGAAAACACATCACCAAAAGCTGGAAGGAACTGTACCGAAAAAGGGTCCACCGAGCCAAGCCTCGCCGAGCCTCGCGAGGCTGCCACAGGAATCCACAGGAGCCTGAGAACAGTCACCGGACTGGGGAGGACAAACTGGCCGGAGCCGAATCGTTCAGCTCCACCACAGGAAGAGAAGCAGCAGTGGGGGATGTTCACTGTAAGAATGTAAAAATGCTACCAAAAGTCAACCAAATCTGTGTCCGCCCTTCTCTGCTGACGCTGCAAATTAGAGCAAGCCTTAATATATAGCAACCCGCTATAAAAAGTTTCTGCAAATCTTAAAATGTATCAAAGTTAGTAGCTGTGTAGGCATGAAGGTTAAAAAACCCCACAAAATCTGCAGCCGGGGTCTGTGGGAACCACCCAAAGCGGTTCCACGAAGTGCAGTGGAGTCCGACACCTCGGCTGCCGCCAGAGGACAGGGGCTGTTCTACAGGCAGATACACAGAACCTCCCTTTTCCTCTGAGGCGACACAAAAGCTTTGTTCTTGGGGTTTTTTTAACGTCTGGAATCCAGTCCCTGGCAGCGCCACACTGCCCAAAGCACCCGGCTCCAGCTGGGAACGCTCCCTCCCGTGTCAGCACGCTCAGATGGCAATTTGGAACAACCGAAAACGCAAGTAATATGAAACACGTGGCTCTTTCCCTGTAATATTGAGAAAAAGGATTTCTGACATTCACCTTGTGCAGAAAGGTTCTCTGCGCTTGCTGGGATTGCCCAGCAGCTCCTGCTGCAGCGGGTTCCCCCCCGGCCGCGCGACCCCGCAGCGCTGCAGAGCACGGGCCACCAGCAGCCACCCAGAAACCGGGGCTTGGCCCCGCTGACGATCAGTCCCCACCTCCAGCACCCCCAGGGCGATTCAGTGCCCACCTACATTCAGCCCCGGTCTCCCACGGTACCGCCCTCAGCTGCTGCTGAGGAGCACGAGGTGGGCCTCAGTTATAGCACTGATGTAGAACCCTTCAGGAATTCATAATTACTTGAAAGAACAAGTTCTATCATTCCTAGTGAACGTTCAACATCTGCTACTGATACAGTACTTCAAAAGTAATTACAATTCTACATTTCCCTTTTTTTCCCCCCCTATAGTTTTATTCCCGATTTGATTCTGAATTGCTAACTCCAGTGTATCGATCACAGTCTGCACAGTACCCTCACTCACCCGTCCCACCGCAGGTCTCCCGGGACGCTGGGAGAGGATCAACCCCACTTTATCTGGACTTTGCTGACAGCGGTTCACCAGGACCCACTTCCAGCGCGGACACTGAGCTTCTGCAGAGCAGCCTCCCGGGGTTTACACAGACGGATTCCAGAGGTTTTGCGAGAACGTCTGCTTCAGACAGGTATTTCCCCGTCCTGTCGACGTGCCTGACGAGTCAGCTTTTATTGCCTTGTGCTGAGCCATCGCCATCCATCACCTGCAGGGTTAGTTCGGTTGGTTACCTTCACTAAGCATTGATGGTACTCTTCGTTAGAAAGTTTGATACTTAACTCTAGTGATTTCCAGAAAAAAGTTTTAACTACAGTGCACAAAGAATATAACTTTGAAAATATTTACATTTTTGTACAGTTACACCACAGCACTTTAATCTAAATTCCTTAATACAAACAAATAGCACCATTAGCCTTTTGCACAAATTCTTTCTAACAGACCAAAAAGCTGGATTATTGTCATATTAGGAGACTGGAACCACTTGGAATGAGAATAAGCTCAAGAAGCGAGAGTGCTGAAACCCCGACCTATTCCGAATATTAAAAGGAAGGAAATAATCTGGAAACATCCTAAACATTTGCAAATAAAGTCTTCCAAGGTGAGCCCTATTCAATGTGCACTACAGTTAAACTAACTTCACGAAAAATTTTCCTATGTGAAGATTTAATGCTTGAGCTTATTGTTCTAGTAACCCTTTGCATCCCATGTTTTCCAGTGGCTGAATACAAGAGAACCTAGTTGATGGTCAACCATTATGGAGCAAGTCTCCTAAGTGAATGTGACAAAAGATGAAAAAAAGTGACAATTTCTAGCTACTGAACCTCCGAGCAGGCTAATGGACACGGCAGGGACACGGCAGGGACTGCCAGGCCAGTACGGTGGAGGGCAGGGAAGCGCAGAGCCAAGGAAAAGAAGGTTAACGAGGGGCTCGGTGAGGAAACGAAGGGTCCGAGACACGGACAGCACCACCATGGATTGCACCCCGGTGCTGGAGGAGGTACCTTATTCCCTGCAGAGCGAATGCCGCTTCTGAAGTGTATTGCAGTATGAAAATGCAATTGTTTAATGGTTACCATTTGGTTCATTCCTCTACAGAAAACGCATTCCTTCTAATATACGTTCGACTAACATTCAAATTACTGAACTATACATAATGATACATAGTTTACAATTTATGAAAACAAAGCTTGAAAGAATATAATATGGTCATCTTAGGTACGGTGGGATGTTTTATAGGGCTAATATCCAGCTAAGACATTTCAACTTTTATGCTAATGGTCCAAGAGTGCTTTTTGTATCACCAAGAAATGTAAAAAATTTAAAAACGAATGATAGTCCTCACAGCTGTTAAGTATTCTCAGGTCATCGAAGTGTCAGACTACCACGCTTGCAGTACTGGATGTATAAAAGTGTGAACGACACATCAGGAGACTTGCTGTAAATCAGGAACTAGATTAGATGCCCATTACAGTGAGTATCAGTACATCAGTCGTTTGACGCATGTTCCCTTTTCTGCTGGATTATTAAGTTTATCCCTTCCTTTACGACCCACTTTTCTATCTCTATCTGTGGGTTATTTGCATCCATTGGCTTTCACTGTGGTACGCTGGTATCGTTATTCACCATGAACCTTCCAGTTTCGTTAGAGATCAGGAAAACGGCTGGGGTCCTCCTTGTAGTCATCAGGAATAGTGAAGATGGATTCATCAAATTCATCGTAACGGAACTCCTGAAACGTCACAGTGGCTGTGATGGTGGGAAATACAGGAATATCTAGAGAGGAAGCAAAACGGTACAATGAAGAGCAAAGAAAGAGAGGCTTACCAATAGTCGCCTAAAGATTTGTAACTTCAGACTTGCTAAAGACGTAGAAGCTTGTTCGGTATTCTGCACATGCGATTCAAAGCTCTTAAAGGAGGAGGTGGTTTAAAGAAAGTTATTTCAGAATATACTCAGATACCCTGAGCACGGAAACAATACCCAACTCAAGACACCGTTCAAAACCTGTTAATATTATTAAATCAGTGGTTTTCCTTTCCTGATGCAGACTGACAATATGGAAACCAAGGAGCTGTGAACACAGAGATTGATTTGTTAAAATAGAGGACATTGGCCTGAAGATGATGCAAGACAAACTAACCTTCCCACATGTAGGCTTCAGCTGAGCAAATCCACATGAAAAGACAAACCTTTTTAATGTTTGCTTTAAATAGAACCCTTTTCCATTTTGAATTGAGGCTGAACACTTAAGAGTTATCCTCCATAAAACTGGCTTGCCCATCAACTAACTTCATGAGCCAAGCAAAAATTCAGTCCTCAATAAACAGAGCTGGGCAAATACGATAGGAGGCAGGATGTAGTCTGTTCACAACGGTCTAGCTGAAACAGCCTACTGGTACGCAAGAAATCCTATAACGCCTAGAAAAGGTACTGTGACTTTTTGGCAGTTTATATTATACCACCAATAAATTGCTTTATACATTTCCGTTTGTTAGAAGAATAATAGTTTTCTATTTATTTGTAAGTGAAAAATATCTCGCCAGTAATCCTTGCGAAAAAAGAAATACAAAAATGCTACAAAATACTTAACTCACGACTGAGATCATCCTTCAACGAAAGGACAAGTCAGCATCTCTACATTACTCAGAGCAAGACACTAGCATTAGGAAAACGTAAATTACAGCTCTCTTCCTGACTGGGATTATATTCACCTTTCAGCTGCAGATTTCCAACTAATGTTACTTCCACTAACTTCTCTATTTCTCCTGAGATCTACAGCAACGCACTCTTCGGTAAGAGATTTGTTTCCAAAACTCAGCGCAAGTATTGCACGTACTTCTATTGGGAAATAGAAAGCCACAACAGGAGTTGTATTCACTTACCTAATTTTACAGGAAAGCCTGGCGGAAGCTTCATTTGAACAAATTCTCTAAGTTTGTTAAAGTGCTTGAAGGGTGCAATTACTTCTAAAACATTCAACAATCTGAAAAGGAAAACAGATTTCATTACAAATTCTTGCTTCACAAGCTTTCCCTCTAGAAAAGATAAAAATGACCGAAAGAGCAAGATGATAAAAAAGGACTTGAAAAATTACATCATGCTCAGATATCTACCTCCTTAGAGCTTCAGTATCAGCAGCCTCACATTCAGTTCTTACTGGTCCATATCATATTACCATAAATGTACAAATAAACATCAAGATATTAATTTCTTGTCCTCATTTTACATGAGAGACGAAAGCATATAGTACCACACCCTCTTCCCGTGGGCATAAGGGACCTGACATGGTTTTGTATTGGTTTAAAGGACATAACTTTGTGCTAAAACGTGTTACGGGCAAGAAAGTTTCAGAATTCTGTGGAATCAGGCACATCAGCATTGCGACAAGTTAATGATAAATGTGGCCAAACCTCCGGTCTTATCAAGTGAGGTAAGCGCGTGGCTCTGCCAGTAACACGCACGCCAGCACCGCGGTCTCTGACATTAACAGTTTACTTGCTTAACAACATGGCTTCAGTCACGGGTTTTAAACCCCCGAATTCCCGTATGTGAAGATACGAAGAATTCTGCAGTTCATAACCACATTAAAACACTTCCTACACATAAGCAACATTCACGGCTGATAATTTTGACTTACGATTCAATTCCTAAGGGGAATTCCTGGCTCATAGCTATGGTGGCTTTAAAGGTTTTCTTGCTCTCTTTGCAGACCAGCTCTCTGCCCAGATGAGGAGCTCTGCAAGGGGGAGCGGAGAAAGACACAGTCAGCTTTTCTCTCACTGAAACCTTGGGTTTAAAGGAAGGAAGAAAGTCTCAGGTTTGAAAACGTCAGTAAAGAATCCCTACAATAAAGCAAATACTTTAAAAGTACAAGTTGTGCATAGTAAAGATGAGTTAGAAACAGTCTTAACTTAGATTATTATGAGTTTGGCTAAACCAGGAGACAAGACAAAAACAGAGAAATGACTGCAGAAAAATCTTCAAATAATTCCTCATAAACATTATATTAATAAACACGATAGAAAGACATGACAACTACCCAGAAATATATACAGCTGATTTCAGATGTTAATTAAAATAGTCTGAACAAAGTGTCAAGTTGAACTGGGGAATGGTTAATTTGCTTTCAGCCTAAAATATGAAACAGTCTCAGAGAAAGCGGAAGAGTTACTCTGCTATCACTAGAAGGCAATGCTGGAAAACACAGGACAGAAAATTCTGTTATAGGAGAGGAACAGCGGGGTAACAAATAAGGTAACAAATCTTTTCCTCTTTTGCTTTATATTAGCTAGAAACCCTGCTCTCCCATTAAACTCTCTTCAGTTAATCAGATTATTAAACAAAGCGAAATCCATGCAGATTTCTGTCCCATAGTAATAGCTGTTCAAGCATAACCTACTTATTCTGCTTGAATATCCATTCCAGCTCAAATAGACAAAAAATTAAATTAGTTTAAAAAAAAACCAAACCAGATCCATGTGCCTTTTAGAAAGCCTGTACTGTAATATCATCATATTCCCTGGTAACACCTGACTCTCGGCCAGTCCAACATCTTTGGGGAAAGGACAAAGGACTTTTCTCACTGGTACTCATGGGACGTACTCGGTACATTTTTTTGGTCCTTCTACATTCAGCAGCTAGACAGCACGCAGCCCTAGGAAGTACGCTCAACTGCTTGCATCTCCTACAAATGACGCTAATGTAAATTAATTTGAGTTATAGCTGTTTGGTACCTGGCTACGCACCTACAGGAAGGCACCTTGCAAAGTACTAGGAGATCTGTATGTCCCTGTATTCCAGAAGTACGCATTTTTGTACACTGCTACTAGAGTCTCATTAAATCATAAACTTTTATTTAAAACATGGTGAATTGGATTATTTATTACTATCATAAGAGAAATGAATTTGTCAGAAAATCTTATTTAAAAAAAGCGCCAGCTTAGATGTGCGTATTTTCAAAACGTTTAAATGTAAGCCATGGGCGTGAGGTAGATGCCCACCCAATATTTTCATCACCAGCTGATGCAATACTGCTATTTGTGTACACAGGTATCAGCTTCCCAGCCAGCCTACTGAGGAATGTTAAACGTCCCAGACATCAAACCCTGTTCCTTTTCCCAGAAAACTATAAACAAAAGGCACCCCCAAACTAGAGAACTCCCCCCAAAACCCCCACAACCCCAAACCAAGAATCTGAAGGTGTCTACGGAAGTTAATGTCAATAAAGCAAAACCACTTACTTTCCGTTCTCAGCAGATATGTACTCTTCCCATGTAATCGTGTTGGGCGATGGCGGAGTAAGCGACTGCCGTCTGACAGGCTGTTCAGAAAAACATGTTTATCTTTCCTTTTATTCTCTTAGAATTTTGCCATTCAAAAGATACAACTGTACTTCAACTCTACGAAGAACAGCAATAAAGTCTATCCAGTTTGGTGCTGATACTTCACTGGGCTTTTCCATCTCCTGCTCTTGCTCTCATAGTCTCCATTTAGGTATTTGGCCTCAAACTGTATTTTACATAGAAGCTGGCTGTTTTAATACATCGGTTAATCAGTTAATTCAAGCGTCTGAATAACAAGTAACAAAGCACAAGCTAATGCAGAAATAAATTAATCATTTTTAAAAGGCTGTACACGTGTTCCCAGATGACGTCTGGCTCATTCTGAATAGCTCTTGATTTCATGGTGATAATAACAGGCTTAGCCCATTATAATGAAGCCAAAGCAAAACACGATTGAAAAGAAAACCAGAAAGGCATTCTACACGAGAGAGATTTGGTCTAAAGGAAGTTAAAGTGATTTGCCACAGCCAAACCCATAATCTTCTACTAAGAGACAAATTAAGACTGAAATATCCAATATAATCACGGAAGTTCCTCAATGTGTGCACTAATCAGGGTAATTCATTAACATATCACCGTGATTATACTTGTAGGTCATATTTATTATTTTAAAATCAAGACAATCAAAGTAGAATAAAAACATCATTTATAGATTTTGCTACATGACTGGCATGAAAGATGATTCTACAAAAAAAAAATCACATACTGTGAAAAAATACTTAAGTATACCTCAAAATTTTGTTCCATTAAGTTGCCACCTTTACTCAGGCTCTCCATGATAGCTTTATTTCGAAGAATATCCTCCTCACTGAGGTGTTCTCTTCTTTTCCTTGACTCTAATACAAGTCCATTAACCAAGTAGAAATCTGCCAAGAAGTTTCCTACTCTTTCCTGCAGAAGGAATTGGACATTAATGACTCACAAAAGATACAAATAACGCATTTAAATTCTTACATATCCAAATAATTGCACTTCAGGGCAATAACATACCTTCAGGATTGAAATGGTATAATCTACACAACCAATCACAAGAGCTATCAGTGGACAATCCCAGGGAGGTACGTACAGCACAAACGCAAGAACTCCCATCAGAACAGACATTTCATATCAATGAAAACTTTAAGACAGAAAAGATTGTTTAAGAATTTAAGAGTAGCCAAAGGAAATCTGACTAAAATCCCCTTCAACAGCAAGCTGTGCTAAAGGATGGTTTACACATGTA
The DNA here is from genome assembly GCA_013398915.1 of Dromas ardeola. Lineage (NCBI taxonomy): Eukaryota > Metazoa > Chordata > Aves > Charadriiformes > Dromadidae > Dromas > Dromas ardeola. Next base: position 1,056,280 of record VYZM01008065.1, on the reverse strand, counting down.
GAATAAGGATTTGGTATTCAAAAGGAAAAAAGTTCTGAAACACTAGCTCAGATGAAAACTTGAGATGACTGGCACTACATGAACGGATCCAGATAAAAACAAAATCCTTCAGAGCCAGACACTTCGTACTCAAAGAAGTTACGATGGTGACCATTTCAATTTTTGCTGAGCTGAGAACTTGTAGGTCAGTCAGATGGCTAACATGGGAAGGAACTCCTAAAGAATGACCCAGAGCACTCCCATCTTCCCACATTTCTCTGACACAGGAGCACACAGAATCCTTACTGCATACCCTGCAATGAATCAGCACAGGAGAGACACGGAGCTGTTGGAGCGGGGCCAGAGGAGGCCCCGGAGATGCTGGGAGGGCTGGAGCCCCTCTGCTGGGAGGACAGGCTGAGAGAGCTGGGGGGGTTCAGCCTGGAGAAGAAAAGGCTCCGGGGAGACCCTCCAGCCCCTGCCAGTCCCTCAAGGGGCTCCAGGAAAGCTGGGGAGGGACTCTGGATCAGGGAGGGGAGCCATGGCACCAGGGGGAAGGGTTTTACACTGCAAGAGGGGAGACTGAGCTGAGATGTGAGGCAGAAATTCTTGGCTGTGAGGGGGGTGAGCCCCTGGCCCAGGTTGCCCAGAGAAGCTGTGGCTGCCCCATCCCTGGAGGGGTTCAAGGCCAGGTTGGACGGGGCTTGGAGCAACCTGGGCTGGTGGGAGGTGTCCTTGCCCAGGGCAGGGGAGGGGAACTGGATGATATTTAAGGTCCCTTCCAACCCAAACCATTCTATGATATTCCTACAATAAAGTAGTTTTCAGTACAGTTGGTTCTGTCCCCTGCCCAATAGCTAGAGTTTGTTATCTTTCTTCCAGGCTACTTTTTCCTTGTGAAGGCAGTCTATCATACATACTCTATGTCCTCAAACTAGTGACAGCTGTGGGGAGTAGGGGGAGACATTTTTCCTCTGTCCTGGACATGTCATTTTTTTTCTCCTTATTTCTTCTCAACCACATCACCATAAGGCTGTCTGAACTGTTTTGTCTCCAGTAATGCGGCCTGTGAAATTTTCTTTAAGCTTACTGTTTTGTCTTCTCGAAAAAGCCATCCCGTTTGGGCACGCGTGAAGGTAATTGATTTGGTTGATAATGTTGCTGAGTAAATATCACTGCTCATCAAAATGTCAACCTCTTCTTCTGTTTCCATCTCAGATTCCTAAAAGAAAAATTCCCAAATACGGAATAGAAATGAATAATTATGATTACTTCTTAAAAAAAATCAATAAAAAAAAAAAATCAATAAACCTTTTCCTTCGGAACTTTTCCCAGAACTAGCATTTCCTGCATTTTGAAACTGTTCTATAGAAGCTCTGCCCAAATGGTTACCAAACAGTATAATATTAAATATTAATGCAAATAAGGCATCCAAGCGTGATTTATCCAGCAGCTCGGCAGCCACAGCCTTTCCACAGGCAAAGATCCATATGCTTAAGTGATTGGTGGATAAAGCCATAATTAAAAACTTGACTAAATACAAGGAGTTCAGTGAGTCATCCCCTTGCGTTGTTAACAACTACACTGGCCACAGAGTGTGTAAGCAGATGCAAAACAGTGGCAAGCAAGTTTGAAAACCCACCAGAGGACCCCTAAACTAAGCCCACTGGAAAGATTAAAAGTAGCATGCGTCATAACCTAAAACATATTTATACATTTGCCTATTCAGAATGATAAAAGATTTTCCCCAAAGATTCACATTCTAGCTTTTTCCTCATTTAGAAGTCTGTATTCAAAAGCACTGTTTTTCGTAACAAAATTTTATTTCACCTATACAGCTTAAGTTATAACAACTCAACAAAAAGCCTTCGGTTTGCATTTCTTTACAGCTTGTTGGGGTCTTTCTGAGAGGCATGTTTGGTTTAATAAAATAAGTCAGACTTCTGATGTGAAGTAAAAGCCAGAGGTATTTCACACGGATCCTTACCTCATGATGTATTCGCTGGTAAACTTTTTGTTCATTGTCTAAAACTACAAAAGATTCAGAGGGTGCGGCATCACCATTAAAAATGAAGCTTAAATCCCCTCGTTGGCACTTCATGTCGGTAAAGTCTATGAGAGTTGTGTCCAGCCTGGGAAAATATACCAACACTTTGAAAGAAGCTACCAATAAACACTCAAATACACCAGTAAGTTCAGTTTGCAAGCAGAAGCTTTCTTTTTTTTTTTTTTTTTTAAATCACAACCAAACACACTAAGGCCTAAGTTTTCATAGAATATTTCACAAGTGAAGCTTGGATGCAGAATGAGAAAAAATTGCTATTAACAAGTTTCACACCATAGTATCTCTGCCACTATAACTGCATTCCAAACTATTCTCCTTCTAACTTCACAGGAAAAGGTAAACTTTTCTTCAGAAAAATTTATTTCAAAGCTGCCAGCACAAGGAAGTGACAGAATTTATATAGCTAGTACATGAAACACATTGAGAAATACAACACCCTATTCTACGAGAAGCAGCCGCTGATTTGAGTATCAATATTAGGACATGACCCAAATTATGAAGAGAAGTAAGAAACAGACTGATTTTTTTTTTTATTGGACTAATTTTAGTTGCTCTTTTTATTTCTTCCCCTCACCAACACAAAAGAAATGCTTCTGCCGACCTGAATAACTAGGAGATGGAGCCAAGGACAAAGATCTCTCCAGCAATTCATAGAATCATAGAATCCTTACGGTTGGAAGAGACCTTTAAGATCATCAAGTCCAACTGTTAGCAAAGCACTGCATGTTTACTTCTTTAACAAAGAGTGTTAAAGAACCTGAATTTAGTGACCGCTCCAGCTCTAAGGGGTGACTGCTTAACGCTCAGCATAGATTGGCCTCAGATTCAAGAAAGAATCTGTAGCTATCTCCACTCAGTGCCAGACTCGTACAAGCAGAGCACACAGAAATGGGGAAAAAAAACCCAAAAAACGGTCTGAGACTCAGATTTGACCTAAAAAGGCAGCTGACAGCTATGCTAACAGCTTTCATAGAACACAATTTTCTACAGATTGAATCTTCAGAATCGTGTTTTTGACTTTTTGTTTGTTTTAAACTTTGGAACCTAAAGAAAAAGACAGAAAAGACATTTGAATCCCCGGACCCAAACTAAACCAATTAAAGAGCTGAGCTTGGGAAGGCTCCTGGAAGCACTCTATTGAGTTTGTGAATCTGTCACATTAAGCACTTTAAAAACAGAAACTATATCACTTTTCTTACTACATAGACTGGAGCAGCAACATTGAAATTGCATTAAAAATATCAAATTCCTATTTTTCAATTAATCATTGCCATGTCTGGTAGACAAAGGCTTATACAGCTTGAGTGCCTTTGCTTTATATTTTAAGTGACTCAGGAGCTGAAGTTAAATTCAGATCAATAGAGGAAAAAAGAGAGTCTGAAGCTCAAACCCCTTCTTGCCTCTAACACCCCTGTACAAACACGATGCTGTTCCACACCTTTGCAGACTCCTCGGTGATTTCTTTCAGACCACCCTGAAGTCCAGTGTTTTCACTAACGTGCAGATAAACACACACTGTAAAAATCAGTACTTACCTGATATTTATACCTTGTTTGTGTATTTTACATGCATCAGAAGGCAGAATTCGGGAAAGTAAAGGCACTAAAGGTAGGGAGAGAGAATGCAATTAGGACATTGAGGTTCCTCCGCAAAGTATTTTTATTAAAACTATGCATCAATTTGGATCTGGATGTATTTTAATACAAATACAGCATACCCATTTTCCATCAGAATGCCAATACAAAGACAACTGACTAATACCAGGGTTGTTTCTATTCAGTAACTGCAAAACTGATTCGTAATTGTACTGACTACTTGCAACATCAGGACAGTTTAAAATGTCCTCAGCCACAGCTAAATCATTTGTGAATTCTAATAACTCCTCTTCTAGCTGTTTGAAATTTTAATTCTGTGATTTGATAGTTTACTTATATATTGCACCAACCGAAAGCCTAGCTACTTTTTATGCTGACTCTTCCATGAAAAGACCACTCATTAAACGTGCAGCACACAGTAGGCCACCTAGAAAAATGCAGTCTTTGTTCCAGATCTGTTCACGTTTGATGGCAGCCTGGCTGCTCATTCCTCCTCTGAACACTGGAAGAGGCATATATCGCAGCAAATACATAGACTATGCCTACATGAAAGTACATAAAATTACTAACTTAAATTTAAACCAGTAACAGAAAGTATCACTTCTGATATTTTGGCATGATTCAGACATGTTGATCATTGCTAATACAGTTTTGCTAATTTATTTAGATTTTTCTTCTACATATAAGAGGAGGTGGAAATTGAGAAAATACTAAACGTTATCGAGTCACGTAAAAGAAACACTAAGGTGAAGCTGGGTTTGAACAACCTACCACACAGTTGCACTTAACTGACGGTGACTGTTCAGAGTACAGCCTGAAATTCAGGAGCTTAAATGCCCCAAGTGCAGTTACTCAACTAAATCGTTCAAACCACTGATCTATAGTGACACCAATCGACCAGACAGAGACACTTTGATATTTTACTCTTCCAATAATCTTGAAGTAAACAACAGCTTGTTCCCCCCCATATTGTGTCACTGGATTATAGAAGAGAATTCAGCTCCTAAAATGAATAAGCAAAAATAATTCAGCAAAAAAAGTTGTCTGTCCTTTCTTTATAACTTGCATCTTGAGAACTGGACTGTGAACTTTTGAACATGCAAACCAGAAGACAATTTAAGCTTGAGAGAACAAGCGTGCTGAGGCCTCATTATATTATCTCCCTATGAAAGGAACATGCAGTCGCTTACCCCAACTTTGAAAATCCCAGTGAAGCTCTAGATAGAAGTCACCTAGCTGAGGTGAAAAGAAGAATATATTAACAAGCTTTTTAGTCACAATGACAACTGTACAATTTGCTGGAAGACAGGCAGAAGTTGTGTTTTGGCAAACAAAGGAAACTTTTTCTCTACTGTTAGTATCTGAATTTATACTCAAACCCAGTTTCTACAAACTCATTCACATTTTACCACTTGACCAGTCAGGAGAAACTCACCCCACCCAAAGGGAAATAAACACCTGTGTTTTATAACCACAGTTTTAGCACGCGAGCAGCAGTTTGAAATGGAGGAAAGGGCTTTCCTCCTTCGTTTCCCTAAGCTGAGGAACGTTTCACTGTGCTCACGAAGAATTGGCTGCTGCGTGTAGATGGAGGAGAATTAAACCAAAAATCTCTTCCCTTACTAAGCAAGAAAAGGAAGTGTCATTCATGACTGGTGACTAAACAAAACCAGCAAATTATTCACTAAAACAAAAGATTTAAGAAAGCCTTAAGAATATAATGAAATAAATACAGATTAAAACTTTAACTTTTAGATTGCAAAGAAGACTAGCAGGCCTGTCTTACATAAACCTTTCTATTTAAATGTCTGTAAGTTGAGAAGAAAGTATTATCTTAAAAATAGACATAACTGTGACCCCTTAAAACAGACATCGTAAGCCAAGATTGCTGTTAAGAGCAGAAGAGATTTGTAAAAGCAAGTAAAAAACTCTTTTACAGTTTGCCAGAGCACCCATACTAAGAACAGAAGCTGCTGCTTCCCAGCACAAGCTGTTTTTGTCAACCCAACTGCCTTTAACTTACCTCTTTCAGGGCTTTTAATAATCGAGGTCGCTTTTCTTCAACACTTTCCCTGGACTGCTGTTTGAGCTTCCTTAGGAGTGCTGTAACTAAACAGAAATTAACTATAAGGTAAATCTATTCTATTTGTTTATTAATTACATGTTAGTGTCATTATTTGACATCTTAAAAAAAGAAAAAACAATGCAAATGTAACATTTCATCAGACTTTGGAGAAATTCACTTCAAGTTTTAGTAATTAAACATAGCCTACTCTGATCACAACAGGAAGAAAAGCCTCAATAATTATTTATAATATAAAGTATACAATCATGTCAAGAGGTCTTATACATGTCTATTAGTAAACATGTGGGTACACGTGTATATTACTGAACACGAGCTATAGATTGCATGATGTCTACTCCTGCTGCAAAAATTCTTTAGTAGTGAGGAGCTGACGTGCAGGATGTTGTTAGTATATTACAAACTAGTGCATTAATATATTAATAATATATTAATATAATACTGTATTAATAATATATGAACGTATATATAATCTATAGTGAGTTTTCTGCTATGGGACACGGTAATAACAAATACTACTAACATCCACTAGTGAACAGCAGTAGAGTAATTTTCCCTTTACTACTTCATAACCAAAGAGAATAAGTAATCACTGTATTTGCCTACTGGCCTGTTGAGATGCAACAGAAAAGCAATATCCCATTGCCAATTGATGTATCAGATACACATATGACCACATGGAGCAATTCCAATTCGATGATCCCATACAGCTAAAATCCATTCTGACCTTGTAACTCCAATTTTAAATACAGAATGCTAGTTTATAGCTTTTACAACCCCTTTAAGCAAAATCTTAACTCTACTTAGCATCATGTATCTTAATGCAATTCCTTTCTGCAAGGAAATGGACATGTGTAGAGCTTGTCGTATCATATTTAGATATACAAAAGTTCAGCTGATTAAGATAAACTCTTCAGAGAACTAGAATAGGAGTATTATAAAAAAAACCCTAGCTTGAAAACCTTTATGTTCCTTTTCTGATTGAGACCTCAATTTCTGATTAATTAGCAAGCAGAGGTTCTTACTCATTTGTCTGTCTCCATAGCTGATGGCTTCTGCAAGAGGGCTCCATCCCTGAGCATTTTTCACCTTTACTGGAGCATTATGGGCTAAAAGCAGGTGGGCACATTCTGTAACAAAAGAGTAATAATTATTTACAGTAAACATCAAGGATGTAGCAATATAATTCATAATAAAGGAGACAAAGTGAAAGTAGTTGATAATATATTAAACAGTTTATCAAAAGACATATCTGGATTCTGACTCAAACTTTATACAGAGGAAAAACATTTAGGTAAATACTTACAGCACTTCCCTGTTCAATATTAGCACTAAACACGTAATTGGTGATCAAACACCAATCACATAACCACTTCCGCTTCTTCTGGTTTGCGTTTTATAAAGCTGTATGTCTGTATGTGCATATACACGCACACAACTATGTAACAAATCTTTTTAAAGCTTTACATCAGCGCTCTCTACTTACTGCACAACCCCGCGGACCAAGACACACTTCATGGCCTTCCACACATGGAAGTTGTGCACGGTTTTCCCCCTCTCTATCTCACCCCCCGTCGCCCAGAGGTGAGCGATGAACTGATTTGCTAGAAATGCGCATGGAGATACAGACTTTAGGCATCTCAAGAACATCACGTGTATGGGAGGCGGATGAAGCAGTGGCACCAACAGATCCCTCTGTGCTGCAGCATCTTGTGGTAAGATGGCATCTAAAGCGAGCAAACATGCACACTCTGACCTAGGAAACCTCCAAATATGTGCATAACCAGCTGTACAGCAAGGAACAGGGGTTGTAGGACTAACACGGTGGATATCTGAGCACTGATAACAGAGCACACAACTCATGGTCCTGTGCTCCATCAACAGAGAGGTACGCTTGCCACGCGCTACATTTTTCACCAAGAGCATCAGTCAGAGCGTGCGTCACTGCTGTCCCTGACGCTCGGCATGCACACACTGTCCTGATAAAGCAATGCTAGTGTCTCAAAGCCACACAAGTTCCTAGCCGAGTCACGGCTCAACTTGCATTCCCTTCTCTGTCTACGGGTAAAAGGTGATGGTGGAATGACGAATAGTCCTTAAAATTAATGAGAGACGAAAGCTTTCAGTGTTTCCACTGTTTGAATGAGCTGTCCTCATTTGAAACGGTTCTTCAGTTTCCAACTACAGAAAGTTTCCTCTCCACATCTCATTAAAATCAACCTGACCCATCGCAGTAGCACGCCGGAGCTGCAGGCTGAAGGAATGTCTCATTACGAATAGGATGGGCAGGCATGATGGACAGAGGAACTTCCTGAATTATTCTCCTACTATAGGTGTTACAGGAAACCCCACTAGTCATTCCAGATGCAACAACCGTGAGTCACTGGCAAGCACAGCGTTTGGAAAGGAAGAGATACTTCACTGGTGAATATACTATCTTTTGTGGTAAATAAACAAAAGCCCTGACTGCTTTGCCAGCCAACACAGAGAGGTATTTTTATGGTCGCTTAAATATAGTGCCTAACACAAGAACAACACTGCACAGCAAGCAGGCAAATAAGCTCGCATTTACCAGCCAGATTACATTTCCAGCTAAACAAACAGGATGTAAATTCACCCTGCGCTTCAGAAAAGACTGGCTGTAACACTGCTAGGTCCAGCTGAACGGTCTGCATGCATCACCCTGGAAAGACAGAAAACTGACCTTCAAAATGTATGAGATGGACTAACAAGGTAGGAAAGGATCTGGGGCTCTTGGTGGATCAACGACCAGGCAGGATTCAAAGTCAAAAGAGTAAAACCAGGTATTGTGCTGGATGTTCTGCACAAATGGCCCTGCTCCAGGCAAGCTGGACAAAGGCTCACCATGAGCATCCGAAAGGATTTAGGGCTTTACACACAGGATGACTGACTATATGGAAAGAAGCCAAGAGGTGAACTGCAAACTGACATCGAAAACATGCACCAACAAGAAAAGGAGTAGAGGGAAGAAACGCCTCTCCTCTCATCGCTGTGCTATACACGAGGGTAACTCCTATCCTAGGAATCCATCAGTGCTGAATAGATTTCTTTTTATCCTAGAGCTGAAAGATAAAATAACCACACTTTACGAGAGACTTAGAATACATATTCAACCGTACTGAATTAAAGTTGGTAAATTCTTTTCTATCAGTTTTATTAGAAGAAGCATCTTTGATCGAAGTTGTCTGTATTTATTAATGTGTTATGATACTGTTGTAGCTGTATGGGAATTGTCCCTTCATGACAGCTAATCATCGTTTAAGCAAAAACACACAACCCCTTCTACACCTAACAGTGCAAAACTTGTAAATATTAACTAATGACTGTGACAAACTAAAACTTGAAACAAACACTACAATAAGGCACAACAGGAGCCATATACATAGCTGATCACCACTGCCTGAAAACACAGAGTAAGTATTTACAAAACGAAAATCTGTCTTAGAAAGAAAAACACCTTATTTGAGGCTGAGAAATTAAAGAAAGCCTTCTGCCTCTGTTTCCTTCTGGTGTTCCAAGCCTCCATTCTGGACCCTCACTGGCAAACAGCAGTTCTGATAAAGCACCATTTTTTGCAAGTTGAAAAAACCTTCTATCCATGACTTCTAGCAGGCAGGCACTTGTAAAACATATTTGCTACACCGCTATCTCAAAAAGTTGTTGCATGTCTTCTTTTTCTTTTCTTCTTTGTCTTTTTTTTTTTTTAAATTTAAGAAGTCTCACAGGCTGGACCAATATTGGCAGACTCCAGCAAGCTCTGCTGCTTCCTTTTCTGTGTAAGCCACCTCTCTCCCTTCTTCCTTCAAAATTGCTTCCCACTCTAACTCTCAATTATCTTAGATCACTTCATAGGTATTACCAAAGCATCCTAAGACAAGTTATTGCATTTCCTGCGTTCCCCTCTCCAGATCTGCCAGGTGATTCAGTTAACAGCCCTCCCATGGAGCAGCACCACGCACCGGGCACTGCACTCAAGCAGCTGAACGAAACCAAGCCATTCGTGTTTCAGTAGTGAGAAAGAATTTTACTGTCACAGAGACTGAACAATCAACCTCCAGGTTTCTTCCCAGTCTTTAAACATGTTCTTGAAACCGGAAATTTAAATCCCGAGCCCTGAAATTCTGCTGTAAAGAAAGGGTATCTGGAAAGAGGAGAGCCATCGTGAACCAAGAGGCTGCAGAGTCCTGGAGGCTGTCCCACACCCTGCACCAGGCAGCCTGGACACCGAGTCAGAAATCCAAATCCAGTGAGTGAAGGACTACACAAAAATCAGGCAAGCGATTACACTTCCACTCACCGGAGTCATTTTATTCTAGAGGATGTTATTCTGATTCACTTCACTGGGAAAAAGCTAAACAGGGTCGTTCAACATCACTAGCGAGCAGATCAGCAACAAACACAGCAACGCTAATAACCAGAAGAGTGTTGACAAAGAGCAAGGGTATCATCACACAAACAGAACTTAATAACCCTTCTGTACCATGAATTAATTGCACATTAAAACAGAGATCAAGTGCCCTGCCTACACATACTGAATGTATTCCCTCCTTGCTTGGACGCTGCAGGGGAAGCAGGCGTGCGTACGCTTGCCTCCAGTGCTTCTGGTTGTTTCTCAGTCTTCTACGATATTATTCCAACTTTCCCAATTCCCTTCTAACTCTGCAAAAAGAGTGGAGCTGGGTCCACCCACTGTTCTCGTTCTAGGCTTATAAACATTCCAGCTGCTACAACTCCCTTCCACCCTACCCCACTCACTACCTGGCTCCTTGATTTGGGCCCAAAGAACAGCTCTGATTTCCTCTCCAAGTTTTCTCTTCCAAATCTGCACAGTACCGTCTTTCCAGAAAATCTCCGCTTTGAGCTAGCTTGCAACACAACTGACATTCAGGAAAAATGAAAAACCTTGTTTTCCTCTTGCCCTTAAGTCTTTGGGATAATTTAAGAGCTGACAAAATTGATGGTTTTACCTACCTTTATGTCCCAACATCACAGCAAGATGTAGAGGAGTGTTTCCTAAAATAAATAATAGAAATAAAAAGATATTAGATTCAAGGTAATAGAATCCATTGCAATTCCTTCAGGGGTTTGCACATACAGCTCAAACATTACATATTAAGAGATTTCAGCTACATGACCTAACACACTAAGGAACACACTAGAACACACCTGAGCAGTTATATTTATTTTAACAATTTTAATCCAAATGCTTGCTTAGAAAAATGTATCTGAAACACATTTCATGGGCCAAGAGGGTTGCTTCTTTTTAATGACATCCTGAAACTTATTCCAGCCAAAAAAGTCCAATTGCATCTTCAAGAAAGAAATAACCCAAACCTCTGCTCTTATCATGGTCTGAAAAGTCTGATAGTTTACAAAGAACGACATATCTAGGTTAAAAGCTACTCAAAGATATGATACTGATTAAAATTTTAAGACCCCACTTTATTAATTTAGTACAAAATTTCTACTAATACAGTATTGAACAGATTGTGAAGTAACTGTAACTTCACCACAAAAAAGCCTTTTGGTTATTTTAATGCCTTGTTTCCAAAGAAAGCTTCCGAGATTATTAGCAGATATTACAAACACGACTCTTTTCCTGGCTATGCATATGACACATTTTGTACTTCTGTTCCTAAATATGCACTGTAAGGTACAGAGAGCTGTTTTTCTGGATTAACGCTACTACCAGAATTCTGCCACATTTTATTTATGTAGTTTAAGGATGCAAAATTCGTCCATTTAACTGTATTGCTCTGTTTATATGTTTAAACATTTTCTTAGTGGAGTTAACAGAAAAATTGCCGGAAAATTTTGCAATTACAACAAATGCACTTGATTTTAGGGTTATTTTACAGTGCCGTGTTAACAATAAGTGCTTGCTACCTGCACAGGATGATGTCCTGTACATCTAACAGATGCAATGCAAAACACCGAGAGGCTGCTGTACTGCGTGACAGCCAGCACACTATCGTATCCTGCAATCTCCGATCAAGATCGGCGAGCAGTCAAAGGCAGAGTTCCCAAGTGGTTCTGAATGAGCCACTCAACGTCGAGTACAAATTATTCTTGCGGGTCACTAGCAACATCACAGACAGCAACATCCTAGTGCATTATGCACACTCTAACTAAGCTAACCTCACATTTTCTATTAATAGGTTCTTGTAACATCTGTGAGCCAAAACACAATTTAGAATAATGGATGCAGCCATTCTTTGTTAAGTGACTGAAATAACAATGTTACTGCGGAACAAACCTGAGAAAGAGCCAAACCATTTACTCAGAAAATTCAAATTATACAAGCCAGGGGTAAATATTTTCCTCACCTTATCAAGCACCTCAATGGGATATATAGATAAGAATACCTGTACACTAAGTTTTCTCTTAATTAATAAACCTTAAAATGTAAAAAATCACCCCACCTTTCAAACTGTGAATAACACAGAGCCAGACAGCTCCAGCAGCTACGACAGCTTGGTGTAACGGCAAGAAACAACAAAACGAAAACGGACCAGGCCCCTGACAGCTTTCCTGAGAACTCTGTTGGACTTCCTTCAGCCGATAAGCAGAAAGTGCAGTTGTGCGGTAAGACACATCATTTCCAAACCCCCCTGGGCCAGGTTCCGAGCAACCTGATCTCACTCCGCAGTTACCTCTGCTTTGAGTGGGAGGTCAGACCGGATCACCTCCAGAGAGCTCTCCCAGCACAGACTTTTCTTTGACTCTATGATTGTCTTCACACCAAAAAGCATGCAATTCAAAAATGAGATAGGAAGCCTGGATACAGCAGACAAGGGGGAGAGGAAGAGGAGCGTGCAGAAAAACCGAGTACAGTAACGGATAAAGCACAGAAAGTAGAATCTATCAATTCCAGAAGAAAAAAAATAAAAAAGGTATTTATGAGGAAGCTGAAAAAAGTAACAACCTCCTGCTGGCTGGTCTTCAGCCGGCACGTCCCTGCCAAAGAGAAGTCTAAGGAAGGTTCAACAAACATCAGGAAGGTGAAGTAAGAGGTTAGTTGCCGTACCAACGGGAGAGGAGCCACACTAACAGGTAAGCCAGGAAAGCACCTTTAGGAAAGGGGGCAAGGAGGAAAGGCAAGGCAAACACATAGAAAAGGGACATTATGAGACCTAGAAAGACAGACTGTAGTTCCTACAGCCCTGGACTACCTGGCCAGTCAAGCCTTTTTCTCACTGCCCCTGATAAACTCCTCTCCAGACAACTCTCAACCTCCCCGAAGGGAAACAGTCCCAGCAAGAGCCAAGACACAACACTAGTTTTAGCACATCCGAAAATCAAACCTGCAACAGCGTTTTCAAACTTCCATCACTAATCATCCGTCTTAAGATCTGGTAAGCCTGGGGAGGTCTTGATGCTCTTTGGGCCAAACAACATGGGGTTTATCAATAGAAATTTAAATCTTGACTTATCAAAATAAGCCATCAAACTGTGTAAGGTCGTATGTCACAAAATGAAGGAATGATGGTGAGGAATCACTCAGCTCGTAGAATGCGTCATGCAATCCTCAGGTTCTTCCCCCCAGCAGGAGAAAGGGAAGAGCTGTTCAAGCAGAAAGGCTCCTCTTTTGTCTAGTCATAGTCTTTAAGCAGAGGTAAGCTTTCGCTCTGCCCAGGAAAACTGAGGGAAGACAAATGCCTTGGAAAAGACGAGACCAGTGCTGCCACAGTCTCCCATCTAGCAACGACTGCCAACCATCCACACCAAGTAGCAGCAGCAGCACTTATCGGGGGCTGAAGCGGGCATCAGCCACAGATCTTCCACACGCTGCAGCTCAGAAACCTGGCTGGCTGGCACTACGGGACAAGCTACCTTCTGCTCCTTTGGGAGAGGTGGGATCCGAAAACGTAAACCCAACCCCAGAAGCTGCTGCTGAAACAGAGCCACACCATCACGCTCTTGCTAGCGTTCGGATGATAAAAGTCACAGACCGATAAATTAATTAGTACCACTATTTACAGGACTCAAAAGGAACCACTCCACTGGGATTCTATCGCACTGCAACCTCAAGTTCCACCGATCCTAAAATACAAATCATGCTTAGTTGCTTCATCAAGGCAAGAACAGCTGCGGCTCCTCCAGAACGTTTACTATCCAGAGCACACAGAATAATTCCAGGTAGAAATCAGCCTGATGAAAAAAAATGGTGGACTCCAGCACTAATCAATTTTTCCTAGCCAGTGCACAGTGCAACTAAGCATTTCTGCCAGGACAGTCAGGAGGGCGGGAGAGGGCAGCCTCACTTCTTCCAGTTGCACAGATGGTTCTAACAGCTTGAGGTTTTCAATGAACCGCAGCACAAGCCACAACGGCAAGCATTAGATTCCATGAAAACAAGTAGCTTTACACGAAACGAGGCCGAGAAGGGTGTAAATATACAACTCTGTCATTTACCTATGGAAGAGAGCTGTAAGAAAGAGGGCACTGTAAATCATTAAGTGGCCCACATGGAAGTGTAGTTTTGATGACCTCCATTCAATTTAATCATAGTGATAACGTGTTTGATATCATCATTTCTAGACACTGACTAGAACGTGAACGGGCACATTCTTGAACAGCTGCAATCAAATTCATTCTCTTTTGGCAACAGCTTGATTCACCATATAAACAAATCTCACCTTTCCCTTCCATCTACAGACAACTTCATGACTACCTATAGCTTTGGGAAATGAGCACACACACTGCCCTCCCCAAATCACACACCTACAGGCTCTTATTCCAAGAAAGCAGCGATACAAGAGACCCTGAAATCCTGCGCGTGCACATCCAGGGCATAAAATGCACATAAAATACAGTGTTTGTCCACAGGCACGTGCGTGTGTAGCTTTTAACCTTTCGTTAGGCACCTGGCACATCTACAGGGAAGCTGAGCCTGTTTTCCAAGAGTAATTCAGCAATAAGATTTATTTGTCTATCCCAGAACATAACGTGGTTTTATTCTGAATATACGTTTAAGCTCCTAAGTGCGTATTTTAGTAAAAATAAAAGTAATTTAATAGTTATACATACAAGCTTCTCACAAGAAACTCATCGTTTTTGGAATAATGATAACTGGCCTTCCAATGGGTTTTCTGGTTAATTTAGAGAGCGAGGCAGGGTGCACTCAATTTACAGACACAGATAGCGTTTGTTTTATCAGAACACCAAGAGTTTAACATTCTACAAGACTTGGCTTTTCTGCACTTAACCGCATGCTAAAAATGAGACTGAAATATAAACAATAACTGTTACAAGAAGTTCTTTCTCCCCTTTGCCACTTCCTTATCATGTACTAGGATTCTCCTGGCTTATTTCTGAGTATAATTGTAAGCCGAAGTTCTCTATCCCAAACAACTCACAATTCAAATATGTAAACAAGCGACAGATGGATTCAGGCAGAAAGAAAACAATAACAAGGAAATATTAGTCAGGCCTTTGGTATGTCAAGACATTGAGGGTTTTGTTGTTGGGGTTTTTTTTTATCTTTTGGGGGAAGATAACGAGAGAAGTCCCCCAAAGCGTTCCTGCTGTAAAAAGCATTGAGAAAGCAAAAAGACGTTCATTTGAAATTTTTATATATATACATGCATGTGTGTGTGTATATATATATTAAAAAAAGGACGGCATCAACATTTGTGATACACACTGAGGACGATTGTGCAGCAAAGAGGGATCAGGAAGTGCCTTCAAAGTAAAGATCTTAAGCTCATGATGATGAGTTATTTGATGAGGAACTGGAGGAGGTGTAGGGGAGAAGTCGGCAGAAGGAATACACTGAGTGAGAAAATTTCTTCCCAAGTCTGTTGCTTTCATTCTACCAGTATTTGCTGCAACCTTTGGAATGAAGATGACAGGATAAATATATCTGTAGCTATATTTATAACAACGTACTTAGAAAAATGTTACGACAGTTGTAAGGAATACTCCTCCCTATCTTGACTGAGAAAACGAAGCTGTATATTACTCCACGTACATTGGTTCGTATTTTGAAGTGCCTAATGTTATCATGGACATGGCTTTTAATTTCCAATTACATTATTCTTCCCATCGTACCAATCCCAAAGATTGCTCTACCTTAATGTTCCTTTTTATTTTACATAACACAATTAAGTAAAACAAAGGGAACATTTATCTCTTAATCAGAAAAAGAAGGTAACTGTACCCTTTAATCACAACTTCTCCAGATGCCACATACGGTATAACTTAGCATTCTCCAGCAGAAAGGCATCATGTTACTCTTGAAAGAGGCAGGAAATGCAGAGATGAAAACTAACCATGAAACTAAAGCTGACTTGACAGGCTGATTTGTTTTTTAACAGCGTAAAATATTCCCCAAATTAAACGTATTATTTTAAAATGTCCTAGCAAGACTTTAAATGTGTATGCGTTATAGAGCAGCAGGAGGCTCGTACTTCTACCTCTGCTACAGCCACTTCTGTGCCCAGAGCAGGCCCCTCCTGTGCCCAGGCTTGCAGAGGAGCAGAGCAAGACGTCGGCTCCTTCGAACCGCAGAACTAAAGCATTTAAAGAAAGAAAAAGTTTTGTTTTGGTTTTTCAGCCTGGGGAAAAATCAAAGATAGTTCCACCAAGAGCTAAAGGAACCATTCCTGAGCTTGTCACCTCCGAAAGCAAACAGGTGACAGTTCCGGCGCTTTAAAATAATTATTTTTTTTTAAATGAGGTAGGTTTTGGGGCACGAAGCAGCCCCGTAAGAGGCAGCTCTCCCAGCACCACGCCGTTCCAAAAGCCGGCACCGTCCTCACTCACGGCACCAAAACCCCCAGGCCTTTTCCAAGCCCCCCCTGCGGACCCCATCGGCGGCTCCTCAGGCCGGGCCGGGGCGGGCGGAGAGGCCGCGGCCCCCGAGCGGCCCCTTCCCCA
>VYZM01008065.1:999496-1030884 GCA_013398915.1 Dromas ardeola | reverse complement strand
CATAGAATCCCAGACTGGTTTGGGTTGGAAGGGACCTTAAAGCCCACCCAGTCCCCCCCCTGCCCTGGGCAGGGACACCTCCCACCAGCCCAGGTTGCTCCAAGCCCCGTCCAACCTGGCCTTGAACACAACCCCTCCAGGGATGGGGCAGCCACAGCTTCTCTGGGCAACCTGGGCCAGGGGCTCACCCCCCTCACAGCCGAGAATTTCTGCCTCACATCTCAGCTCAGTCTCCCCTCTTGCGGTGTAAAACCCTTCCCCCTGGTCCCATGGCTCCCCTCCCTGACCCAGAGTCCCTCCCCAGCTTTCCTGGAGCCCCTGGAGGGACTGGCAGGGGCTGGAAGGTC
Organism: Dromas ardeola; assembly: GCA_013398915.1. Classification (NCBI taxonomy): domain Eukaryota; kingdom Metazoa; phylum Chordata; class Aves; order Charadriiformes; family Dromadidae; genus Dromas; species Dromas ardeola. The sequence goes on along the minus strand of VYZM01008065.1, from coordinate 1,030,537 downwards.
TCCCCGGAGCCTTTTCTTCTCCAGGCTGAACCCCCCCAGCTCTCTCAGCCTGTCCTCCCAGCAGAGGGGCTCCAGCCCTCCCAGCATCTCCGGGGCCTCCTCTGGCCCCACTCCAACAGCTCCGTGTCCTTCATAATATTTCATAAGTATGTTGTGGATGTATTGTAGAAAATACTGGAATTGTTTGCATTGAATGACCATGAAGTTTCTGATGGCTACCATGCGTGTACAAGGGAAATGACAACTCATAAATCAGTATATATACCAAAGCCGAGGTCTGAATGTCATTGTGTGCTCGTTGGGCATAGGAATTTGCCTTGTGATCTTTGATTCCACACTAAATCACTTATGGAGACCAAAGTTGTGAATGCTTGTAAGTAGCAAGCTGTGTTGAAGATGACTACAGAAGAAGGAGGCACACAGTGCTGTATTCACTTGCCGATGACAGAGCGGCCACGTTCTTGCCAGAAGCTCCATGAGAGCGGTCTGCCAGATTCCTGAATACGATGAAGTTGTCATTAAGCAGAAATCCTGAAAGTACACAAATACCAGGATGCTTAGCCAGGTTCTCTCTGTAACAAGTGCATGCATGAGTTTTTCTTTTCTTGTTAAATTTTCTCCGTATTCATGTAAAAGCTGTTACACTGAAGTGTGCAACTTGGCCTGACTGCATACCAGGGAAAATTTTGAGCTTTCAGCAAGTTTTAATGGGTAGAGGTTGGCACAGGTCAGTGCCCTGTGGCATCTTTCATGCAGAACGTAGTGGGGATGGGACACATTCTTGCTGATAAAGTAAGAACAAGTGAACTGTGTCAGACCAAGGTCTTTTCTCCAACAGTGACAAGAGATGGATGTTTAGAAAAAAGTAGGAAAGCGTGGCTAGCAGGACGATACTTCCCCCAGTGCACCCCTAGAAACCATTTTCGGGCTGGGGATGCCCAGTCAGATGTTGTGTACACCAACTTGACGTAGCCAGAAAAGCAGCCTGTCGTTCTCGGAAGAGGTATATGCATACCCTCAGTGGTGAGAGCGAGGACTTTTTAAGGAATGTAGGACTACTATAGTACAAAAATTTTTCAATGCTCTCTTAAATTATATTTTTTTCTTGCTTTCACAATAGGGTTATGAATACAGCCGGAGTGGAAACCCTACTCGAAATTGCCTGGAGAAGGCTGTGGCAGCGCTAGATGGAGCTAAATACTGTAAGCAATTAATAGGTTCCTCAAGCAAGATGTCAGCATGTGTGTCTCCTGACAGTGCCTACAGTAGGCGTAACCTGGGGAGCAAGGACACGGAGTTGTTGGCAGCAGTTGTATCACAGCAAGGCTTTCACAGCCACTGGCTGCTGGTTATGGGCAAGAGCTGCTTCGTGGCGTGAAAGGAGTCCAACACTTATCATTCTGGAAAGTCCAGCTCAATCATTGGACTTTCTGGAGTGACTTTTACTTTCTCTCACCGCATTTGATGCCTAAGCTAAACTGAATCCTCCCTTGGGCAGCAGCACTGAGGGCAGTGGGGCGTGGGTGCCCCATGGGAGCTGCTGCCAGACTGTGCCACCAGTGCTCATCCCAGGTCCCACCCCATGCAAAACCAGGCTGCTGCTTCTACCAAATCCGCTTAAGGAGTGAGATAGCGTAAGAGAGAGTGACAGAACAGGTTCCTTTTAAAAGCGAAGTGAGGAAAGCGAAGGCAAGTTTGACAAGGTTGTATCACATTAAAATACAGTTTGTCTGCCACTTCTTCTTTTCTGTTTTAGGTTTAGCTTATGCTTCTGGCTTAGCTGCTACTTTGAATATTACTCACCTGTTAAAGGCTGGGGATACAATTATCTGCATGGATGATGTCTATGGAGGTAGGTAAAGCACAAGTGTGTTTTTGATCGTCATTGTGCAAATGATTAAATGTACCTAATTGTGATTCTCATGAACTTTCTGAATTTCCCACGTAGGACCTTACTTTTCTTTAAAGCCTTTTCACTTCATGAGGGCCCAGAACACTCACGTCTGATTTTGGTGTTAGAAATTCAAACACTGAAAGATTCTGCGGCACTATGTGGAGGTTTAAAAAATATAGCTAACTAGTAATATATGCTTGAATGACGGGAAAATAGCAACATCCTAGCTTTGCTCAGGTGTGTTTGCAGAGCAGGACTCCTTGCAGTCCAGTGTTTGGTATTTTTTCCAGCTTCTGGTATTCCTTTCCTAAGTTTGACCCTTCACCAACCAGCATTTTCAGACAACCATTCTGTCATCTTCCCTGAAAGCACAACTTGCATCTATTATGCCCCCGTCTTCTGAATGCTTCAGTGATGCTGCAGCCCACTATTAGGTTTTGATCATGCATAGTTTTGTTGGGTTTTTTATCCATTCTTCCAAGAAACTCCCTAGGAACAAAGAGAGTTCATCCACCTCTGCTGAAGTCCTTCAAAAGGTTGATGCCACCCAAAAGTCCGTAACAGGGAAGTCTGCCAGGATAAGCTGTGGCAGTTGGTGTCCTTAGTGCCCAGCTCCTGTGTTTCACTGATCAGCTTGTCTCTATCTGCTTTATGGCCTTACACCAGGAGATCAAATATGCTTTGTTTTCAAAGGAAGGTTTGAGACCAGCAACAGGTAATGTTTTCCCCAGCAATAGCTGGAAAAACTTTTAGCAAGAGTAATCACCTTTCCTATGGCTAAGAGCAATTACTGTTTGCCAGTCAGTTCTCTATGCTTGTTCACATCAAATATAAATACACACATTTGCTTTTAATGTCTTAGTTCTGTCAGGCCAGATAGCTCTTCTCCAAAGTACATCTGGAGCCAAGCTGAGTGAAGACAGCAGGAATCCCTACTGACAGTCTGCTCCTTTAATTTCCAGCCTTCCCGCCACAGACCTTGGAAAATCAACGTAATTTGGCCAAAGCATATTATCAGTTCCTCACTTCAGAAAGGCCCATAAGTGTATTTTTCAAGCCAAACCAGTTCACCTGCTAGTTAAAGCCTCAGCCTGTGGTGGCTTCTGCAGAGATGAATTTCATTGTTTCTTCCCTGAATTTTTTTCATACTTTTGTTGTAAAGAGACGAGCTTCCCCACAGCCAGCCTTGTTCAGTAGAGTTCACACCCCGTGAGGTGGTACATCTACAGATCTGCCACTGGCTGCCACGGCCAGTATGTGTTTCTTTCATTCTTCCCTCGGGTATTAGGAGCTCTTTGTCCCCTAAGTCCCTGCTTGCTTTTCTCCTGGGCTGTGCTTTTCTGGCTGTTCCTACTTGTCTTTACTGCTTGTGTTCTTCCACGATGCAGCCTGGTCCTTTGTCAGCTGCTTCCTCACCGTTGCCCACCCTGACTCCATTTTGCCATGCAGGGTTTACTCCTCTACCGCGCTTGCCCTGTGCAGCCTTGCACACTTGTGACCTGTAATATCATAGAATCCTGGAATGGTTAGAGTTGGAAGGGACCTTAAAGCCCACCCAGTGCCACCCCCTGCCCTGGGCAGGGACACCTCCCACCAGCCCAGGTTGCCCCAAGCCCCGTCCAACCTGGCCTTGAATAGCAGCCTTTGGGTCACTGGGTGCTGAGTGCTGGCGTGTGTCCCTGCGCCCTTGAGGGTACACTAGCTTTGGCAAGCTCTTAGTATGTTTTTTTGTAAAAAGCCTGGTTGGATAGGACAGCAGTACTGCGCTTGCTCTGCTGGTGTGAGTCCGCAGTATTCAAGGTTGTCAGAAAAACAGTGAAAGAAAGGGCAAAGCTCTCTGGCAGTGCTGGAAAGCGCATTGCCTGGGGCGGGTTGAAGAGATGCTGAGTTCTGGGAGGCGTGAGGAGGAGCTGTGGGTAGTTGACACCTCTGAATTCTGAGCTATTGCTGTAACTTCTCAAAAGGGCTACTTTCAGTGTAATCTATCATTTTCATCTAAGTTTTTTTGCTGTGTGCTATTATTAAAAATATGTAAGACTTTTTTCTGTAGTTTGTATTTGTGGAGTTGACAGCCTATGTGAAAATTTCCCATGCTTGAATAAGCTTCTTACAGCCCAAGATAGCCTATTGTAGAAATAAAAGTGTTTCCTTAAGAAAAATGAAAATCATTCAGACGTCACGTTCAGCACACAGAATCACACCCTGCATATACTATGCCATTATGGCTAGGTGGCAAACTGCTGTTCAGCATAAACGAGTAAGTGCTGAATAACCTTGGCAAAAAGACCTAATGAATTAATTTTTAATCCAGGCAGTGTTGCCACATAGGCAGTATGTTGCACATCTAGTGATCAACTGGTTGCTTCTCAGTTCTTCTTTTAATCTTTCCAAGGAAAGGCTTCAAAGGCAGAAAGAAAGGAAATAATCACTTTTTTATGTTCCTTGCTACATGTTTGTTTAATGGAATGATGAGAAACACAGTAGCTGGAGTCTTCCCCTTGGTTCTTCTCCCAGATTCTCAATTAAGCTTATTAAATAGAAAAAAGAGTTTGAAACTATGTGGTGGAAAAAAGTTATGTAGAGTGGGGTGGGGGAAAGAGGATATAAAAACTGGAACCACTAGCTTGTGCATGGCAAAGGGCTGGAGGAAAAGTTAGAAGCAGGCAAACTAAAAGGGATCTATTTAATTTTCTGATTAAAAAAGCCCTGAACAGCTATTTGTTGAATCAGAGTGATTTATGAAGTACTTCCCATATTCCCATTATTACTTTTCCATGATGTTTAAATTTACAGCAATCTTTAAACTTTTTAGAAATAAAAAAAATACTAATGTGCCATTTATGGTGTACAGCATAAAGCTGTACCCTCATGACTTGCTGGGAATGCACACAGGAGGCTGGAGATCAGTGAAGGAAAGGTAAGGAAGTTGTTTCAATTTGTGTCTCTGATTTTTTTGTTTTGTTTGGTTTGCTTTGTCTGGGTTTTTTTAGGCACAAACAGATACTTCAGGAAAGTAGCCATGAAAATGGGTCTGAATGTAGTTTTTGTTGACTGCACAAAAATGGAATGCCTGGAAGCTGCAATTACACCAGAGACCAAGGTAGGAGAGAGGGAAATTGCTGAACTTACTGCTTAATGTCATTAAATAATTTTGTTCTTGCTGTTGTTGTATTGGGTGTATTTGTCAAGCAGAGGGGCTGCAGGGGTGGCCTCGGTGGGGACAGATCGGGGCACAGCTGGTTCCAGCACGTCCCCACATCAGGCCACTGTGCGGTGTCTGTGGTCCCTCATTGAAAACATTTTAAGAAGGGCATAAAACATCACAGAGAGAGAGAGGAGGAAGGAAAAGGTAAGAAACAGCAGAGGGAGGAGAAACAGGAGGAGGAGGTGGAGATAATTCAGCTGGAAAAGTCTTACAAACTTTTGGGCGTAAGACCTTCTTCTGGCTATGTCGGGCCTTCTTCAGAGGTTTTCAAAAAGCTTTGATATTCTTCCCATGTATCAGTTGTTTTTGTGGAGAATGTTACCGCTCCTAAGAAACCTTGCCTTTCTTCAGTAGGGACGCTTTCTTATTCCCACTCTGCAAACCTGCATGGGCAGCTGATGCTCAGCGAGTTAACATTTAAAAGCCCTTATGACTTACACATGTATCATCACCAGCATTGTAAAATCCCTAAACTGCTGTTTTGTGTTGTTGAATTACTGCAGCTCGTTTGGATTGAAACACCCACAAACCCCACACTGAAGGTCATTGACATTCAGGCCTGTGCGGATGTAGTACACAAGCATAAAGATGTTCTTCTCGTGGTAGACAACACTTTTATGTCTGCATATTTCCAGGTGAGCCCTTTCTTTAGAGTTTCCCCATTATTTCAGCGTATTCAAAGATATATTTTTAAAATGGAAGCACCACCAAGGAGCTGTAGCTCTGATCTATGTTCTGTTTCTAAATGCAACCCAGGTGCTGCTGCTCTTTACATTAGTAAAGATGGAATGCAAAGTATTTTATAGCTAGCCGTATACCAGTATGGTACCAGCAAAGCCAGTATAGCTCAGCAGTCAAGTAAACACACTGAATCAAGACAGTCAGGTAAGCCATTAGGAGAATGGCTTCTCCGTAATTCAAAAATCATATATTTTTAGTTCTCACTGGTGGAAATCATAACAGGCCTGTTTAAAAGTGTCCTGTTTTCTGACTGTGCCCTTTTTATACTAATTCATTTGTATATGCTGTTTATGATCTGTTCTGAGCCACTTGATATTCTAAAAATGGTGGAAGAAAAAAGAGGCAAACTTTGTTAAATCTTTCTTTGAGACATTCAAGTTACCTTTTTCTTCAGTATGTTGCTAAACATGTGGCTTAGAAGTTTTGTAATTTTGATCCCTAACAACTGGCATAACTTTTATGCTTTTATAACTAGAGTACCTGAAGTGAAGGCAATTTATTAAGTTCTAAAAATGCTTTGGAATAATAAACTTCAAAGTCTTGTTCATCTTAACATGGGCTAGAAATATTCATGTGTATTCCACAGGAGTGACTAAGCTAATCCCTTGTATTTTAGGTCTAAAGTAAAACTTTTTTATGGGTGCAAAAGGCAAGGTGTCTTTGTTTTTGTTAAGGGCACTGAGATCTTTATAATAATTTAAGAGGCCTTTACAGAAAGTGTTAATGCTTAGCTAAAGCAGCACTTGAGTTTGTGTGTATTACTTCAGAAAGATGTGTGTGAAAGAAGAGAAGTGAGCACCTGGATATATGAGATAGTTAATGTATCTTCTATTGGCTTGGTGCTAAGAGAAAGTCAGTCGTAATGATTAATTCCAAGTAAGCATAATAGGTAATGTCTTTCAACCCCTCCAGACTGCTGCTGATACACTGCACTAAGAAGATCATAATTTTAGAGTGACTTGTACAGCAATATTGAGTGTAAAAGGCACTGGGGTTTATGCTACTATTCTGGCTGCGCACTGGGAATGCACATTATCCACGTTCCTTGAACAGACATCCGTGTTTGATATGACAGCAGCAGTCTTTTATTCCAAATCTGCTTGCTTTGTTACCTTTTAACATGTTGGTACTCCTCAGTCTTTATAGTATGTTTATATTATGTGCAAAGTCCGTTACTTTGTGACTGATTAAAAAAAAAAATCATTTGTTCATTATGTCATGCCCATCAACATCTCAGTTTGCCTCAGCTTAACGAGGCTTCTGGGAGGAAAGCCGGGAGGTCAGGGAAGAGGGACCTGGCCAACGGAACCCTTTGCGCTTTCTTCAGGTTTCCGTTGTTCTTTCGGTGCACTGTCACCAATACAGATAGATAGAAAACAATGCAATTTTTTGCTTTGCAGACTGTGTTGAGGTCTTCATTTTCTAAGGAAATATACTGCAGAGTAAATACCATTACTTATCCCTGCCCCAGCTAAGCAATATAACTATTTTTTTCACAAATATGAACGGGCTGTGTGTTGGAGGTATTCAGTCACTGCTCTCCCTGAAGCCAGTGGGAATTAGACCAGTGCTTTTAAATCACATTTTATTGTGGGTTCTTCTTACTGTGCTTATCTTGAATTCAGAGTGCTTTCCTGTACTATTGTTTTTGTCACATATTCTATCTATCTTCATTCTCAAGTTTTTACGTTTAAGGTGTTTTGTGTTAAGTTTTTGTGTCTTTTTTAGTTTCTCCACCTACTGTTCTTTTCTGTGTTGGATCACAGCCTTTCTGGATAGCTTCAAATGGACCAGAGTGCACACAAGCTTTAACTGGACCTATTATTTTCATTTTATTTCAGCGTCCTTTATCTCTGGGGGCTGATATTTGCATGTATTCTGCAACCAAATACATGAACGGTAAGTATGTGAGTTCAACGTAATGCAGGCTGGCTATTTAAAAGCCGTTCTGGCTGCGGGCAGTTCACAAAACCTAGTGTGTCTGCCAGTAATTCTTGGATGGACCATTAGAAGAGATGTAGCATTGAAGATACTATTAGTCTTTGTAGCTCCTGAACTATCCCTGGGAGAAGGATTATCGACCTGACTTCAGGTAATAAACCTAAAGGTGTTTATAGTCATGTTGTCTTTAATTTAGCTACAACAAAGCAAGTGGTTTCACTAGACAGTAGCTGCCAGAAATTCTATTAAGGTTCAAAGGAGGCTTCACACGGCTGTTGGAGCATGTCCCAAAGCACCTTCACCATGGTGTTTCACAGACAGCCCAGACTCGGAGCTAATGTGACTGTAGCTGTGCAGTAACCGCATGTCCTTGGTGGTGGGGATGAAATTGGGAGTTTTCTGGCTGGTGTTTGCTCTCGCTAAGACAGCAGCCTGGTGCTGCTCTGTAGGACACACCTGATTTCCATACAATGTCCTGCGGCGGTGGGCTTGGGAAGTGTCTGGGGGCCTGTGTCCGGCACACGGCAGAGCACCCTGCTGACCAGAGCTTGAGAAAAAGCTGAAATCTGCCTTATGATTCACATGCTGCACAGGAAGGACGGCTATAGCAATGAGAAGGAACCCGGTGTCTCGCAAAAACGGGACTGCATTAGCACCAAGACTGAGATAATGAGGGTTTGTGGTAGAACAAACAGAGCAGATGGAGCGGCTTATTCTGTTCTTCTCTTCTCCTTAAATTTTTAGGGCATAGTGATGTTGTAATGGGACTTGTTTCGGTAAACTGTGACGATCTCTACGAAAGGCTCAAATTCTTACAAAACTGTAAGTAGTCAATGTAGGAAATACCTTAAAATGAATTGTATTCCCATTATGAGCTGGTAAATTTGAAGCATGTTGCATGCACAAAGGTATGAAATCTATTTAGATTTAGCTTTATTTAGATGTAGCTCAGGCACTTAAATGTGCAGGAGTGTAAATGACTGGAGAGAACGTGGTAACACAGGTGTAAGAAACCTGAATTCTCTTCCCTGCCATTCACTGGTGTGTAGGGTGGCCTTATCCAAACATGATAACTTTTGGTATGCCTCTGTAGTTTTTCTCTTAAATAAAGTTAGTGATACTGTTCTCCACTTCCTAACTGCTTCAAGAAAAATGCTGGACAGTGTGGGTGGTTCAGCATTCGTTCTCCAGGTGCTGGGGAGCGGGGTGAATTGTCCAGTGGCGGGTGCGTGCAGAACACCATGGGACTGCCCTTCCCCTCTGTCCCTGCCTTCTCCCCAGATGCGTGTCCCTGATGTGGCACGTCCGGGAAGCGTGGGAGGCAGAGCGGCTGCTGTCTGTCTGCCCCTGCAGCGCTGCGGCTACACGGGGCACGGCTGCTCACAGCCTCTCTGCAGTTACCCTTGAGACCCGGGCAGAAAGAGCACCGTCGTTTCCTATATCCACTTGACTTCGTACACAGAGAGGCATACAAACCTTTAAATTATGCATTTATTTAACTTCATCTCACTCGCGTCAAATACATCTGGGGTTTTTAAACTCATTCATGCATTGGGGGATATGCCTAGTGTAGAATTTTCATATATAGGTTGATTTTAACAATTCTACTGCCTCTTAATTGTAACGAATAAATTTCTGTACAGTGTTCTGTCTGCCTCCTGTCTACAGCAGAAGTAAAGGCATATTATCTAATAAATTTAATTACCTAATAAATTTAATTCTTGAAGGCCTTCAGCATGTTAATTCAGCTCATTAATTGGCATCCTGTGTGTATGAGATGAGGAAGACAGATCGCATCAGATGTCTTTCCACTTGTCTTGTTCTAACTTTAGAAATTTTGGAAATTAGGACTGTGACTGTGTTTAGTTTTACTAAATAAAAAATCCCCTTTTTTTAAAGTGGAATTTTGCTTCAATTCCTGTAGCTCTTGGAGCTGTTCCGTCTCCCTTTGACTGTTACCTGTGCAATCGTGGTTTGAAGACCCTACAAATCCGGATGAAACAACATTTCCACAACGCATTAGTTATTGCTCGGTTTCTTGAGTCAGATTCCCGGGTGGAGAAAGTCATTTTCCCAGGTAGGCTGGCCAGGCTTCCGAGCGGGTGGCGTCTTGGAGAGTGGCTGGCTTTGGGGACTCTCATGCTACGTGCCATTTGCTCACCCTTCCCATTGCGTCACTCAGGCTTCGGTGTCCACCTGGGCTGTGGGCTGTTTCTGCAGCTGAGGGTGAGCTGCTTCCCCCTTTGATGGGATAGTAATTAACTTTGAGCAACTTGCACAAATTTCAGGCTTGCCTTCACATCCTCAGCATGAGCTGGTCAAGCGGCAGTGCACTGGCTGTCCTGGGATGATAACCTTCTACATTAAAGGAAATCTCAAACATGCTGCTACCTTTCTCAAGAACTTAAAGGTAAATGACAGTGGATACACGCTACCTTAGAGGGACTTGAGCCTTCTGAGGGTGATAATGAAAGGAAGTGGTTTGTCTTGGGGCGGGGAGAGTTTCTCTCTGTACTTGCAAAGCTCCTGAAGTCTTTGGGTGTAACCATCTCTAAATAATAGATTATTTGTAAATGGGAGGCTAATGAGAGGGAAGAAAAGTATGCCTCAGCTCATTTGAAGTATTTATTTACATGGTAGGGTGTAGTATATCCAGGTTAGCCCAGGCATTGCTTCTCATAAAGGGCCTTTTGCAAAAATACCTGCAGTATTTGAAAGCAGAGAAGCTGTGGCTGGTGTAATGCTGTTGTAATACTTCAAAGTATTCATCAGGAGAAAAACCCATTGAGAAATGACATGAATCATGAAGCAAAGAGGGAGTCCCTCAGTTTGGAGCGTAGCTGTTTGTTTATTTTACCTAAACCATAGGCTTTTGCTTTTGTCTTTGCAATGTATTAATTCTGCCTGTGCTCTTTAATGTGTCTGCTAGTCTTGATCTCTGGTTAATTTCCTTCCTGCTCTTGTGTTTTTGCTGTTTTGTTCTTGGAAAAACAAATCAGTAATAATTGGCAAAGGTAAATTAGAACTTCCTTCTCCTCCCTATCTTACTTACTTGCCAGCTAATGTCATCAACTGAAAATGAATTACTAAAAATATGATTTTCCCACAAAATATCCTTTTACAAGAGAGAGAGCATTTAATGCTGGCACAGGAGATCTACCAGCTTTGACAAAAAGCGTCAGAGAGTATGTTCCAGAAGTAGTCCCTATGAGTATATTCACTTCAGCCCTTTGACCTGGATAACCATCAGTTTGTCACTAGGTTGGCACAAAAGTAAACCTGTTTCCTTAAACCAGGCTGAGAAGAGGATTCTTTGGTTGATACGTTTAGTTGGGGTTTTTTAAAGGAAAAAAAAGTCGATATAAGCAACCAGGGCTGGAGAGAGATGTTGAGGGCAGCAAGTGCATTCATAGCAGAGAAATTGTGAATCTGTGTTTGAGTGCAGCTGGCTCTTGAGAGAGCCTTTTTGGCATCCAGGACCACATGTCCGTAATTCAAAGAGCAGTGCTAAAAAAACCCACCTTAACTAGCAGTAAGCATTTCACAAACACTGTTCCTGTTAGGCACTGAGAAATTTAGGCTGGTTTTCGAAATACTAAACTAACCATCAGACCTGAGATGAGTGAAAAAATCTGTTCAGCCTTATGGGAAGAATCTTAAACGTTTGGGTTTTTCCCCATCGAGCCTGCCATTTGCCAGCCTGAAAAGCAGAGGTGTTAACTGTGGGCAGGGATGAGTGATGCTGAAAGGGGAGTATCTAAGGATAGGATATAATCACTTAAACCTTAACTGAAATACTTGAGCTCTGAGTTTCGCTTTGTTCGGGCAGCCTGCTCTACCCTTCCTCTGACCAGAATGGAACTGGTGGTGCCCAGGCAGAACCCACTCCCTCCGCTTGTGCATTCGCCCTCCTGCTCCTCCTCGGCTGCCCATCGTAGGAACTGCTCCTGACTTGTATTTGCTCAAAACGCGCATAGCTTAATTTCAGTTTTGCATCAGTGTCTCTTCAGAGCCTTTTTAGGACAAATCTGTTTTAAATCTTAATAGCTCTTACCTGCTAAATGTACACTTTTCCCCCTAATTACAGCTAATAGCTTTTATAATATAAAAGTTATTATATAAAAACTTAGAAAAAAACCCTAAACATTCCTTTTTCCTTGACTCTCTCTTTCTAAGCACGCATAACCATACACTTCTTATGTTAACTTCTGTTTAATTTTTCCCATAGGTTTTTGCGCTGGCGGAGAGTCTGGGAGGATATGAAAGCCTGGCAGAGCATCCGTAAGTCGTTCTTCATCTTGAAAGTCTAAAAAAGCTGCAGAGTTACAAAAAACTTTGCTCTACTTTGTTGGGAGCTCTAAAACTTTCTAGTACACAAAGCTAAGATATTTTGCATATAATAGAGATTCAAGGATGGTATGTTGTACGGCACAAAACCCAGTGGCTGCTCCAGACATGAGTGTGACTTTTGTGAATATGAGAATGCAATGATGAAAGAATTTCCAGGCTTTCTTGTTTTCACTGGGAGACTGAGCCGCAGTTTGTTGCTATGATAACAAATCCAAGAAATCAGCCTGTGTTTGAAAAAGTCGCGTTGAGTGGATTTGGTCACAGTGTTGAGGAACGAGGTCTGCCGTTCTGCCTGCTCACACAAGAGGGCACGGTCGGTGTGCTAGACCGAACGCATCTCTCTCCATCCCAGGTACATTTTGTGAGGATTTTAGAAATACTTATTTGCCCTTGTCTAGGTTAAAAGGCTAAACGCAGGATTTTTATGAAATTAGGTTATTTTACTTAAATCCAATTTGCTTTTCAAAAAGATACATGGAAAGTTGTGACTAAACTTGTATGCTAAACCATTTCAGTTACTCGATTTAGAATAACAGTACATCTTAAAGCAGTCAAGCAGTTGAAAGGTAATTGCTGACTGGTGGATGTCAGTGGCTGAGCATATGGGGGAAATAGCTTCTTACCTCTATCCTCCATACCTGGGGAGAATAAACCCTTCAACATAAGTGGTATGGTTTGATAAGGGATCTGAGAAAACAGGTTTAAAAAAAACCCTGGAGATTTTATACTGGCGATTGTATATTATAGCGGTTTCTCCACATGCTTAAAGTAAAGCCTTTAGAATTTTTTTGTTTTAGCTTTTTTTCTGAAAAATAGTGTCTGGAAGGAAGAGGAATAGAATTTTTTTTCCCCTCCTTTTTCATTTCCAGATTGTTAAGCATCCAATTCTCATTCATCGTTTGCAGCTTGGAAATCCTGTATTGAAACGCTAGGAGATACAAGTCACTGAGTTCTCTGCAGTTCGCGTAATTTCCAGTAGCTGATAATAGGATCTCTTTCCATCTGTGGGTTAACCAGCAGGTGGTACCCAAAAGGTGTAACATCTTTATGAAATTTCAGGGGATGCTGGCAGGAAACTGATTTTTTCCATCTTTACTGATAAAAGTAAACACTTCTTAGAAAAAAGGCTATTTTTTTCCTCCAGGGCCATCATGACTCACTCTTCGGTGCCTAAAGAAGATAGAGAAGCTCTTGGAATCAGTGATACATTAATTCGCCTGTCAGTTGGTTTGGAAGATGAAGAAGATTTACTGGAAGACCTAGACCAAGCTCTGAAAGCTGCGGTGAGTGGGCTGTTACCTTAGTGCCATCACTCTAAAAATAGTTTCCCCTTCAGTCCTCTGCGTTTCTCACTAAACTCCCTGCTGGTAATTCTTACCTCACTTAATTTTAAAACTACTCGTTAGTGTACCTTGCAGTGTGTGTAGGGTTTTAAAGCTTTCGTTGTTCGGATTCTCTGTGCAGCAAGGTTTACAGCCCTTGTCAGTGACGATTTGAATTGACATAGGTTCAGATGCAGCAGCCGGAATGTCCCTGAGGCTGAGGGGAGACTCTCATATAGGCATCAAAGTGCTTCCTGTGTGTTTCAGATTTTGCATGTCTTAGTTTTAGAGAGGGTTGAAATATATTAAGGAGTTTCAAGAAAATAGCCTCTATCAGGCAGTAAGTCCAATATTTGAGTAACGGTGTTTCATTTGTAAGCACTACTTCTGCTCCTCTACCCAAAGTTCTGTATTTCAACACGCCCCAGCAATGTGCGCTGGCAGCCCAGAACCCCCCCGCAGCCTGGGCTCATCCCCAGCAGCGTGGGCAGCAGGGCCGGGGGGGATTCTGCCCCTCTGCCCCGCTCGGGGGAGACCCCCCTGCAGTGCTGCCTCCAGTGCTGGAGGGGAGCCATGGCACAAGAGGGAACGGTTTTACACCGCAAAAGGGGAGACTGAGCTGAGATGGGAGGCAGAAATTCTTGGCTGTGAGGGGGGTGAGCCCCTGGCCCAGGTTGCCCAGAGAAGCTGTGGCTGCCCCATCCCTGGAGGGGTTCAAGGCCAGGTTGGACGGGGCTTGGAGCAACCTGGGCGGGTGGGAGTTGTCGGACTGGATGGTTAAATGTGTATTGTCTTTTGGTCCTACCCAGCTTTGTGCTTTGCTTTGGATGGGCTAATGCTGTGACTGAAGGAATAATGGGGTTTTTTTGCAAGCTTTTTTTTTTTTAATAATTTTTTTTTTCCTGGAAAGGATTAGTCATAGCTGCAAAATATAAAGTAAAGGCACTTGACTTTGAACCAGTACCTCAGTCTGATGGATCTCCTTTGGAAGCTGCAGACTTGTGGTTTGATGTGCCAGTATTTCATTGCAGAATGTGCTGTGTCGTACTGTACTTTGTATTCATCACGCTGTGACTTATCAAAGGCATTGCCAATGTCTTTGCTTTTTCAATTGCAGATAACTTGTTAGGTGAGTTTCCCAGATGATCCTAGGAAGCAGATCATGTTGTGTGGAAGGACCTTTCTTTTTCCCAGGAGGAGGTCCCTGACCTTCGGGTATATCGGAGAATTCCTCTTGATGTTAAATCTTGTGGCAGCTTTAGATCTGAATGTGTGCTTGAGGCATGTGAACCATATGCCTTAAGCCTACACAGACACTTTGCCACAACCTCTAGTTTTGTCTGTTCTCCAGAGCTTCAACGGAAGACTAAAATTCTTCCAACCCTCATAAGCGTAATTATGTGCCGGGGAGAGGAAGGAGAATTTCCTCCTGATCCTGGTGGGCAACAAACAGACCCCAGAGGTATGGGATGGCTGCAAGCAAAGCCTTTCAAATGGCGTTGGAGATCTCAGGGTGCCCATTGCTCAAGGATGTGTACTGGGTCTTTGGTTCTTCTTGCAAGCTTTTGTTGTCAGGGACTGCCCGCTGCAGTCACACAAACCCAGCCGTAAAATTTGTTGTTCTGTCTTTACAACTTTAGGTTCCATTCCCAAGTGTCCTGTTTGCCTGATGTAGAACTTCACTCCTGGAAAGCCAAAAACTTTGACTTAAGAAATCTAAATGTGCTCCTAGTCTGGTTGCACCCACTTGATCACACGTTGCTCCCGCACAGGCAAATGTAGGCATTGGACACATTGCTACCAGGCAGTGACAACACTTCATCAGGGCAGCACGCGCTCTGCCATGCTGTGGGTGGGCGAGGGGTCACAGAGAAGGAGAGAAACCAAGGACTGCAGCAAGGCACGTGCTTAAGAGGGGCGTCAGCAAGTTTTGGAATAAAGTTTAATAAACACCCACACTAAAAAAGCACAAGTTTCCTTCTTCCCTTCTCCCAACTTGTATTTTCGTTCTGCAGGAGCACCGTAACTCATTGGTTTTCTTTGAGTGGGAATCCTGCAGATTTGGTGACTCCTCAGTAGCCCTTGCGACGCCGAGGACAGAGTTCGTGGGCTTTGGTGGACCTTGGGTCAGGTCCAGGTCAATGGCCCAGTCAGAAAAAGGTTCAGCGCTACCTTCTTCTCCTCTGCCACCTCCGCATCCTTGCGGGCACCTGCAGCCCCCCAAAAGAATTAAAAAATAAAGGTGTTTGGAATAGTTTTGTCTGTGAGAGAGAACATGGTGGTATTAGTGGTATAAGCTTGAGTCCTGCAGCAATTGTCACAGAGGTAGTTCGATGTACTGTATGGATGGGAAATTTTTTCTCTTCTCTATTTTTCTGTCTCTTTTATTTGGTGATAGGGAAAATTAGCACAGTAACTGCATGGATTTCTATATGCCAGCACAGAGCATGAAGATAATCTAATGCTAAAATGTATCTTATTTATGAAAAGAAAAAAAAAAAAGTGCATGGTTGATACAGGTGCATAACATAATTATCTCTCATTTTGCCTTCTCATTGCAGTTTGCAGACCATAAGGCTTGACGTTTAAAACCGGAACTTGGAACTGAACATTGAAATGCCTGAAGAAGACGACACAGAAAGCCAAATTGCTAATGATTTTCCTTTCATTTGCCTTTGAGAATTGAAATCTGTGTGATCCGACGCCGGTTGCCCAGGGAGCCCTCACTTTGTGAGTTTACCCTGCTGCTGCCTGGCTGTACGTGGACCTGTGGCGCACAGCCCCTGCTCTCCCCTGGGCCCCTTCCCGTCCTCTCGGAATCCCTTGGGATTCCTGGAGTCAGCAAGTTGTGTTTGAGCGCAGCCATGACGCACACTCAGGAATATTGTCGGGGCTCCCTCAGCGGAGATTAGTGTTTCCCGTTTGTGATGCTGCGAGGGTGGTAGGTCAAGAGGGCTGGTTTCTGTTACTGCTCTTCAGCATGCACAGGTCATTCGTCTCATCTCTTTTAATCCAACTTAAAAACTGTTGATTTAACTTAGATTTTTTTTTTTTTTAATTCGATTGGAAATGTGGTTAAACGCTTTCTCACTTAGTTGCTATTTTATGGAGTACTGAAAATGAAGCGAAATCCAATGCCTGCTAAACAATAGTAACTTTCTAAAGAGGCTTTTCTCCCTTTTTAAAAAAAAATAATCATGTGATGTTAATTGTGGTAATGATTTGGTTTATATTTGGAACGGGAATCATTTTAATTAAAATATGCTTGGAATTTCTGTGATGTATTATTTGTTTTGACATTTGCCTATATATACTTGCATTCAAAATCAGATGCGAAAATGACCCTGGATTTGTTTAAATTTTCCTATAGGAAAATTATGTCCTTGATGTTTTTACTTTTGTCAAGAGCAAAAGATTTAAATTCTAATGTGTACCAACTTACCATGCAAATTGCAATATTCAGGGGCCTCTGGGCGCTGCGGGCTCGGGGTGTGCGGTGGGGCAGCGCCCTGCGAGGTGGCATGTCCTGGGGACAGACCCTCCCGCCCGCTCCCTGCAGCCGATCTGGACGTCTGCTGAGGAACCACAAGAGGCACGGGTGCTACAGGTATTTGTTACGAGCCTGACTGCACAGATCTTTCTCGGTAAAAGCATTTTGCTTTCCCAAACTAAAGGAAAATTAGACTTTCTGCGGGTGTCTTTTTGTTTTGCTTCTTTCTCAGATTTGGAGCTGACGTGAAATGCCGGTTCGGTGACTTTCACTCGCCAGCTGATTAAAAGCTGCCATGGATTATGGTACAGAACACCATAAGGTGTTGTTATGGTTTGAGGAACCCACAACAATTAATTGTCGTTCAGGCAATTATTCTCTCACACGATGACCCCTCCCCACCTGGGAAGGGGAATCAGGAAAAAACAAGGAAACCTGAGGGTTGAAATGTAAACAGATTTAATAGAATAAGACTAGATAATTAACATTAATAACAGTAAAGAACCAGTATTGATCCCGACACCGCTATACAAGAGACAAGGACTATGCCCAGCCCATTCCATCCCAGGGCGCCGTGCCCTCCCCGCAGGGACAGCCAACGTGGGACCCTGCGAGCGCTGCGGCTGCGGGAGGAAGGGAAGGGCTCCGGGCTCCGGCACCGGGGCCAGGAGTGCTCAGGGTGGCAGCCATTATAGGAAAAGAGAGAGAACTCCTCAGCAAACTCTCTAATTTCTCTGGAATGTGCCGCTCATGGTATGAAATAATCCCGTTGGCAGCTTGGGGCCAGTGCCCGGGTCTCGCTCCTCCTCGTCCCCGCACCTGGGGAGCTGGAAACACCGAGACCTTGAAACCCGCACCCCAGAGCTGGCTGTAAAGGAAATACTGTCACCAATTCAGGCGCTGGAGTCTTCTAAAAGTGTGTTTTTTCCAGGCATTAGAAGAGAAATTAATTCCATGTTGCTCAAACTAGGCCACGTGCAGCTGAGCGGGGGGCTGGGGGGGGAATACCCCCACTCGAGGATCACTCGGCTGTCACTGGAGCAGAATCCAGCCCTGGGGCTCTGCACAGCCCGGGCAGAGGCCAAGCGCAGGATGGAAATGACTGTATTTGATCTACCCTCAGAGCGGTTCCTCTGAGTCATTCTCGGTTAGCCAGTCAGCGAAACATTGCAGGTAGCTTTTTATTAACTCCTACAGGATAAATATTGTCCCCGTACAGTCCGGATCTGTTTCCGACTCTGAGCATAAGCAGTGCATCAGTGTTAATTTCTGCGGAAGGACTTCAGCAAGTACGTTTTTGCCTATATAATTCTGAGTGCAGCTTTAAAAACCTTGGCAAGCTCCAGATGCCGCGGGGCGGGCGGCGGGTCAGCCCCCAGGGTCTGGGTTTGGGGCGATGGAGCAGGTGGGCAGCGGTGGGGCCGCGCTTTGCCGAGCGGCGGCGGTGCTGCGGGCACCAGGAACCGGTGTCACAGAGAGGGGAACCGGCACGGAGGGTGCTGCTGCCCGCAGGCACCGCTGAGCCTGGCACAGCCTCTGGGCTCGGCAGAGCTTCAACAGGTAAAGGCTTCTATTTGTTGTAATTAAAATTTAGACTCTGCTTTCTATTCTGGGTCAATACAGCATTTCGGTGAGAAGTACAGAGTGCAAAGACCGTCCTGTCAACTTGTCTAGGCACCGTGCCTAGTGAACAGTTATGTGTATTGACACACAAACAGAGCAGTCTTGATTATCTAGAATGATTAAATCCTGGGAAAATGGAGAGGAGGGTATGCATACCCAACAAACACCTCATTTACCGATTTGCATTGCCAAGTACATCATAAAAGCAGGTGCGAAATGAGTAAGATGCGGCAGAGACCGCAGGCTGGTAGGTGGTATGAAAACAAGGAGCTTGTGTTATTTCTCGAAAAGCCCACAAGTGGTGATGAAGACACTGTGGTTGCATTGTGTGAACTGATAACTCTTTCCCGCTCGAGTGAAAACCATCTTCTCTTCCATGTTAAGCTCTCCCTTAAATTTTCACGTTTGTGGTTACAACATTTTTAGACTAAATACCTGATTTCATTTCTTTGTTCCCAGTTTGTATGGTTCTTGTAGCGTCTTCCCTAACTTGGGTGAACGTGGGCAGTTTTAGGAAGGACAAACTGAAGATGTGCCTGTGTCTGGGAGGGGTCGATGGGAAGATGAGAAGGTCCCAGGGACCGTGCGCACCCAGGAGCTGCCACGCTGCGGGAGTGCCTGCGCCTGGCTGGTGGCCTGGTGGAGAGGGGAGAGCCGAGCCCCGGGGGTCCAACTGCAGGTCAGGGACACGGGGGGGGGACAAGAAATCAACACCCACCAGCCCTGGGGCAGGGAGCAGTGGTGGTCACGGGCTGGGTCCTGCCATCCCGGCATGACCTGCGGTCTTGATGTGGTTTATTTTGGTGGCCCAGGGGCTGAGCTGGCCCCTTCAGCCTTGCTCCAGCTCAGGAATTATTTATCTTCTTGCAATCAAGTCAACAAATTTTAAGTGTTGCTACGTAAAACAGCTTCACAGTCAGGATACCTGTCCTTCTGCTGAGGTTTTCATGTGTCTAGCGCACAAACGTGAGCGCTCCGTGAGCCACAGCTGCTGTCTCTGCATGGGCCACTCCTGAGGACCATCCTCTGAAGAGCCATGATGTGGGGGCTGGGGACATGGGCTCCTGTGCTGGATCCGCTGGCCCTGCCGGAGCCACCAGCCTCTCCCGGCCAGGCAGGACACGCTGCAGCCTGGGGCAGGGCTGGTGAGGTTGCTGGGCGTTGTGTGCAACGTTTTGGGTTAGTTTTTCTTGTTCCTCCAAAATATTGGTCACTGGTTACCCCAGGTCAGCAGTGAAAGCCCAGCCATAGAGACTCTTGAACACCAGAAAAACACAGATAACTGTGCAGCCACCGCGCCGTGCAGCCAGCCCCAGGCCCTGCTCTGCCAACGCTTGGTCTTCGGCTGCTGGCGAAGGGACACGAGTGTCCGGTTTCTATCAAAGGAATATCTACCATGAAATGAATAGCCTGTGTGTTTCCCAGTTCTTTAGCTGCTGCCTTCCCCAGACGTGAATTTCCTTTATAACATTTATTTGGGGAAAGGAGAGATGAAACTGCCAGCAGGTAAACTCTCAAGGAATTGTTCAATGATTTTCTTAACACACACAACATCGGCCTGAAGTTGGCCATAAGATTGTCCTCCCCACGGCCGGGGCCTGGCCTCACCTTGGGCCCGCCAGAAACTGGTCTCCTTATGGGCAGGGGTTGGAGTGAATGGTATGAGAATGCGACAAGCTGATTATACATCTGAAGAGAAGGTAATCCTTTGAGATCTTCCCTAAATATCCCTTCTTTCACTGCCTTCCCTGGAGTCATCCCATCTGCCCCGTCTCCCGCGCTGACTCCAGATCCATCACGCCTTTCACAGATCACATTCTTTCTGAAGTTAAAAGGGTGCGTTTCATCCTTTCATTAGATGTTGCAGATGTGGATTCAGATTGCATTACACTTCAAGGGGAATGTCTTTCTTATGTTGAGGCCCAGATCAGGCTTGTATTGAATAAAGATTACATTTGTTCCCTGGAAAATAATTGTGTAGCACTAAGCCTAGAAATAAGCCCCATTAAGCCGTGTCTGGTGGAGAAAGTGCAGCCTGCGAGGTGACTGATGGCGTTCGGGGGGAAGCGGGAGAGCGGCGATGCCATGGCTTCTGCACAACATCCAGGGCTGGTCCCTGCCCCGGCCCTTTGATGTGCTGCGAATCCGCATGGTGGGGGATGCCAACGGCAGATGGTCTGTGTCCTTATGCTGGTGGGAGGGGGGTGCCTCAGGAACACGTGAGAGCAGAGCTGGCTTTGGACACCGAAAGCCCTGCCAGCGCTTGCCCTTCCCCGTCGGCAGCGCACGGACTCACGGTCCCAGGGCGGGAAGCAAAAGGCCGATGCGAGAGCCCGTTTCGGGCAGGGGAGACACCGCTCCCGAGAGAAGTGGCCACTTCCCCCTGCCCCCCAGCGCTGGTGGCCACCTTCCAGAGGTGGCTCTGCGGGTGCTGTTCCCCACTCAGGAGCAGAAGCAGCAGCTTCCTGCTCCTCGGGAACTCTCCGCCCTGCCGGCTGCGAGGGGGTTCTGCTGGAAAAAGCTAAATCCTGAATGGCAGAGACGGCTTCACAAGTGATGCTCCTGCCTTGCCGGCTGCGGGGCTGTGCCCACCTTCTCCCCACGGGGCACAGCTGCTTCGCTCCTTCCTGGGCTTGGCGACAGGAGTTAGTGGCCTGTGCTGAAAGAAAATGTCACCTGTGCAACTTCTGCTGAAAAACTTGGGACTAAAATGTTGTTTTAAGCTCTGTACAAGAGTGATCCACATCTGTCTGCTTTCTGACTTTTTTACCATCTTAGAATTAGGGAACAGTTTGGGACCTTAGAAGGGACCTTAAAGCCCACCCAGTGCCACCCCCTGCCCTGGGCAGGGACACCTCCCACCAGCCCAGGTTGCTCCAAGCCCCGTCCAACCTGGCCTTGAACCCCTCCAGGGATGGGGCAGCCACAGCTTCTCTGGGCAACCTGGGCCAGGGGCTCACCCCCCTCACAGCCAAGAATTTCTGCCTCACATCTCAGCTCAGTCTCCCCTCTTGCAGTTTAAAACCACTTCAGCTTTTTTTGGGATTTACCAGCTGCAGTCACAGTTGCAACCATTTGATGAAGGCCTTTTTTTTGTTTTCCAGCCGTAGCGCAGCCAAAAGCCGTACCACATTAGTCAGAATAGTTCTAAGAAACTTCCAGCTTTTACTTACAGGAAAGTTGCTGTAATTGAAATCCGCTATTTGTCATAATCGTGTAAACTTGTATATCTAGAAAATGTCAAGTGATACCGTGCATACTTTCCATTTCAGTGGAGACACTCGCCCGTCGTGCAGATTTGCAGACTGGCCGCCGCTGTCACCGCTGACCGCGAGCACAGAAATGTGAAGCTGCTGGATCTTGTGCTGCTGCTGGCGGTCTGTGGCGGGGCTGGGTAACGGCAGCCCGGGGTCCTGGGTATTTATGGGCTTGGTGGCCTCGGAGGCATTAACTCCAGTGAAGCTGATGCGGTTTGTACTGGTACAAGCTTCTCGATCATTGCCGGCATGTCTTTGTGAGACGCTGAAACGAGTTTGAGCCTGTTGAGTGCTTCATAACTTTTTTATCTGCTATTGTGTGCAGTAGCTGACTTACAAACACAATTTTTGCTCCTCCCTTTTACCGTATTCCACTAGGAAAATACTGATTCTCTCATGCCTTGCAAAAAAACCCAGGTGGTGTAAAAATGGAAGCAGATCCATGTCTCTCGCCCTCCAGCCTCGCCGTGGCCAAACCCAGCTCCGGGTCCCTGCGTCTCCCAGTGCCCAGCTCCCGTGGCGGTGAGCCCGTCCCAGTCCCGCGGGAGAGCTGGGGGGGTTCAGCCTGGAGAAGAGAAGGCTCCGGGGAGACCTTCCAGCCCCTGCCAGTCCCTCAAGGGGCTCCAGGAAAGCTGGGGAGGGACTCTGGATCAGGGAGGGGAGCCATGGCACCAGGGGGAAGGGTTTGACACTGCAAGAGGGGAGACTGAGATGAGATGTGAGGCAGAAATTCAGTCCAGTGCTGCATCGGCACACAATTAATTCCTAAATTACCAGCCCTCCTTCATAGAAAATTCTTGGGGTTTCCTAATTTATCATCACTGCAATTATTAAAACTAGACAACTTTTATGTAAATGTATTTCTAAAGTATGTAGAAGTATTTGTTGGATCCCAAATCTGTCATTTTCAGAGGAGCACAAGAAAATGAAGATCACCCATTCCCTGAGAAACTGGACACCTATGTTTCTGAGGAAAATCTATGAATCCAAGACTAAACTGCATTTTTCTCTTAGGAATGTGTTGCTGTTCTTAGTGGCAGTAATATTTATTCAAGGTGCAACAGTATGAAGTTCAGGTTGTCTTCCACATTCAAGACCAAATCCCACCTGGCTTCTCAGACATATATTTTTCTGAACTTCTTCAAGTAACTGTCCATGATCAGTTCATTTAGATTTGCAAAATCCTCACTCTGGAGACCACTATATATAGCTGAGATGATCACACTGGCATGAGCATCTTTGTTGTGAATTCTTATTTTGCAGATGAGCTGGAAAGGATCCTCCGGGGTCCCGAATAAGGATTGGGAATGTCCACCCTCTCCGCAGCTCCCCGCTGCGATTTATAGCCCAGCTGCGAACCTCATTTAATGAGAAGTTCAGGCCAGTTCCACCATCTGATTGCATGCAAAGCCTTTCATCACGTATTTATTGGGTTTGAGTGTGTGACCTATTTGTGCGTCTCCCTTTCTGCCGTGTTGGCGTCTCTTCATCCCCCAACCCCGCTGTGCTACCAGCCTCGGGGCAGAGGGTCGGGGCAGGGGAGGGGACTCTCTTGCTCCTACCAAGAGGGTGACAAACACTCCAGGTCTCGATTTGGTCTCACAAATCCTCAGGGAGTGTGGGTATTTCTTGGCACACCAGCAGCACTGGGAGTACAGCATGAACCTGGCCTCGGCATCGCCTTGTTCAGCAGCTCCAGGCGTGAAGCGGGAGAGCGGTGGCGGCTGGACGTCCCACAAGCAGGGCCAGGCTGGAGCCAATGGCCACCATGGCACCATGATGGGCTGGAGCTGGAAACCCCGGCCTTTGCACAAGTCCAATGCTTCAAACAATCTGATTGACAGGATATTGAAACACTGCTAAGGAATTTTATGGTCTGGCAGCTGCGTTTCAAAAACCACCTGGCACACCATGGAAGAAGGTGGCCAAGTCCTTTAATGGGTCGAGCTTTCCCTTCTTTAGGGCAATTTATTGATTTGGACAAAATCAATTTGATAGGCAATTCTACAGACTGCATTTCCTTTCCCAAGCGTGCGAGGAACTCCTTTACCTGTTAGAAATCACAGTGCCTGGCTGCAATACGGGAGCGGGAGTTTTGGCAGAGTCTTCAAGCCGTCTGCAGGCCTGCACCTGCTGCTGGAGCAGGGCCACCGCGCCAGTTAATATATATATGTATAGATATATGTTTCACCCCAATGTACCTTTATCCAGATAAGTGGGAAGGGGAATGGGATGAGGCCATCAGTGCTGGTGGTGCTGGTGCCATCGCAGAGTGTCTGCAGATGAAGTGGTTCCCTTCTTGTGGCGCTGCAGAGTTTGGGTCAGAAAGTTTAATATTTAGGTTTGGTTTTTTTAATATTTCCATGTCTGCCTGTATTTCCAAGATGCCTGCTGTGTTCTCATCGTGGTGCAATTGTTGACGTTGTAATTAATGACTTTGAAAGGCTTCGTGTGCTTCACAAGAGCAATATTAAATCTGTGAAGAACAGAGCGAAATTCCATTTGAGTTGGGAATGTTTCCCGAGAGAGCGTGTCACAAAGGCTCTGAGAATGACGAAAATCTTTATATTTAGATTCTGTTAATCATTTATCTCTTCTCCTCTTCCAGGCTTTCTTGAGAACTGATGAATGTAAAAGGAATTCTTTCGCTTGGACACATAGAGAAGAGCAGAAACAGATCCGTCCCAGCCACAAGGAGTGTTCTGTGTTCCCAGGCTTCAGTTCAGAATCGGTACTTCTGCTTTTGGGAAGTGATTTCGTCCAGCAGCCAGTTCACAGCTAGTTTCAGCAACATGTTAAGATGAGGAAGTGGGAAGTTTAGATTTAAAATTTAGAAAAGCGACCATGTGAGATACCCAAAGAGATATTTGTCTGCAGTGAGAAGTGTCTCAGAAAGTCAAATTAAGATGCTTCTGCTTGTAGGCAAAACAGAAAAGAGAGTGAATATGAAAAGAAGCAAAGATAGAGAATAACATAAGTAAAAGCAAAAGCAAACAGACAGGCTAAATCCTAAAAATTTTCCCAGTTTCCAAATATTTGGCTCCTTGAACTTTATCGTGTTGCTTTTTAGATGGGACATGGCCTGCTTGGACTCCTCTTATATTTCCTATAGGGCATGTTCTGACCAGCAGTCTGAGGTCTTTGGTAGATTTGGCTTGGCTATAACATCCTTTTGCGTTCACCGCTTCCACAGAACAGCAACTGCACGGTGAGCTCCTACAGACCCAGGTCCGAGAGCCCATTCTTCTGCCTGGTTCTCTCTGTACAGCCACATCGCTGGTGCCTCACATGTTGCAACCTCACATGAAAAATTAAGCTAATGAACTTCATGACTAACTCGGCTAAATCCCTTCTATTCTCTCATCTCTAAAATGTGCATTGCACTATTATTAAAATTCCTTCAGATTTGTTGAGCTCTTTGCAGCAGGCGTGAAGGCACCTGCATCTTCCTTTCAGCATCAGGAGGTGCCTGTGGCTGTTCAGCGTTTTCCTTCAGCGCAGCATTTCTTCTTGTCCTTCATCTCGCATGTTTGCGTCCACAGACAGGGGGGAGAAACTGATCCACCAGCTTCTCTGTGAAGAAGACTGCCCTCCTAAAAGAAACTAATTTTTTGAAAGAAAAGTTTAATTTGCAAACTGAAGTCCACTGGAAAGCACTGTCCTCCTTTTCTCCATTTCTCCCTGCTTTCCTTCCAGAAACGTCTGAACTTGGAGAACTGTGCTGGTGTCCTCCTTCACACTTGGGTTTTTGTTGGTGCTGTTGCCTTTTCCAAAGGCTTATGTTGAAATAGCTTCTGTCCCTAACATCACATCTTACGTGAGGGCTTCAACACCGAAAATAACTCACTGAAGCTTTAGCCGAAGAGGTGTCTTTGCGAACGGCCCCAGCTCTGAATTAGCAGCATTGTTGCCTACGTCCAGCATGGATTTCCATGAGCAGCTTCTCCTGAAGCTCTTTGAGGATCTCCAGGCATGTCCCTGGCAGGAGTCCTTGGGTTTCCTAGCAAATTTGTGCCACTGCAGCCCTGCCCTGGCACCTCCAGTCCTTGAAGAAGCAAACCAGAAGATGGAGGACCACGAAGCACTTGGTTGGACTCAGCTCAACCTCGGCGTTGCTTGGGAGAAAAGAGAAATCTGGACAGTCCTTGCTGGGAAAGGGGCTCTTCTGCCCCAGGCTGTGGACTGGTCTGGGCTGGAGCTCCAGGCTGCGGGCAGGCCCCTGGGAGGAGGAAGACTTCTGCACCCTGGTGGGTTTGGGGGGCAGTTGGTGGGCACACTGCGGGGCTGGGAGGACCATGAGCAGGAGTGAATGGAGCCATGCCCATGCTGGGCACTGCTGTCCTGCAGCAGCGGCAGGTCCCCATCGGGGCTCAGTCCTGCCTCTGCTCTCAGCTTGCCCACGGTGCCTGTAATTTTCAGAGATACATTTCAGGTGGCAAAATTCACTGTTAATCCCTAATGCTGAAATATGATTTTTTTTTTCTGTTCTATATGAAAACCATATAGGCCATCTTTGGCTTGCTTTTTTTTTCCCTTGGAAACAAATTTCTTGCCAACTTGGCCATTGGGCTCAGTATAATTAATGAAAACTCCCCCTGGGACTCAAAGAAACAAATGCCTCCATTTACAACAAAGGTTAAATTCAATTTACTCCATATTAAATCCATTCTTCAAAGAAAAATCCAAACAAAACCACTGCATTTTTTTTAGCACAGACGACTGGTGTTGAGCATTTCGCGTGTCGCCCATCCACAGGGCTGGAGCAGCTCCCCACGTCCTCAGACATCTGCCACCGTCCCATCAGAGGTGGGTGTTTGTCCAGCCGCACGTCTGGTCCTTGCAGCATGGAGCGTGGCCCGGCTGCTGGGAACGGGGCCATCTGCTCCAGTGTTTTCCGCAGGGTATTGTTCGCAGGAGCCGTCCATGTATGGATGCGCCTGTGCTGGGAACGAGACGCGAGGGGACATGCAGGGGAGGACGAGAGCCGATTTCATCAATTACCTGCATTACTCCAAGTGGACAGGTGCTATTTCATTACCTATTGAGGAATGAGTTTTATTGATCCCGTCAACAAAGGAGATGGGGCTTTCTATTAGGAGGCAGTGAAGCAGGTAATGAGGCAGCAGCTCTCCTCTGCCCCCGGATATTCAAGTACATTGCTTTTACCACCTTCTTGAGCGCTGGTGCTTTTTGACACTAAATTTGCCCCTTCAGAAAAGACACAAACTTCATCTCATCAAGCCCCATCTCCTGCAATAATCTCCTGGCACATCGTGTGCTCTCATTTACCTCTCTGCGAGCGCAGCCGCCGCAGCAGAGCATCCTTTCTGCCTTTGAGGCTTCAACCAGAACCCTTTAATTTAACGACTGCTGCGGGAGCTGATAAAGCTGGAGCCAGACTCAGTCCTCCCAGGGCTGCTGCGAGCAGCCGAGCCCGGTGTGGAAGCAAGGGGCCGTTTGCAGTCGTATTTCGGAGGTGCTGACACGCCAGGGTGGGTGGCCAGCCCGAGGGTGCGGGGTTTCACGCCTCATATGATCCGTCAGCTGTTCTTGCCCTGGAATGTGGGGATGCCCCGTGGTGCAGCCCGCACAGCTCCCCTTTCCCTGCTCCCCGGTGATGGGAGGTGATGTCCCCGGACACCAACCTGCCACCGGTGCAGGTGGCAAACACCAGCACAACAAACATGCTGCTGACACTTTGGATTGAGCACATTTTACAGTGAAATACAGGGAAGCTGACAGCTGATGGCTGGCACCCTGACAAAGCCACGTTTGGGATCCTGTTTGCAAAATGTCCCTCCACATTTGGGAAGGTCTGTGCAAGTCCAGCCTCAGACTTGCTCGGGCAGACTGGGGCTCCAGCAGGGCAGGGACACCTCCCACCAGCCCAGGTTGCTCCAAGCCCCGTCCAACCTGGCCTTGAACCCCTCCAGGGATGGGGCAGCCACAGCTTCTCTGGGCAACCTGGGCCAGGGGCTCACCCCCCTCACAGCAAAGAATTTCTGCCTCACATCTCAGCTCAGTCTCCCCTCTTGCGGTGTCAAACCGTCCCCCCTGGTGCCATGGCTCCCCTCCCTGACCCAGAGTCCCTCCCCAGCTTTCCTGGAGCCCCTGGAGGGACTGGCAGGGGCTGGAAGGGCTCCCCGGAGCCTTCTCTTCTCCAGGCTGAACCCCCCCAGCTCTCTCAGCCTGTCCTCCCAGCAGAGGGGCTCCAGCCCTCCCAGCATCTCCGGGGCCTCCTCTGGCCCCGCTCCAACAGCCCCGTGTCCTTCTGCTGTTGGTGCCCCAGCGCTGGAGGCAGCACTGCAGGGGGGTCTCCCCCGAGCGGAGCAGAGGGGCAGAATCCCCTCCCTGGATTTCCTTCCGAGAACAGCACTCATCGTACTGCCAATAGCACAGTAAAAGAGAAGGAGCTGTTAAAAGATGAATATTTAATATGTAGCTTATTATTTCTTTATTAAACACACCTCTTGGGAAGCTTTGCTCCACCGATGGGTGGAAAGCTCTTCAGCCCCTGCATGCTCTGGAGCCTGTACCCAGCTCCCGCGCCCTGTCCCAGCGACTCCTCCGAGGAGCCCCGCTGCCAAAGGCAGTTTCCCGGCTCACGCTCCAGGTGGATGAGGTGGAAAACTCCTGCTTTTCCCAGCAGCTGCAGCATCCCTACCCAGGGCACTTATGTATTCACAGGGCAGGAGATCCTTATCCTAGCACCTTTGCTATAAAACCTCTCACTTGTATTTACTGAGCTGCATGATGTCTAAATGAGAGAGCTGTGAGCGAGGAGGAGACGCACATGAAGTCTATTTATTTTAATCTCTCACTGTCATTTTAAAACTTAGAGATATTATTTCCAGTCCTTCAATTTCCTTTGTTCTAAATCCCAGTTTATGTTTTCTTTAAAAGGTTATGCTAACACGAATCAAAAGCCCCACAAGTCAGTTTGCAAATTTTGCTGCCAGCCCTTAATGACCTGCTAAAAATAACGTGAATGATTCATCTCCTAATCTATGGAAACGGTAGTTATTTGTTCTTGGCAGCTCTCTTGGGTTTGGTCTGGGCTGCAGGAGATGACAAGTATTAGCAAATCAAGGAATATTGAAGTGATTTTTCTTCTTTGTGTTTCAGGGGAATGAAAACATCTTCTGCAAACCCAGGTGGGTTTTCCATGGCCGGGGGGGATTCCCCCGGAAAGGTCTCAGGGCTTCTCAAACCTGCGGTCCGAAGTTTGGACACGGACCTCTAGTGCTAATAATGGTGGTTTTAGACAGAAGTATTTAAACAGAAATAATTTTAAACAGAAATATTCTAAACAGTGTGTCTGAGAAGCTCAATATTTTCTAATCTTCTAATAGGGGCTGCTTAAATGTCCTAATAAGAAAATAAGGGCTCTTGTAATAACTTCTTTTTAATTGAAACCAAATCATCAAATTTATTAAAGCTATTTAGGTTTTAATTCCAACTCCCCTGCAGACCTGCAGCATACTTTATCACAAAGGTTTCACAACGCCAGCCCTTTGCTGAGCCCTGCCACACAGTGACAAGCAAAACGCCTTAAATTCTGGTCTTTTCGAAGGTGCAAATGCCCAGTTTTTCCAGGAGAGGGGCTGGGAAAGCCAACCCCTCCCTCGCGGGCTGTGGTGCAATGACGGCCGACTTTGTTTTAATCGGACTTGGTTGGATTTGGTCAGAGAAGAGGAACATGGGGCTAGCAAATGTGCTTGGGATGAGCATAATATTTATTCCTCTGTCCATAACCCGTATTAGTTGTGCCTGGGGAACATTTACACTAACTGTGTTTATCTTTGGCGTGCTGGGACGTGACTGCGTTGCACACAAACAGCCGTGCTCACGTGTAGAGCAGAGAGCTTATTGCTCACTAAACAAGTATGAAAGAATCTGTACAAATGTTGTGTGCAAAGCCTTGGCAGCGCACAGCACCGCGGCATCGACGCGGAGACGCCGGACCGACACGGCGCCGAGCAGCATCCAAACATGCGCTGGGCTGAAATTTGTTTGCAAGTTATTTTCCAGCTGCCTATTGAAAATAAATAGACTTTCAGAAATCTGTGGCGGTTTGTGAATGTCTCCTTAATGGGAAAAAAAAAAAAGTCTATTTCCTCAAGTAACCAATTTACTCTCTGTAATTTAATCATCTCTGTTAATGTCAAACTGGCAAGGGCATCGGGAGGAGTCTGCACCCGAGTCGTGGGGATGCTGGGGTGAGCGGAGCGGGGGATCCCCGCCGGGCTGGCCCCGCACCGGGGACGGCAGCTGTGCACTGGGTGGGATGAGAAAAGCCCATGGAGCAAGAAGTTACAGTCTAAAAGTAACACTGAATCAAAGGATTTCGAAAAACGTGATGGGTTTTTCCAGGTGTAACTAAGGGAGCTGGGGGGGGGGTCTCACCTGCAGTACCTACAGCCAGAATGTATTCCAGTGCAGGAAAAAAGGTGTGAAGCACGCAGAATCAAAACATCCATTTGAAACCGTGTTTATTTAAGATGTGCTTTTTATCGCAGTGCTGAGGAAGGATAAAGTGGTTGTGTTTAACTGGATAAGAAAAATATTTACGTAACTCCAGAACTTCCACCGCTTCTCTGTATCTGGCTGTGAAAGCTTGTCCGGAGGTTTCCTGCAGATTTTTGACATTTTCTTCCAGCCCGAACTCGTCGTCAGGAGCAGCTCACACACTGCAGGGTAGAGGGACCTGTCTCATCTGGCTTGTGACTTTGAGCAGGAGCAACCTCACCTGACCCCCTCCTACAGCATCTCTCCTGTCCCTGGGGGCAGAAACCAGACACAACAATCAGGTTCTGGAAAGATGATGGAACAGCTTGTTCTGGGCGTCATCTCAAGGCATGTGGAGGAAAAGAAGGCTATCAGAAGCACTCAGCATGGATTCACCAAGGGGAAATCATGCCTGACTAATCTGATAGCCTTCTATGAAGGCGTGACTGGATGGATAGATGAGGGGAGAGCGGTAGATGTGGTCTACCTTGACTTCAGCAAGGCGTTCGACACAGTCTCCCACAGCATCCTCATAGGGAAGCTTAGGAAGAGTGGGTTAGACGAATGGACAGTAAGGTGGATAGAAAACTGGCTGCGAGACAGAGCTCAGAGGGTCGTGATTAGGGGCACAGAGTCCAGTTGGAGATCAGTGACGAGTGGTGTTCCCCAGGGGTCAGTACTGGCCCAGTCCTCCTTCAATATATTCATCA
>VYZM01008065.1:988875-999152 GCA_013398915.1 Dromas ardeola | reverse complement strand
GAGGCCACACCTCGAGTACTGTGTCCAGTTCTGGGCTCCCCAGCTCAAGAAGGACAGGGAACTGCTGGAGAGGGTGCAGCAAAGGGCTACCAAGATGATTAGGGGACTGGAACACCTCTCTTATGAGGAAAGGCTGAGGGAATTGGGTCTGTTTACTCTGGAAAAAAGACGGCTGAGGGGTGACCTTATTAATGCTTACAAATACTTGAAGGGTGGGTGTCAGGAGGATGGGGCCAGGCTCTTTTCAATGGTGCCCAGTGACAGGACAAGAGGTAATGGGCACAAACTTGAGCATAGGAAGTTCCACCTAAACATGAGGAGGAACTTCTTTACTTTGAGGGTGGCAGAGCACTGGAACAAGCTGCCCAGAGAGGTGGTGGAGTCTCCGTCTCTGGAGACATTCCAAACCCACCTGGACGCGTTCCTGTGCAACCTGCTCTAAGGTGACCCTGCTCTGGCAGGGGGTTGGACTACATGATCTCCAGAGGTCCCTTCCAACCCTATGATTCTGTGATTCTGTGTGATTCTGTGATTCTGTGATTTGGACTGTTTTCTACTTTCCACAATGCTGGTAAGATTTCAACTAAAATACTGTGTCTGATTCTGAATGCCCCACCTCAAAAGAAACATGGAAAATCAGACGCAATGTGGTGGGAAGCCCAGGAGAGCTGTTCCATGGGCAGTGTGGGTGCAGTCACCCTCGGGAAGGGCCAAGCAAGGTTTGGGTGGCTGGGGGGTGGTGTGAAGCCTGCAGAGGAGTCATGGTCCCCATCAGGTCCACCTCATGTTAGCAACCACCCGAGAGCCAGTGAGGAGCCCGAGGCTCGGCATGAATCGTGCACACGGTTGGTCATTCCCTCTCTGAAGCAAGGGGAATAGCTGAATGTATTGGCTTTAATTATATTCCCAATGACTATGTGCCTTATTTATTGACCTTAATTGTGTATAAAGCTCTTATAAATGAGACAAGCCTTGAAGAAAAGACCACAAAAATAGTGCAACTGCTGGCGAAGGCACTCCCAGACCACAGTGCATGATAGAGATCTAGGGAATGGTTTCTTATCGCTAGGAGGGAGGAATAACACCACAAATCCACGTAAAAGTTGAAGAGGGTCAGTAAAAAACGTGATGTATTTTAGGTGTGTGGTAGCGAGCTGTTCAGAGAGGCTGTGAACTCCAGGCACGCCTGGAGCCAGCTGCATCGTCTGGTGATGTTCATGCCTTCTGACCACTGTCGGGAAAATGCTCTTTGGCTGCTCCATTTTTTTGCTTCTTGCCAGCCACAAGAGCTGGAAAAAGCAGTCATTTTGGGCTGAGGGGCAAGGGAGAGTGATGAGCCCAGCCTCGGACATGAGGAGGGTTTGGCTGACCCTCCTCGCACCACAGCTGGCTGGACCGTGGCGGCCAGGGCTCTCGCTGTCTGCAAGTCTTCTGGTTGCTCTTCCAATGCGTGTGCTGGGTCCTCCTCACACGGAAACGGGGGCAAAATCTCCCCAGCTGCGGATGCTGGGAGAGGTGCCCAGAGCTGCGGTCAAGCTGTGCGTACGCTGGTGGCTGCTCAGGGCAAAACGTGGGGGCGGAGGTACAAAACTAAATTATTTGAAAATGGGCTTGTAGAGGTGAGCTGGGTTAGGGTAGGAGCAGGTTAACTGGTTCTGCTGTTACTGGTAAGGCTGTTTCCCATGATAAAACAGTAATGTCCTGGGCACACGCCAGGATGTGGTAGGCAGCCTCAGGAATCAAAGACTGAATAAAAGTAGCCTAGCCTAAAATCCATGAGATCTTGTAAAGGAAAGACTAATTTCATGATCTGGGGGGAGGAACACATCTTGCTTTTGAACTTTTGGAGTTGGTAACCATGTGGTTTTCATTATGTTGTCTCTGCAAGCTCTTAACGTGAAATGAGATTATTTTCTCACTGCTGAGTCCAAAACAAAAATGGAATTGTGCTCTGAATAATACAGAATCATGTTTAACTTGCTGCTATTACTAGAACCAAAATATGGTGAGATTCTGCTCTAAACGTCTTTCTCTGACCTCTGGCAGTCGCATGCCTGCTCCTTCACATAACCAGTGAATAAATTTTTCTGCCCAGTTGAGTTATGGCATCAGTGTTCAGCGGGTTTTACTACTTGTAAGACCAGTTTGATGTGTGGACTATAACTCTATTGGAGTAATCAAGGATGAAACTCCTTTTATAGCACTTCATGCTGAGCTCTTTGTGTTCATCGTGACAGCTGCATGTAGGAATCTCGGATTTATTTTATTTACTTTTCTGTGACTATTGTGTATCGTAACTCACAATGCTAACCCTGCATTTTTGCAATTGGCTAACGCTAACAGAAGGCAATCCAAAGACTTTTTGACTTCTTAATGAGCCATCAGGCTCTGAGATTCCTGGCTGGGAGGTGTTGAGGCAGGGACTCTTCGGGTTGCCCATCAGCCTCTTGTGTCAGCTTTTCCTGCTGTGTTTGATGGACGTATGAGAGGAGGAGGAGGAGGACGTGCTTCCTAAAGGCGATTACTTGTGGAGACTTCTTTCATCTCTACACCTCTAAAGGATTAATGAAATAGTCCTTAGTGGTGGTTTTTGTGTTTGGTTGGACCCCAGTGTTTGGTTGGTGGTTCGACTCGATGATCTTAAAGGTCCCTTCCAACCTAGACAATTCTATGATTCTATAATTCTATGATTCTATGATTCTAGTCCAACCCCCTGCCAAAGCAGGTTCCCCTAGAGCAGGTTGGACAGGAACGCATCTAGGTGGGTTTGGAATATGTCCAGAGAAGGAGACTCCACATGTCTCTGGGCAATTGTGTGCGAGTGGCTGAGTTCTATGTTACCACTGCTGGTTTCCAAGATGCCATGGTTTCAGCTGGGATAGAGTTGACTTTCTTACCAGCAGCTGGTATGGTGCTGTTTTGGATTTGGGATGGGGATAGCGTGGTAGTGCGCTGGTGGTTTTGGTTGTTGCTGAGCTCTCAAGGCCTTTTCTGCTCCTCACCCACCCCACCAGCGATGGGCTGGGGAGCACAAGGAGCTGGGAGGGGACACAGCCGGGACAGCTGACCCCAACTGACCGAAGGGATGTTACATGCCATGTGACGTCATGCTCAGTGTGTGAAGTTGAGGAAAGAGTAAGGAAAGGGGGGATGCTTGGAGTGATGGCGTTTGTCTTCCCAAGTCACCACCACGCGTGATGGAGCCCTGCTGTTCTGGGGATGGCTGAACACCTGCCTGCGATGGGGAGCAGGGAATGAATTCCTTGGTTTGCTTTGCTTGTGTGGCTTTTGCTTTACTTAGTTAACTGGCTTTATCTCAACCCATGAGTTTTCTCACTTATACTCCTCCAGTCTCTCCTCCATCTCAACCTGGGGAGTGAGCGGAGCAGCTGCGTGGTCCCAGCTGCCGGCTGGGGTGAAACCACGACATGAGAACCTTCTCCTTCTGCATGGGCGGCCGATCCCTTGCAGTGCCCGCAGCATTGCTTGTGCCCACGGATGGGGCGCAGGAGGAGCGGAGGGAGCAGCGCTGAATGCCCCAGACCTGTCCTTGTTCATATTCGCTACAGATTCCTGAACTGGAAGTAAATGCTATTTCTTCTTTCCAAACTCAATAATGGAAATCAAGAAGCTCATTCTCCGCACAACTTGCAGAAAATATATTAAATATCGACACTAATTAGATTAGCCTGGCTCAGTACAATATTGATATTAATTCAATTAGATTGAATTTAAGAGGAACCAATGTTTAACTTAATGCCCGTAATAAATGAGGAGGAAGGTAGTGAAGCTTCCCTCCTCCATTAAAAAAAAGACAGATCAGAAAATAAATAATATTTAGAGATACCATTTCAGGCGGTGGGTGCGGCTGCCCCCATGGTGCGCTTCCCTGCACGTGAGCCATCGGGTGAGCCTGAGAGGGATGTGCCGGGGCTCTGCCTCTGAGCAGGGGAGAGCCACCCACCTGGATCGCACGCGTAGCAGCTGCTCATGGATGGATGAAGCAACAGAAAAAGGAACATCAGGGGAAAATGGGAGCAAGGCCAGTGGCTCCGCGCACAGCCCAAGCCTACCTGGCTCAAGGCCCCTGTGGCTGCACATCCATCAGTCGTGGCTGCTACTGGCCCCGGCGAGCTCTGCGGCTGGGCTGCACAGAGGGTGAGCTCAGGCTGAAGGCAACTTTAGACCTTCTGGCGTCTTGATTTATCTTCCCGTGACAGTTGTTTTTCTCCTCCTTTTGGCTTTACTCCTTCCTCCCGATGAAGGTCCAGCAGACGGGAGCCAACAGGTTGGGGG
The DNA here is from genome assembly GCA_013398915.1 of Dromas ardeola. Lineage (NCBI taxonomy): Eukaryota > Metazoa > Chordata > Aves > Charadriiformes > Dromadidae > Dromas > Dromas ardeola. The sequence goes on along the minus strand of VYZM01008065.1, from coordinate 994,856 downwards.
GAGCAGTGGAGAGCACCCACCCCGGCAGCAAGCGGAAGCCAAGGGTCCAATCGACCCCTTGTCTGGGTTAGGGACTGCCCGTCATTCCACACAACACCCCTCAGCCTCTGACATGTTTTCTGGAAAAAGAAATATCAAACCTGTTATTGTACAACACCGTGAGATGAGAAGCAGCTGACATCCAGCTTTGCTGAAGCACCCTGGTCCTCCCAGGAGCAGGACCACCCCCCACCTGCCTGGGAAAGGGGGCTCCTGGCCCTCCTGCTGGCAAACCCTCGGCCTGGGGGCAAGGAAGGTTTTGGGGATACTCAGAGATGTTCTCTTGGGGCAACCCTTGCGCAGGGGGATGCTCCACCTGTGGGACCTCCTTCTCCAGGGGCTTCTTCTCCAGGGGCTCCTTCCCATCACCCAGCCAGTCCTCCCCGTGTCTGGCCGGGAGGAAAGTGCTGTCATTTCCCAGCCATCTCCACTGTGCCACAGCCATGGCACCTGAGTTCCCATTGTAGTTTTGCTTATTTACTTACTTGCTTATTCCATTATTAGTGGATTTTATTAACTCTTTGGCACTTTTCAGAGGGAAAACTTTTTAATTTCAGAGGGGAAAACTGTCCTTTGGGGTTTTTTTTTAGGCTAGGTTGAGTTTTGTGGTATGAATAGAGATATTTAATCCTACAAATAAACATTGATGACCATAACTAATGAGGACATAATTACGTCCTGTTTAATATTACCATCTCATAATAGTGAAAACAGGATGTTCCTGCTCTTCTCTGCAGATTTTCTGCAAGAGTATGGTTTAACTCTACTTTTGTGCATCTCTGCTGCATCAAAAAGCTACATGGTAATTAATACAGATATTAATTGCCACAGAGAGTTGGCATTAGCTGCACGTGACCGTGCAGGGACAGCAGGCCAGAGATGCTGTGATTTTGGCAGCAAGGAGGCATGTTGCAAGGCTGGCAGGCTGGAGCCAGGAGGATGGCTTGACTTTTCAGCGTGAAAGCTTTGTAGAAGTTCAAAGTTGTTAAAAGCAAAGCAACGGCAGGCAGGAATGACATTCCTCACCCAGGCAAGCCGTCGTCTCCCAGCTCCCTCTGCCCCTGCGGCTGGAAGCACATAAGCCCATCTCTTTTAGAGGAAGGGGAGAGAGCAGGGACCGTGGGGGGAGGAGCACCGCAGCAGAATTCGGATGATATATGACTTGCTTCCAGATGGGATAATCTGTTTATCATGGCTTTGTTGCCATAGTAGCAAGATTTTATTCCAGAGATGTTGACTGCAGGAAGGAATTTCAGATGCTGGGTGTGAGGAGGGGCTCGCAGTGGTCCGGCAGCCAGCGGGCCCTGGGCTTGAAAAACCGAGCGGTGAGAAGCCGTAGGGAAAAGCCTTGTTTCTAGCCCAGATCTCCTCCTATGGCACGGAGGACCCCGGGGATGGACTTAAAATGCCACTGTGATGGCCGGGGCTTTTCAGAGCCTGTCCCTGCGGAGCTGGACTGCAGGACCGGGCAGTGCTGCGTAGGGCTGGCGAGCCGCAGGCGTTGGAGGTGCGGGAACGGGCAGGGATGAGCAGAGGGAGCTGATGGAGTCAGGCTTTTGGGATGGCTGGTGACACTTTGCAGGTGGTTTGTACAGTAACATCGAAAAGCTGCCTACTCGGCTCTTCCCTGACACCCTTGGGGGAGAGTTTAGTTGTGTTTATTTTAATTTACTGTGGGAAAAGGAAAAGGACATTTTTCTTCCTTTCCCCATTTGCACGACACCTCCCTCACGCCGCCGAAGGGGCTGCTGTGGGTTCCCGGGGCTGCGTGGCCACAAGCGCCCACCCCACGGACCTCCAGGTCACCCGTCCGGCTGCTGCGGGCACAAGGATGCTCCTGTATCCCCCTGCTCCCCTGAGTCGGTACAAACAGGAGTAATTTTGCTAACAGAATATGCAAAAAAAATCATTTTTAGGTGACTTTGGTTTGTCCAGCTTCTCTTTCAGGTCAAATACAATGGAGTGGGTCTTTTTTGTTTGGTTGGTTTGTGTGTGAGTAAATATTTTTAGTGCAACAAACAGTGGGGGTTTTCCTTTGCTTGACCTTTTTCTTTCTTCAGTCAGTCTTTTAAAAATTGACTTCTGCAGATGTGAAAGGAGGATCATCCCTAGACAACAGCATCAATACTGGTTATCTAGTGCCACAGCATTACTGTTTTCACTGCTTTTAAGAGCAGACCATACAGAGTTACTGAGTAGCTGCTCTTTAAAAAGGTGAGACGCTGTCATGGCCCAGTAAATCATCTGTATCTCTGTAAACTTCTTTGTCTTACAGGCAAATAACTAACTAGTTAATTTATTACTAATTCTATATGGACTTGTTGATTGATCCCTAGTACTGAAGACTGGCAATAATTTTTAATAGACAAGACTGAGAGTCAAATCCTGCTTTTGCTGACCTTTTCCTGCTGCTGAACACAGCGCGGCGTTTGTGATGCCGTGACCTGCCGCGCCTGGGTGCCAGCGGCGGGGCTGCCAGCTGGGGTCCGCAATGGGCGCATTGAGGGGCTCCCGCATTTCAGACTTGCTTTGCAGCTACAAAACCTTTAGGTCGGGGTGCCAAGCTCTCGTGCCAGCCGCTCTGGACGCCTCTGTGAGTGTCAGACGCGGTGGACATCCCCTTCATCCGGGCTGATGCCCTGAGCCGCGGGGGGTGTTACCATGACCCTACTCCCAGGATTCCTTCATTGGAATACATAAACATGATGAGATTATGACTATTGTATTATTGCTCAGCTTTACAGAAGGCTGAGCTGACTTTGGGCAACTCTCTGAAAATTTGTTAATGTGACGGACATAAGGCTGCACATACATCATGGGCTTTCCTTAATCTCGTGACCACTGGGTCTTGAAGTAACAACTTCCTCGATTATTTTGCATAAATTAGAAAGAAAGGAGTTTATGGGCTGCAACGGAAACACACTCTGAGGAGCTGCAACTGGCGAGCGGTGAAATGGGATTTCCTGGGAAGGCCTTTTGCCAGGCTGGAATGCCACTGTGACAACCCCGGTGTGTCCTACGGCGCAGGGGGGGTGAGACCCCGGCCTGAGGGCTGGAGGGGTGGAGGGGGAGATGCAGGGCTGCCCGAGGCACGGCGGGCATCGCCGCTCGCACGGAGGGGGAGATGCAGGGCTGCCCTCGGGCATCGCCGCTCGCACGGGCCTTGCCCTGAACCCCACCGGCATCCGAGGGGTCCCGTTCCCCCAGTGCCGGGGCTGCGGAGCCACGGGACAGGCTGGGGGAAGGTTTTGCCAGACCTTCTTTGGAAACAAAAGAGATCTTCGCGTGACGGACCTGATAAATGGAATCCATAGGAATTTAGCTGTCTAGACAGTCCTCCGCACTTAATCTCCACGGAGCAGCGTGTTTATCCTATACCTTTCCTTGCTGCCGTGTTGGAAATTCTTCTCGTTTCTAACACAAACTCCGATTTTCAAGGGATCGTTAGAAGATATAAAAACAGCGGTGGGAGAAGAAGGATAAAATGGATGGACTGAAGAGAGAGGCATTCTTGACATGCACAAGATAATGACTGCGCACTTCAGACGGGGTAGATGCTAACTTTTGTTAAAGGCCACATATATATTCCTAGAGATATTTATCTTGTTTTGTAGAGCAATAATGTATATTTATTGCCTGCCTGCTTGTCCTCACGTATTGCAGCTCAGATGAGGCAGTTAAATTTGGTATGCCATGTGCACCAAAACTAGCGTAAAGCGCTGAAGAATACACTGCTCCCGCGGCTGCTGCAGCAGAGTAATTATTTAAATCATCTTTGTGATACGCCTGGTTCGAGTTGAAAAGATTAGAGAATGAGGTTTTCAGGTATCGTCCTGCTCAGGGTGTTCCAGATCCGGCTGTGATTGGGTAATTACTTCATGAGATGGAGCAGCCAAAGCGTTGCCCTCACCGGCACCACAGTCCTGCCGAAATTCCGGGACGCTGCCCGCGCTCCCTGGCAGTGGTGCAGTGAGACACCCCCAGCTCCCGGCACCGTGGGCGAGGGGCAGAAAGGGCTGCGGGTGGGAATGGAGCGGAAAAAAGGTGCTGAGCAGTTTCGGGGTGCGGGATGTGCTGACGGTTGTTATGCCCGGGGCTGTGTTTTATGTTGTGTTTTTCCCGGGCTGTGTTACATTCCTTACTGCACCTCCCATAAACAGAAAATAATTTTCACTACTATGAACTCCTGCTATTTTCTACTCTTCCAAGAGGCTATTATTCATTAAATTATTTGTGCTTAAGGAGCTGGTTTATTTCTCTACTTTATATCGTTTCCATACCCCTGCAGAACTCTCCCAGAGGCCGGGTACGTGCGGAGAGCCCGGCCCGTGTCGGTGCCGGTGCTTTGGGTCAGCGCTGAGCTGGAGCCCGCAGCCGCAGGGGGCTCAGCACCGAGTGGGGCCACCACGCTTGCGTTTGGGTGCCCATTGCAACCGGGCCGGACTGTGATGCCACAGACACCCACTGCCCAACTTAGAGTCACAGAATCCCAGACTGGTTTGGGTTGGACGGGACCTTAAAGCCCACCCAGTGCCACCCCCTGCCCTGGGCAGGGACACCTCCCACCAGCCCAGGTTGCTCCAAGCCCTGTCCAACCTGGCCTTGAACCCCTCCAGGGATGGGGCAGCCACAGCTTCTCTGGGCAACCTGGGCCAGGGGCTCACCCCCCTCACAGCAAATAATTTCTTCCTGGTGTCTCATCTAAATCTCCCTTCTTTCAGTTTAAAACCGTTCCCCCTTGTCCCATGGCTCCCCTCCCTGACCCTGAGTCCCTCCCCAGCTTTCCTGGAGCCCCTTGAGGGACTGGCAGGGGCTGGAAGGTCTCCGCGGAGCCTTCTCTTCTCCAGGCTGAACCCCCCCAGCTCTCTCAGCCTGTCCTCCCAGCAGAGGGGCTCCAGCCCTCCCAGCATCTCCCGGGCCTCCTCTGGCCCCGCTCCAACAGCCCCGTGTCCTTCTGCTGTTGGTGCCCCAGCGCTGGATGCGTTACTCCAGGTGGGGGCTCACCAGAGCGGACCCACGTGCAGGACCTTGCACTTGGCCTTGTTGAACTTTCTACCCAACTGACTCACTACTTAGGGCATATAAAAACTTTTGCAGTGAAAACTTTCACTTTTTGCAGTATAAAAGCTACGGCTCTGGATGCCTCCAGGGGAGGTGGGATACCTGCTGGGATTTCCCTAGCTGAGCTGGAAAATCTGTGTGGAAAACCTGTGGGTTTCGGGGCGTCTCTTGTGGCACACATGGCGGAGCATTTCAGCTGCGGCACCGGCTGCCCCCTCGGGCTGGCTGGCAGGGCTCAGGGGACCCTGCCCCGCGGGGGGACGGGGGCAGCAGGGACGGGGCTGATGTTGGGTCCTGGGTGAGAGGTAGCGAAGGAAAACATGTCCAAGCACAAACCGCAGGAAGGCTGGGATGGGCAGGGGCCTCTGGAGCTCCCTGGGTCCAGCCCTGCCTCAGCAGGGTCTCCTGGAGTGGGGCTGCCAGGCAGCTCCAGCATCCCTGACGACGGGGACATCACAGCCTGCCTCGGGACCTGCTCCAGTGTTTTGTTTAAAACGCCTCCATAAAACAATTGCATAAATATACTTTTTCACTTTAAAACGTTTGTTTTATCAATATTGAGCAAATATTGGCACATCTTCAGCTGGATTTATTTAACTGAATTGTTTGGCGTTACTCATGATCCTGTGTGGACTCAGGATGAGTGGACTCATTAAAGGTAATCCCCATTTCTCTAATGAGGAACACGGCCCACAGACAAAGCGCCATCACGGTGGTGGGTTTTGGTGGTGCTGGGGTGGGGGAGAGGTGGTCTCCTGAGCCCACAGCAAAGGGCAGGCCTGGATCCATGCTGCTGGGGAGGGGGGATGCTGGAGAAGTGGGATACTGGGGAGTGGGATGCTGGAGAGGTGGGATGCTGAGGAGGTGGGATGCTGGGGATG
>VYZM01008065.1:970654-988786 GCA_013398915.1 Dromas ardeola | reverse complement strand
GGGGATGCTGGAGGGGGGATGCTGGGCAGGTGGGATGCTGGGGATGGGGGATGCTGGAGAGGGGATGCTGGGCAGGTGGGATGCTGAGGAGGTGGGGTGCAGGGGAGGTGGGGTGCTGGGGTGAGGCCCATAAGGGTCTCGGGTGAGCGGGGCAGCCCTGGGAGCAGTGGTGGTCCTTGCTGCCCTCTGGCCGTGCAGGGATGCCCCAGCCTCCTCTGAAGCTGCTGACCATGGGTGCAGGTGCATCTTGTGATCAGTCGGTTGTTTTACTCTCACGGCTCCCTGCCTTACAAAAAAAGAAGCACCGAAGCACTGCCATTTGTCTTCTGCTCTGGTTTAGTCTTTAAAACAAAAAATTTAATGTTGGGCCTCTGGACTTAGTCATTAAAGATGCAGTTTAATAACCTGTACTTTTAAACCGTGGCTCATGGGCCAGCAGGAAGAGATGTTTTTCCAGGCATAAGGGCACAAACTGTTTGGCTGCAGGTGGGAGCTGGGTTTGAACTGGTCCACAGTCGTTATAACTCTGTCGGTGCTCGGAGTGGGGACAAACCCTCTTGCTATCAGATCATCCCTCAAATTTGCAGGGAAAACAAAGCAGACGCAGTAAACGCAGACCCCCACTGTGTCCGGGGAGGTATTTTTCAGTGCACACCTGGGGTCTGGGGTCCCTTTTTGCTTCCAGCAGGACCCCCCCCGACTTCACATGGGACATTGTTCAGGTCCCTTGTGCCATGGGGGGTTCTGGCATGGGGGGGCGTCGTGGCACGGGGCCACCCTCCTGTGCTTGATCCCCCTGCCAAACTCCCGGGAATTAAGGGGAGATAATTTGGCCTTTGCGGGCTGTGTTTTCAGAAAAGCCAGGCACGCCGCCAGGGTGAAACCAGCTCCCAGCCAACTTGTGCGTGACAAATGGGTCTCCTCGCCCCTGGGCGGGCGGCCTTGAGGGGTGAGTCCCCGGGAGCAGCGACAGCAGGGGTGCAGCGGGGGGGTCCGGCACCTGAGTGGTGCCACCGGCCACGCAGCCGCGGGTGCGGGTCGGTTGGGAGACGCTGGGGCTGCGGCGGAGCTGGGCAAGGTGGAGGTGAGACTCCGCGACTGCTGCTGCCGGGACAGCCTGAACGTCCCCTCTAATGCCACGGGCCACTGGCACCGGCGGGTTTGGGGCCAACCGTGCCCCCCGTGCTGGGAAGGAGGCCTGGCACTGGCCAAAGGTGGCGGGGCTGGTGGCCAGCAGGGTCCCCGGGGCAGGGGCTGCTCTGGGTGCGCTCTGGCTGCAGGGAGCTTTGCTGCCGGCTGGAGCGGGATCAGGTTCTCCTGCTGCATGTTAAAATGTACCCAACGGGGTGAGGCCACCGGTGGCAGCCACGTAACTTAATCGTTTATCCTTTGCAACCGCTGCTTGCTTGCTTTCAGGTTGGCAGGTTTTCTCGTTTGTGCTGTCTGATGCAAAAGAACGTTTTCCTTACGCTGTTATTTGGGTGAAATTGGTTTTCTCCCAAACCTGATGAAACTTGTGGAATAATTTTGCGCAGGCTGCGGTAACGACGCTCCTCATTTGCAATGAAATGTGCTTGCTGTTGTTCACGAAGAAAAATAAGGTTTGGAATTTCCAAAGGATATCCAGTTTGACAAGAGACTTACCCGCTGCTGGTTGTCCAGGGGTACCCAGGGAAATGAATTTGCTGCTAGAAATAGATAAATGCATATAACGAAAATATAGATGTTAATACAATGAAAATATAGAAACTGATGGTTATTTACAAATGAGAAGAGAATAACATTGTCCTGAAACATGTTTCCATCGTCTTCTCTTTTACTTACGTGAATTGTATATCTGATGCACAACTGAATCCAGAAAAACTGTGCTTGGAGAGGGGGAACATGAGAAGCGAGGGCAGAGCCGGAGTCGTGCACAATAGATTTGTGCTGAGCATTGCTGTTCCTGGTATCCTCTGAAGGGCTGACACAAAAATAATTCAGCCTAACAACGGGGTGAGGAAGGATGTGGCATAAAGCGTGTTGGCCAGATGTACCACAAGAGCACAGCTGTAACTTTATACCGGGTTTGGCATAAAATAAGAGAGAAGCTAACTTACTATGGTTTCAGTTAATATGCTGTTTAAAAAAAAATAAATTAGTACCTTTGCATGCCTGTGTATACACTTTCCCGACATGGGGCAGGATGTTTTCCCTTCGCCTGCCTGCTGCCTGGCGAGGAGCCAGGTCCCCGCTCCTCGCTGGAGGAGGAGATGGTCCCTGCCGGAGTCGGGCTCCGTCTCGGGGCTGTCACGGGGCACGGGCTGCCTCAGGGACGGCCGGGGGCCCCGGAACATCACTCCCTAATGACGCTCGGCCTTTAAAGAGCCGAACCCAAAGTCACTGTGTGAACCCCCCCGGGACTGCAGGGTACAGGGACAGAGAGCAGAAGCAAAAAGAGCGTGGGTTGATGCTACATGCTTTCACCCCCCCGTTTCCCCAACCCCGGGCTTGCTCTGCTCTTCACCCCATCCACAAGGCAGCGCTAGGGATGCTTCTCCTCCCCCCATCTACATCTGCCACCCCACAGGGTGGGATGGGGCGAGGAGCTTGGACACCCTGTGCGGTGACACCCTCCGGCAGCGCTGCGGTGGTGCTCCGGCACCGGGGAGGGTTCCTGTTCCCTTTCTGCTCCGTCTTGCTTCTTTTTTCTCACTTACCCACCAAGGGAGGTTGAGCAGGAGCAGCCGCCCCCCGCCCCAAGGAAGCGGCAGAGTTGTGCGGGGGCTTGGAGCAGCCCCGGAGCCCACGAATTCCTCCTGCTGCTCTGCTTTTATCCCCCGGGGCTGGGCTCCTCGGGGCTGCAGGAGCCAAGGGAAGGCTCCTGGGTGTGCTGAGAGACGTTCCCAGAGCGTGCGGGAGGGGAAGAGCCCACTGGGGATGGATGAGGGTCAGATGTGGGTACACATAAACATCCCCATCATGTTACTCTAGAGAAAGAGCTAATACAGAATTTATGGTTCTTGGAATGCTAATGCTAATGGAAGTGTCTGGACACTTTCTGGTATCACAGCTCGGGGCTGCAGCCCAGCTCCAGGCTCCCGTCCATGGCAGGGAATGTTTGCTCCACGGCAGAGCTGCTGAAGCAAACAGGATTAGCACAGACTGCTGGGATTTATTTTATTTTTCAGGGCCCAGGTTTCAGCCTCGGCATTCATGTCCTGTTTAATATTTGCAGCTTATGCTGCAGAGGGGTTGAGCTGTAACCTCTTGTAGATGTTGCAGCACCAGGGAGGCTTTGGTGGCTGGAGAGGAACGGAAACAGCGCCAAGATCATGGCTCAGCACGTGTGAGCAACATCTCATAGTCCTGACCGAGCACTCGACACAGAAACCTGGCTTTGGAGTGAGCTCTGCTCTCCTGCAAGCCACAGGGGAGCAGATTCCTATCACAATTCCACAATTCCTATCACACAATTCCTATCAGCCACATTTCAGAGTATATCAATTGGCAGCATGACATCTCGTGTTGCAGTGGACAAGGAGATGAGAAAGGCTTCCTATCAGATAAAGACATTATATATGTGTAATTTGATTAAACTGAGCTGAGAAAGGAAGGCCAGCGGCATCGCGGTGTGTGTTAACGTGGCCAGGACGGAGGGAGGTGATCGTCCCTCTTGTTAGACCGCATCTGGTACTGCCGCCAGCTTTGGACCCCCCAGTACAAGCAAGATGGGAGTCAACTGGTGCGGGTTCGGTGGAAGCCCCCGGGATGGAGCACTCGCTGTGCCAGGAGGGGTGAAGAAGCGGGTTTTGTTCAGCTCGGAGCAGGGGTGGCTTTGGGGACCTTGTGGCAGCCTGGAGGGAGTGGTTGGAGCCAGGACTTTCACCGCAGTGCGTGGGCGGGATGAGAGGCCATGGGCAGGTGTCCCTTGAACCAAGAGGGGTCCAGGCTGGACATAAGGAAAAGCTTTCTCCCCACGCAGACTGTGGGGCAGTGGCACAGGTTGCCCAGAGATGTCGTGCAGTCTCCATCCGTGGGGGCTGTCAAGACCAGGCTGGGTGAGGTCCTGAGCATCTCAGAGCACCCTACTTTGAGCAGGTGGTTGGACTGGAGACCTCCAGACGTCCCTTCCAGCATGAAATAACCTGTAAGCTGAGGATTTTCATTTTCCCTGAGTGTATAAAACAACTGTTTCAAATCAATCCTCAGTTCTTGGTTCCCAAAGTCATCTTCTGAAGGTATTTATAGATTCCCTTCTGAGGATACGGACTAAGACTGGAGGTGGAACAGCTGATTCTTTTAAAAAATATATTTAAAAAAATCTTCATAATGTTTGTCCTCCAATAAAAGTCAAAGCTGTTTTGAAAATTTTCCTCTGTGAAATACAACTACAGAAAGAAGTGACACATATTAACAATTTTTATATTTTTTTTTTAATCTGGAAAACATGCATACATGGAAATTTCTTCTCCAAATTGGGTAGGTGTTTTTTTTCTTACTGGTCCATTGTAAAGCATGGAAATTAATCTCTGTGATGGTCCCAGGTCTGAGAGCTGCAGAGCAGGATCCAGGTGTCCTCATCGTTGGCCTGCAAGCTCTCACACCGTGCATTGGGGAAAGCTTTTGTGAAGATCCAGGCCAGGACTGCTGGTGCTGATGCTCGGTGGTCCTGGGCAGCATCACCCCGCTGGCCAGGGCTCTCCCACCGCTCCAGGTCACCACGTGCAGCAAAACGCATCCAGCGTGTTTGCAGGTTTGAGGTGAGGTCTGGGTTTAGCCCAGGCTGTGCCTGGCACGAAGCTGGAAAGACCAACGAGCGAGTAAAAGCTACAAACCAGTTTAGTCATTGGTTTCTCTTGGCTAAAGATGCCTGCATCTTTAGTCCTAAAGACGGGACATTTTTAGACTGACCTAAATATGGGGCATCTTTAGACCTAAAAGCGGCTTAGGGTGCCCTGGACTGCCACCAAGGCAGAGTTGCCCTGATCTTCACACCAGCTTCTAACTCAAACCTTATGTCTCTTCTCATGTGAGGTTCCAGACACATACAGAGCTGTGCCCCCTTTGGCTTTTCTAAGGCTTTTCATATTTTGTCCTCCAAAGAAAAGCCATTTTTCTCTGCATTTGTGAAGAAGCAAACTTTTGTGGGGAGAAAGGAGCCATCAAGCCTCTTGTTCAAAGCAGTTTAGTGGAAGAACTTCGCATTATCTTTCTGATACATTCAACTTCAACCTCTTTGGTCTGGTGCGCTGAACCCCAAGTAAACAGCTGTGAATGGAAAATTTGCTCAAAAATCTGTGCTTTACAGAGAAAAATTGGCACAGTCGGACTTTATTAAATATTAAATAAACTGAACTGAACTGGGAGGGCTTATATGACATCGCTAGTGCTTCTGGCAAGTAAACACCCCCCTTCCCTTGATGTGAGTGCTCCTCTCTGTCCTCTTCCCAGTGGAGCAGGGGGGTGGTTTCAGAGCCAGAGGAAGGCAGAACTGGTTTGCACAAGGATGGTTCAGAAACCGGAGATTCCCTTTCCCACACCCCTGGCTGGCGCTGCTTCCGCACTGCTGCCCCTTCCCAGGCGAGGAGGAGCCCTGCGTGGGGACGTTTGCTCTCTCGGCTTCCCCACTCGTGCCATACGGAATCCCAGGAGCTCCAATTCCTGGCAGATGCTTCTCCTACTCCATCCAGCTCTCCCACAGCTGCTCCAGCCCCGGCCAGTGCTCAGCTGGGGGGCAGCAGGACGATGCCCGGCGGAGCAGGACAGCCCCTGCTGCAGCCACCGCGCAGCGTGCGTGGGGTCATGGCCCTGGGAGCCCTCTGAGCACCACCACAGTCCCCACTGGAAAGCCCCCACGGCCCCCACTGGAAAGCCCCCCTCCATGCTGGCCCCTGGCACCTGAGCTCCTCCGGCTTCTGTGGGCTGAGACCCACCACAAGGTCCACGTTGGTCCTCCTTATCTCACACGCCCCGTGACATGCTCAGGCCACAGCAGCGCTGCAGGCTGCCGGGTCTTCTGCATTTCTGGAAGCTGAGACTGTCATATATTGTATATCTTGGCAGGATATTTAGGAGAACATAACCTGGCTTGCTACCAGTGTGAAAAAACTCGGAATTTTTTTTTTATTATTTTATTTTAAACAACTTTCTTCACTGCTTTCCATCACCAGTGTTGTACACAGATCTTGTCGAATCAAATACTCTGTTGTTGATATATAATGACAAAAACAATCTACTGGTGCTTAAAAAATAAGTCAAATCTCACCAGAACACAGCTCTGGAATAACTTTTAAACTATTCCCATGTCAATAGACCCTTCACTTCCCCTCCTCCATCCTGCATCTTGTAAAATTAGAAGCAACGACCTTCCAGCCTGGACAGAAAGAGGGATATTGCATTTCTCTGAAGAAATAAACTCTAAAGGATATCTCAAGTTACTGAGTTTAAGTTAGACCATTTCTTAGAGGGCTGAGGTTAAAAGGCGTAGGGGGTGCTTCTCTGAGACGCTGTTGGAGTCCAATATGATGTGATTATACACCTGATGGTTTTTTCAGTCTCTAGTAGTGGGGGATATCTGCCAGCTTGCCATTTTCACGTGGCTGGGTGATCTTGAAAGACAATCTTACACTTCAAAAATCACCCTTTTCCAACCCTTGGGGACTGTGATCGCAGTACGAGCACAGCGATGGAGCCAAATCTGCGACATGGCTTCAGTGTCATGAGGTGAAGGGGAAAGGAAACAGAAGTAAATTGATTTGGCAATGACAGTGTAACTCTACCAGTTGGTAGGGGTTTATTTGTTTGCCTATTGATTGAGTTTCCACCCATCCTCCATGTGATCCAGACTCAAGTTAGGTTCAGCAGCTATTCTGCTCTTGCCAGGAGCTGTGGAAAACACAGAGCTAAAGAGCAGCGGCTGGGAGCTGTGGGGCTGGCTTGATCTTCCCCAGATGCCGTTATTAGCATCTCGGTGCTGCTCAAGTCTGAGCTCATCAGCTTGGATGCATTTGAAGCACCGGGTGTGTGTGCTAATCGCCGGGCTGGGGATTCATCTCCCAAATTCGCCTTCTGCCCTCGTCTCCCTCCAGCTCCCGTGTCTCTGGTGAGTCTCTCCGGCGCCTGGTCTTGTGCTCCTGGGACTCCAGGGATGGTCTTTCATCTCTTGTCCTCTTTTCTCTTGGCCTCTCCCATCACAAAGCCGCGGTGCTCTGCCAGCCAGCTCCCGTCAGCCAGCTTTGCCCTTGCACACAGGGCGTTTCATAATCTCTGAAAAAAAGTGTGTGTGTATGTGCATTTTTTAATGCCTGTCTTAAAAAAGTGTTGGGATGCTTCGTGCCCCTGTGTCTGGGGAACTTCCAGCGCTGTGCCCCCGCCAGCGTTCCCAGCTCTCCCCCGGCTGCTGGGCTGGGCTGGGCTGAGCAAGGTGGATGCAGCACCAGCCAGGTTACTCATGCCCTCATTAGCAATTTTAGTCCATTTTGTTGCTTTATTAGCTTTAAATTGGCAGTCCAGACTACCGCAAGCCTTAAACCAGAGGGTGTAGCAGCTTTGGTTCAGATTGCTGCGGCAGTGTGTTAACCCAAGCACTGTTATTTTGGTTTTAATTAACTCTTTTTGAAAATTGCTAAAGGCTTTCAGCTGCATTGTGGCTTCAGCTCCCCTTCCCGCCCCCACTGCCCTCCCCACCCTCTCAAATTCCAGGACCAGGGCAGCCCTGGGAGCTCGAAGGTTCCTCCTGTGAGGTGCCGGCTCTGCCTCTCCCGGGGACATGCACCATGAAACGGTGACACGTCTGTAAACGGCATGAAATTTGTAAACGGGCTGCTTTTTGGAGGCTGAGGAAAATGGAAAAAGGTAGTTAAAAAAGGTAAATTTTCAATAGAAAGCAAAGAATGTCATATAGAGGGAAGATGGGGGAGAAATCGGATGAGATTATCCGAATGGAAAATTTTGAGCTGCTCTACCATAATTGGTATTTATGAAGTACGGGAGAGAGCGCTTGTTTGCTCGTGGATGGGTGATGTTTGGTGTCATAGCAACTGGCTAACTGCTAAATAATCAATACTCCTGCATGTGAACAAATGCATAGACACGTGGGTAACTAGTTTCTGCTTCAGCTCTCTTAGATTTAAGTACTGTTATGCAAAGAGATAAATAAAGCTGCGTAAAAACAAATACACAGCATAATTTTGAGAGGCGGTTATAATTTTGTTAGATATGTTTGTATTTCCATATCTGTGGAAGCTGCACAAACTGATGCTAGGCTGATGTATTCATGACAGATGGTTTTTAAGGTCTTTAATATTTCAAATTCTGGATGCAGACACAAAGTGCCTGTAGCTTCAGAGGGGACTGCAAATACTGGTGTTTTGTGAGATAGCTCTCGTGCTTTAATTTTAAAGACAGCTTATGAAGAGGGAATGAAGCAGGGTGGGGAGTGGGCTGCTCCCCCCAGGCAGGGCTGGGGCACCCCGAGAAGCCCAAACCCCCCGGGGATGGTTTGGGTGCCGGTACCCAGGTCTGCCCGTGATGGGGAGATGGGGAAACGCGGGTGGGAGCGCGACGGGGGAGCACCAGCAGCCCCAGATGTAATTAACCCCTACGGAGCAGTGGGAATGTTTGGATCCGGTGTTCTCCCATGTGCACTAGGGAAACTCATTAACCTCGGGAGACTCGTTTTAAAGTTTTATGGCGGGGTTCTGCAGAAGTAATACATGGCTAAAATAGTCTGAGCTCTTCGGGGGGGAATATATTACTATTTCGTAAAAAATCTTTTTTAAAAAATCATATAATTGGGGAAAGTTCAGTGAATTGCTTTGGCTATGACAATGAAGGGTGAGCAGTCGCAGCAGCCAATAATGCCGCTGCGGCACTGCACCTCTCGGGCTGGCCTGGGTTTCCGCGCAGCACTCACAGCTCAGGCGCAGCCGTGGTGGAACGACATCTCTCCTCTTTGATTTGCCTGATTTAACAGGAATGTTTCCTGTTAAACAGGAGCGGGCCCCAGGCAGCACCTCGGGGACTCAGATCCCCGTGGGGGCAGGTCTGGAGGAATCCCTGCGGGAGGAGGCACAGCCACGACGATGCTGGAGAGTCCCGTGGTTTTCGTGTCCCTTAAAAAGGAAGGGCGATCCCAGGGAAACATTCCTCTACCCTCTCTGCCACAGGAGTCCTCCATCCAATTAATCACCACCATCTTTCTGGACCCTTTCATGTCTGCCGCTTTGGAGGATCGTGTTAGCAGCACAGGTCAAGTTGTTCCTTGGTCTTTTGTACAAGCACTATAAATTTTCAGTATTTTCTACGCATATCTTTAGTCCACGGAAATAACTAAGTGGCATGTTAGCTGTCTTGTCAGAAATTCTCACTGGAGCATCCATGGTGACGTCTGGGCTTCTTCCCACAGGGATATGGGCCCCAGGAGGCGTTCAGCCGGGATGAGTGCTTTGGCGTGATCTCTTCGCTTTGGCGTGATCACTTGGCCCAGGTTGCCCAGAGAAGCTGTGGCTGCCCCATCCCTGGAGGGGTTCAAGGCCAGGTTGGACGGGGCTTGGAGCAACCTGGGCTGGTGGGAGGTGTCCCTGCCCAGGGCAGCGGGTGGCACTGGGTGGGCTTTAAGATCCCTTCCAACCCAAACCAGTCTGGGATTCTATGATCTCTTCATTTTGGAGTGTTCGCTTCAGTGTGCATCGCTGCCATGCAAGGGAGCCACTGCCAAGGAGCCCCTCATCTCGCCATGCTCAGGCAACAACCTCTCCCATCCTCACTATTAATTAACCGTCTCATTGCCAAAACCCAGGGCCTGTCTCACCAGCACGATGCTGTCTCTCTCATCCCCCCTGCCCAGCGCCGTGGATCTGTATTTGGGATGCAGAGGAAGGTTCTGCTGAAACGGAGATTTTGTGGGCTGCAGCCTGGCTGGGTCTTTCAGGAATATAAGTGTTCTTCTCAGAAGTTATCTCTCTTAATTTTATGTTACTTGCTTAAGGCACAGCACCTCAGTCTAGTTACAAGGGGAAGCGGTATCAAGCCATTTTCCACTATCCTGCTCTCCAAAGCAGGGTGCTGCTGGCCACAGTATAATATACTGCTTTCAGCATTTTTTTTTTCATGTTTCTAGGGGCTAGCTGGCCAGATTGGCTCTCCTACTCATATCTGCATGGTTCAATTTTATTTATTTTTTTTTTTTTTTTTTTTTAAAAAAAAGANTTTTTTAAAAAAAAAGCAAACCTCAAGCCCAGAGCGGTGGTAACAGCCAATGTGCCTTTTGTCCCCGAGCAATCTCTGCCAGTGCCGTGCTGCAGCCGAGCTGCTTATTAAGACACGTTGGCTGTTGGCCACGGCGTTAGAGACGCTGCTGCTGTTTGCAGGCGCTGTATGTTTGCAGCAGCAGGATCACTCCCGCAGGGTGAAAACGAGCTGAATTAGGAGATGAAGGTCTCTGGATGCAGTTACTGCTCTGACTAACGCTGCCTCACACCTGCAGCGTTGCGCCGCGATGGCAAGGAAGAGGATGGGGTGGTGTCTGAGCACCCAGCCCGCAGCAGAAGGGCTGCCGGGTGACCCGATCCCAGCCAGGCTTGTTTTCGGTAACCCAGGACCACACCGTGCCAAAGCCGTTACTGTTTCTGCACTCGGTTTCTTAGCAAAAGCCGTGGCAAGCGAGCGCAGGAAGAAGTGAGCGTTGCCTCGAGCCGCTGGGATGATCTTTTGCACTTCCAGGAGGAATTCAACTCCTGTGAATGTCCGAGGCTGCGATATATCCTCCCCACAGTACAGCGCGCACCCCAGTCCGCTGTGAATATGGAGAATATGTGAGAAATCGTTATTGTTTTTCAAAGAAGCAATAAGACAGAATCTGCTAATTGATCCATTCTTGTTTTATTTGATATTTAGACTTCACCTATAGCCATATACGCATGCATTTACATACATATCAATGAAATATTGGTATAGCAGAGATACGTGCGACTTGGCATTAACAAAAATGAACACATATTCTTTAAACTTTTTTTTTTCCTGCAAAAACCACTGGCTGATAATACTCTTGAACAGTATCTTGAGGGGAGTATCTTGAAAACTTCCCCTGCTCAAAATAGCCCCCGTTCTTCTGAAACCAACCCCAAGCCACTTCTTTCCCTTTGAAGTGAAAGGGGCTGGTGGTGCAGAGCGGCCGTGCCAGGCAGGGGCTCGCGGTGCTCGTGGAAATGTTCTGCAGCCCCACGTTTCCCACGGGCAGCCTCAGCTCAGTTATGAGTTTCCCCATGGCCGGAGTTGATTTTTTTTTTTTTCCTCATCCCCTGCACCTCCGAAAGTAACTGTAGCTGCTGCTGAGGGTGGCTGGAGCGGAGCAGAGCGCCAGGGCGGCTGGGCGTTACTTGCTCATTTACTGTTTGCACAGACTAACACGTGTGTGTGCAGCAGCGTTTCCAGGCCATGGTTTAACGCCCAGAGAAGCCGGGGTGCACAGCAGGCCTCTGAAGGCACAGAAAACAGGGTCCAAAGGCGATTGCCAGCAGCCTCCCCTCTCCCCCCGAGGGGGTGCGGGGAGGGAGAGCAATAGATGGTCGAATGCCGCTTAGGAAGACGATGGTTGTTGAAGCTGATGGTGCTCATGGGGCCGGTCACCCCCGTGGGACCGAGCCCCCAGGAGCAAAGGGAGCAGCTCTTGTCCCTCTTCTTCTCTAGAGAGCAGCTCAATAAGGTTTAATCCCCAGCCATGGACAGAGCGGCCACTAACGCCAGGTGCAGATCATCAAAGTAATGAGGTTTTGAGAAAGGTTGGAGAGAAACTCTGGGGGAATGCTGGGTGCTGAGGTCTAGACTGGATATTAGGAAAAATTCCTTCACCAAAAGGGTTGTCAAGCATTGGAAGAGGCTGCCCAGGGCAGTGGTGGAGTTGCCGTCGCTGGAGGTGTTTAAAAGCCGGGCAGACGCGGTGCTGAGGGACATGGGGTGGTGGTGGACTTGCCAGAGTTGGGTTAATGGTTGGACCCTGCTCCAGGGTCTTATTAGTGCAGCGCTTCATTAAACACATCAAAGCTTCTCTTGTACACTAAAGGCCATTCCTTCCTGCACTGCACAGGAAATGAATAGGTGTGTTTTGAAAAATACACTTCGGTTAATATTTAATGCTATGTTTGAAAGCGAAAATGAAAAAATATTATTAATTTATCTTTCTTTGGTGTGTACAACACTGGTTTAATTTCAATCTGCAAACACTTAGAATAAAAAGAACACCTTTCAGATTGCTTTCTTTGGAATTAGCAATAGCTTTATATGGGTAAACATACTATGTATATTCTCTGAAGCTGTAGAAATCAGCCTAATGGAATAATTCAGCTTAGCAGTGTCTGAATTTCCACCCCAAATGCATTAGGTTGTTTTGAAAACACGTGAATGTTAAAATTTAAAAGCCGATGTCTGTAGCCCTCCCTTGGGTTAGTCTGCTGTCTTTCCTGAAGCGGGGTGAGGTCGGGAGGAGCAGGTCCCTGCGGAGCATCCCAGTGCCCATCCTGGCACCGGGAGCATCACCCCGGCTGGAGGATGGAGGCTCTGCCAGGACCAGAACAGGACCAGCACCAGCACCTGCCTCCGGCCCCTGGGAAAAGTCGGCAGCTTTTCTCAGGCTCTCTGGTCCAGCTCTCCCCCGTTAAAAATCTTTGAAGAAGTATCAGAAAAACAATAGACAGCCCTAAAATGTTAACCATTGAATAACCATTGAAGCTAAAAACCCATGCGATGCTCTAATGAGGGACGTGGAAACCAAAATAATCAATATGTGTGTGTGAAAATAAACGCCAGCTGTGGTAGCACTGCCCCTAAGTTCCGTGCGGGAGATGGTGAAGGTAACGGCCGGAGCGGCCGCAGCAGAAGCCTCATCTGCCTCACGCCCTGGAATCACGGGCTCATCCCTGCCGGGGCCCTGGAAAAGGCCTCACCAAGGCCCAGCATTTCTCCTTCTCCGGTGGGTTGGGTGGATGTAAAACAAAAGTTGGAACTGGAGGTAGATTTGGAAGTTAGACACAGCGGCGAAATCGGTAGATTTCCTGATTTTGGGGTGGTTTTGTTGTTGCTTTTTGTGGTTTTGTGTGGTTTTCTTTCTCCTTTTTTAGGGTGTGTTCATCCTTCCTCTGATCAAATCAGTCCCCAGCTGAATGCTGCTGCCTCTCGAGGTGTTCGGACATGAGGAGCCGGCCCCTAACGATTTAGTGCCTCTGAGCCACAGCCAGATAAGGCTCTTTCCAGGTACTCAAGTTTCCCTAAAGTTCAGAGCCAGGAGTTGTTTTGTTTCCCGGCTGGCTCTGAGTCTGTGGGACGTTGTGGAGGGGAGAAACCTCCCACTCCAGCGCCAGGCGACGGCGGGGTGCCCCAGCCGCTCCTCTCCACCGCCCGCAGCTTCCCTCCCCCAGCACCAGGGAAACGAAACGGGCAACGAGATCAGGCAGTTCTTAATAGACACTGGAGTGGGAAAACCCAGAGCTATCTTCATAATGCATGACAAAGGGAAAGGAAAAAAGGCAAGATGAGATTGGAAAAAATGCGTGAATGTTTTTTCCCAGAGTGACCGTACGGTGCGTCGGAGAATGGCATTTTATGACCATGCGTTGGACTGGGCACCGCTGGCCTGCTCTGCCTTGGAAATCCTCCTTACTTGCACACTGATGAACTTATAGAAAAGAAATAAAGTAACATTAAGAACACAAAGAAAAAAAATTAAGTAACATTAGAAAACGTAATTAAAAACCCCCATAAATAGTGAGCAATGAACGAATAAATTCTCTGCTGACTCGGCTTCAGCCGCCGTGGGTTGGGTTCTCCTCAGCCTTTGGAGGGGGAGGATTTGTTTCTGACCGGTGAGCAGCAGCGATGTTTTGAAGGAGATAAAAAATCCTTCGTTCAAAGCTTCCCAAAAAAGGAATAAATTGTTGCTCTTGTGCTTAATTTACGGTGCTCAATAAGTTTTCTGGGAAAGCCAAGGTGCAGCCTCGGCCTGTCACGGGCTACGACAGCCCGTGCCGCTGCCAAAGGGAGGCGAGAGAAGGTTTCCAAGACGACCGGCGTGGTGCAATACACGTGTACGGTGTTCCATTCTTTAGCAGAAAATAGGAATGGCTGCTTAAGCCGTACATCAAACTGCAGTGGGGATGGGTAGTGTATTGCACAGAGACGAGTCCGTGGGGGTCAGACCCTCAGCCCTCTGGAGCTCGGGGGGTTCAGGGCCAAGCGGGACCACGCAGGAGGGACCCTGGGTGGCTTCAGGAACCCGGGGCTTATGGCCCAGCCTTGGTCCCCTCGCCTCCGCTGAGCCTGCACCTCACCCTGCACCGGCCTTGGCGTCCCAAGACGTCCTTAATATCTTCAATACTCCAAAAATGTTGCAACCCTCAAGCTCAACAGCCAGCAGCGCGGCCCCGGGGACCTGCACGGCTCCCTTTGCCCTGCTGTGGGGCTTTGGGGCATCTCTTGCCCACCATCCAGCAGCAACTGGAGAGGCTGGGAGGAGAGGGGAGGAAAATTAACCAGACCTTCAGGACCTTGCTGAGATCCCCGTCAGTGAAAACTGATGCTGCGGTTGTTACGGCTTACCCTACTAGCTCAAGCCTTTGCAGTTTTGAGTTTCCTAATGAGAAGTTCTTTGAAGTGCTTTGCTGCGATCCCCTTTATGGCTCTTCTGGTGAACTTTTCCTACCTTGGTAATTTATCCACTCCCTGTGGTACTAAAGTGGGGGCTGCTCCCTCTCTGCCTCTGTTAGTTACTGCGTTTCGTTTTCTTTGCAAGTAGCATTGACTGAACTGCCACGTGCTCAATATTTAAATAAATATATTTAAATAAATATTGGAATAAATAAATCTGAAGCTTCAGTGCTATCCAGACATTTTCAATGTTCTTTCCCCATTAATGCTTTTTTCAATGCTTTTTCCTCCCCTCTACCGTGAAGCAGCAGCTTTCTAGGAAGGAGAGCCCCCTTTAATGGGAAATAATGGAACAGAAGCCCCCTGCTTTCAGAGCTGCTGGGACGCTGCTGCTGAGCACCGCGGTGGTGCTGGGAGGCACGAAGCTGCCTCTGCCCCAGGCTCCCGCTGCCAAACCGTGGGAATTGGGGAGGGAATTCCAGAGGGAAGTCGGGAGCGGGGGGATGGCACAGGTAAATGGGTCTCAGGGCAGCCTGTCCCCCCCCTGCTCACCAAGGCATGTACCAGAGTTGTCTGGAGGAACTAAGCTCCAGCTCTTACCTCTGACGGGTCCTGCGCGGGACGGTAATTAATGATCACCCTTTCCATTGCACAACCGGCGTCCCACGGCGCCTGCCAGGCTCCATTAGGAAACGTCTCCAGTATTTCAGCAAAGATCCCTCTGAGGAGCATTGCCAAAGTAACATTGCGTCCTAAAGAAAAAGGATTGCTGACAAACAACTAAAATTAAAAACAAGCTCTACCAGTGTCCAGCAAACATCCATGAAAGATATACAGAGGTTATTCTTCCAGCTGCCTTTTGTCTAACCTTGCTGACGTGCCTGAATCTTCTCCCGTATGACACCCGTATCAGCTGAACTCCCAGCAAAATCAGCCGGGAAAGCTTTTGGAAGTGAATATAAGCACAAATGAAGTTCACTGTTGAAGCAGAGAATTGAGACACTTGAAGCATGTCCTGGACAGCTTCAGGTGGGATCTGATGGTGCCTTATCTGGCTGTGGGACTATTGATGGACACCTGTGGCTGCTGGATACAAAAATAGGATAAATCCAATGGGAAAGTGACATCTGGCACTCCAGCAGTGGCATTTACCGCTGTCTGGTCGTATGTAACACGCAGTTACAATCAGGTCCAAAGTGACTATAATCCGAAGTGCTTTGGGAGTAAAACTCCTGGCTGCTGTGCTGCAGCCGGGTGGTGACAGTGGCAGCCAGGAGGGCCAGCATGGGTGCTCCTGTGGCTGGGGCCCATGGCGAAACCCCGCTGTCTGCCCTGGCATCCCCGCCCATGGCATCCCAGCCTGTGGCATGCCAGCCCTTGGCACGCCGGCCTTTGGCACGCCGGCCCTTGCACTTTCACCGCTCTTTCCCAACACCGGCAGCAGCGCCGGCGGCTCCCAGTCCAGGAAAGGTCGTGGCTGGTGCGAAGCCGGGGGTGAGTCTCGAGAGACGCGGTGCCGGGAAGGCAGATGGGGAACATCTGAAGGGGAGCTTGAGCAGGCGTCACCCCTCGTCTGCTGCTGGAGATGTGAAATCCACAGGGCTGTATCCTTACTTCAGCACGAGGGCTTTTTAATTTAGCATGTTTGAAGCTCTAAAATGACTTGAGTCTGAGGTTTGCATGTGAATTTGATGCCAACTCTGCTAGCCCTGTGTTTGCGACCATGCCTGAACTCTGCAGTGTTTCCAGGTGGAGGTCTCGCCCCTCCAGGCTCATCCTCTGCACAGGGACAGAAGAATTTGAAGTCGCCACCTCTGGCGAAGCAAGGAGAGAACATCATGGCTGTGCTGCTGCACGCAATTTATTTATTTATCATCGCATGCTTGGATGATGTGATGGCCAGTGTTTCTGTCCATCACTGCCACCTCCCTCCCACGCGCGTGCTGGTGTCCCCTCCTGGTGTCTGCGCACCTGGAGGTGGGGATGGGAGCAGGAAAGAGGGGACAGGCACAGAGGAGAGGGGACTTGTGGAGGAAAATACTTTCCAAACTTGCCACTTCTGCTTTTAAATAGGGTTTTGACCCGTGCTGCGGTCACTGGGCATCTCCTGTGGCTGTTGGGCTGTAGCTGGGTGAGGAGCTGGTGTGAGAGTTAACAGGTACCTTTGCTTCTCAACAGCACCTAATCAGAAACAAGAGAGCTGCAGCTCCATAAGCGTGTCCTTAGATATATAGAAAGTGAGGGTTAATTGTGAGAAAAGCTTTCCAGCCCAAAATCCAATTAGAAATTTGGATTTCAATTCCTGTCAAGGAAAAAGACAATCCTAAACCCCAACGGGCCCCTGATTTTACAGCGGGAGTGGCAGCGGGCTGAGGACCACCTTCTGGCGATGGTGTTCGGGTGGTCCTGGCGCAGGCGGGGTTTGTCCACGATGGGCAATTCCTGCCCAGCCACCCCCGGAGCCGCAGGAGGCAGGGGGAGAGGAGCCGGGGGGGCTCCCGGGTTTGCCTCCATCTGCCTCCTGGGGGGATGCTGGGGGAGAGCTTAGGGACGGGGAAAACGCATTGGCAATGCAAGTCAGATGGCAAGGTGAAGCTAATGGGTTTATTTTGTTTAATATGCTAATTGAAATGATTCGTCAACGTTCTGTATAAAACCAGGGGAAGTTTGGGCCACTGGCTGTTTATAATTGGCACAGAAGCGTGTGCTTCCTCTGAATGCTGCCAGCCGTGTGCCTCCAGCTCAGAGTGCATCCCCATTGCATCGCCACCGCAGCTGTCAGGGCTCATTCAAACACGTTTTTCCTCACTACATTACAAAAAAATCATAGTTATTTCTTTGAACTCAGGTTCTGTTCCCAGGAGGAAGGCTCTCCCTGGTCCGGGCCTCCCCCGTTGGACACCCACGTGCAGTCCCCGGGGTTCGCTGGGTCCCTCCGGGCCACCACAAACCGCAATAAACCCCCCGGTCCTGTAGAGTGGGGACCGCAGCGAATGAGCCACACAGCCGGTCTTCTGCTCCGGAAGGTACATAAGGGAACGGTCTGTTTGCTTTCCAGTTTTATGAACTGGAGAGCTTTCTTAGGAAATCCTAATGGCTTTATGGATTTAAAGGTGTATTTCTGCGGAGCCAGGGATGAGCAGGAGCATCCAGGGAGAGAACACAGCCTGGGTCGGGGGCGCTGGGGGAGACCCGTGTGCTCTTTCCTTATCTCTTTATGCGAATTGCTCCAAGTCTTGTCAAAATCCTCAAAGTCCTCCCCCATGCCTCCCCTGCGGGGTGTCAGACCGAGCCTGGGCACTGCGGACGCTCGCACAAACCTCTTTTAATTTTGGGATCAGGATCAGCGACTGCAAGTGTAAGGTGCATCCTGTAAGTGATTTAATTTCAGAATTACATTGCAAGGCGGCATAAACCAAGGATAACTCAGGCCCAGGCGGTTCAGTAGCCTTTCGCTCAAGTAGGAAACTGGAGTTAAAACTCTCCCTGGCAAGGGGGGGGGGGGGGGTCCTC
>VYZM01008065.1:947168-970647 GCA_013398915.1 Dromas ardeola | reverse complement strand
GGGGGGGGGGGTGTCCCTCGACAGGGTGCCCCAGGCAAGGAGGGTGAAGGGGACGAGGTGGGGACACAGACTCTGCCTGAAATAAGACCTCCCACCCGGCACAGGGCAATATCACTGTAAAATGTTCTGTAAATTATTCACCAGCCTTTCCCACACCGCTGCACAGGTTTCCGTGCTCCCGTGCAGCTCCCGGCCAGACGGAACCTGGTGCCCCCCCCGGTGTGTGCCGCAGCTGAGAGCCCCCGGGCCCGGCATGGGGGGCTGTGGGGTGATTCCTGCAGAGCGGCAGGAGCTGGGACGTGGGAACCGAGCGGTGCCAAACTGGTTAGCACACACGCTCCCGAATAAAGCAGCTCGCCTTGCCTTTGCCTTGCTCTTCAGAGCGTTTCACAACGTCAGATTCACCTGAGTGGGTGGTTTGTAGTTACTTCACAAAGAGTCACCTACTATTTTTACCTAATTTGGAGTGAAAAATACAAAGAAAGAACATACAAAGACAGCTTGCCAGCATCCCGCAGCACCCATTTTGCACCTACCCCAGGTCACTGCTGGCAGGGAACCGCTCGGCGCTGGCTCCCGTCCCAGCAGGATGGCTGGGGACACCGGTGACACTGGTGACAGGCCATGTGCCTGCCCAGCCATGGTGACCCTGGCACTGTGTCCTCGTGCAGCAGAATGCCCTGGACACAGCCGGGATCTAGGGTCCCCGTCTCCTTTGTTTACCAGCATGTGCTGGGGATGGGCGCCATGGAGCTGCTCGTTGGGATGCTGCCAAAGCCCTCGCTGGGGGCTGAGCTGGGAGAGGGATTTACACCGATATAGAGGGTTTTTCCCTGTGCTCAAACGGCTGCTGCAGCAGGGACAAAGGTGGGCAACATCCCCCTGCGCAGGGACCAGCCCCGAGACTGGAAAGGCAGGATGCTGCTCACCCCGACGGTTCAAAGCAGCATCCACTTCGAAATGTAGGTGTCTACTCTGGAAACAGTGCTGCAATATTATTTTATTCTGAAAAGGTAAACTGTCTGACTTAACAGAGCGGAGGCGAGGGAGCCGAGCGCTGGGGGCCAGGAGGGTGCAGCGTGACCCTGTGACTTGGTTTGAGACGCTTACTGGAAAAGGGTAACCTGTACCTGAGACCTAAATAAAACCAATCGATAACAGGCGATGACTGCCTAGTCTGGTAAAATATCAGCTGAATTATTAACTTTGGCATTGTTACTGTAATCAAGCTAATTTATTGACATAGCTGCTATACTAATTCATTCTTAGATAATTCTGCTATGTCAATACGTACGAGGGGAGAGAGGAACAGAGCCAAACCCCGCTGTGGTGATTTTGTAATTGTGTTTTTAAAAGGAGGTGGGGGTAGGGAGGAGGCAGAGACAGCTGGTTTGGCACTTGGCACCCAGTGCCTTTTTGGTTTTTTTTTTTCCCCAATGAATGTGCACAAACTGACTCCAGCCATTAGGTTTCTGGCCATCTGATAAATGATGTGTCAAACCCAGGCTGTGGGTGAGAGCGGGGCGTTAAACCCAAGCCCTGCCAGGCTCAGGCTGGCGCTCGCGCGGTTTCTGGAGCAATGAACTGGCTGAGCTCATGCAATGCACTGGCACCACACGCTGCTGTCCTGGTTTGGGCAACACGGGGTTAATTTTTTTCCCAGTAATTTTACTTTCCACTAAGGTGTCTTCTAATGCTGGGGAAAACTGCATTTTAGAAGACTCCAGCGCCTGAATTGGTGACAGTATTTCCTTTACAGCCAGCTCTGGGGTGCGGGTTTCAAGGTCTCGGTGTTTCCAGCTCCCCAGGTGCGGGGACGAGGAGGAGCGAGACCCGGGCACTGGCCCCAAGCTGCCAACGGGATTATTTCATACCATGAACGGCACATTCCAGAGAAATTAGAGAGTTTGCTGAGGAGTTCTCTCTCTTTTCCTATAATGGCTGCCACCCTGAGCACTCCTGGCCCCGGTGCCGGAGCCCGGAGCCCTTCCCTTCCTCCCGCAGCCGCAGCGCTCGCAGGGTCCCACGTTGGCTGTCCCTGCGGGGAGGGCACGGCGCCCTGGGATGGAATGGGCTGGGCATAGTCCTTGTCTCTTGTATAGCGGTGTCGGGATCAATACTGGTTCTTTACTGTTATTAATGTTAATTATCTAGTCTTACTCTATTAAATCTGTTTACATTTCAACCCTCAGGTTTCCTTGTTTTTTCCCCAATTCCCCTTCGCAGGTGGGGAGGGGTCATCGTGTGAGAGAATAATTGTCTAAACAACAATTAATTGTTGTGGGCTCTTCAGACCATAACAACCGGCCAAGCCCACGCGATGCGCGGGTTGAGTGGGCGCGATGCACTGGTGCGTGTGGCTTTGCCGTTCCCTGTCCCAGCCCAGCGCTGGAGGCAGGCGTGGGAAGGCAGAGCCTGGACGAGCCGCCGTTCCCAGACAGCCAGGTCTTTTAATTATTAGTGCTCGCTGGCGCTGTTAATGGACTGCGGCAGCTCCTCGTGCCCTCAGCCCAGAGTGAAGGCTGGCGCAGGAGAAGCACTGGCACCAGGTCGGGCACTGGCAGCCCCAGTCCCTCTCCCGTTCCCGGGAGACACCGCGGGCTGGCAGGAGGCAGCCGAGGTGGCCACCCGCTGTCACTCCGGCCTTGGGGACGCTCGGGGACATAGCTCGGGGTGGACATGGAGAGGGAGGGTGGGCAGGACGGGGGGGCGTATGGTCACCAGTGTTCAAACACTGCTGCCCGATGGATATGTTTATCCCAGGATAAACGCTGCTGGGCGCTTGGCACCCTGTAGCCGGGCTCCTTAAGCTGCGCCGCTGCCTCCCTGGGTGAGGCCGTGGGCAGCTGGCCGCCGGCCCCGGGCAGCCGGAGCTGCTGTCTCCACAGCACAGCCCAGGCGCCGAGGCCAGCAACGCTCACAGCATTTCTCAGGGCAATTAAACCCAGGCTTGGAAGCCAAAACCTTGGTTTCTGAGTCTTAAAATACCAGCAGCAGATCCTGGGCTGGATTCTGCAGCGTGTGCAGTGTCTGTGCCCATCGTCTGCTGGCAGCAGGACGGGGGGGCCTGGCCAGCCCGCTGGTGGTGGGTGGGCAGCACGGGGGCCTCTGTGCCAGCGCTGGGGCACCAACAGCAGAAGGACACGGGGCTGTTGGAGCGGGGCCAGAGGAGGCCCCGGAGATGCTGGGAGGGCTGGAGCCCCTCTGCTGGGAGGACAGGCTGGGAGAGCTGGGGGGGTTCAGCCTGGAGAAGAGAAGGCTCCGGGGAGACCTTCCAGCCCCTGCCAGTCCCTCCAGGGGCTCCAGGAAAGCTGGGGAGGGACTCTGGGGCAGGGAGGGGAGCCATGGGACCAGGGGGAAGGGTTTTACACCGCAAGAGGGGAGACTGAGCTGAGATGTGAGGCAGAAATTGTTGGCTGTGAGGGCGGTGAGCCCCTGGCCCAGGTTGCCCAGAGAAGCGGTGGCTGCCCCATCCCTGGAGGGGGTCAAGGCCAGGTTGGACGGGGCTTGGAGCAACCTGGGCTGGTGGGCGGTGTCCCTGCCCAGGGCAGGGGGGGGCACTGGGTGGCCTTTAAGGTCCCTTCCAACCCAAACCAGTCTGGGATTCTGTGAAAAGCAGTAGGACAGTGACACTAGGTGACTTACAGAGCTGAGCTGCAACCCAGTGATCACCCAAACGTGTGTTTCCAATCAAAAACAATCACCAAAATAACAATGAAGAGATCTTTAGTGATGACAAAGCAGAGTTATTATTGCATTAGCAAATGATGCATCAAAGTTCTTGTTGCCAAAGCCCCCTGTGGCACTGATGTGCTCTTTACAAAAAGAAAAAAAGGCAAACCATGTTCTGTGCACGCAGATGGCTCGGAGGGACTTGCAGTGTGTGTGTGTGTGTTCCACGTTTTCCCTGATGTGGTGACGATGCAAACGGTGCCTCTGCTCGCCCCCAGCAGCGGCTCCCCCTCGCCTGGGTCAGCACTGATGAGGCTCTGTCGGCTGCAGGCTATTAGAGAAGATCAAGCTTCTGAAAAAATCAGGGATGTTTTTCCTCCCTCAAAGGTAGGCATCCATGTCCTTTCAAGCTTGGGAATGGCTTCTGTGAACTACTCATGGTGTAATTCAGAGATGCCCGTTGCAGCCGCCCGCTGCCTTTGCAGCACTGATCCTATCTTTTTCTTTACTTGGATTGAAATGACTCATCCATAACTTAATTCTGGGGGACTCACCAAAATAACTTCTGGGCAAATGTGTTATTAGATACTATTTAAAAGATAACCGTGGCATCAGCAAATGGGAGTTTTATTTGTGCCGGCTGGGGACACACAAGTGAAATCTGAATTATCCGGGCTGAGGCTGGAAGCGGCGGCAGGAGCCGGGGTCTGCGGGGCCGGAATGGGGTCGGTGTTCAGGGCTCCTTGGTGTCGAAGCAACAGTAGTTGTGAAGGCACCAGTCTGGAAGGAGAGTCCTACCCCTGGCAGGGTTGAAGGTAGCCTTCAGGGAGTGGTGCAGAGCGGAGAGGGACAGACGGATGGACGCTACCGCTGTGGAGCATTCATTCTGCAGCAGCTCTTGCCTTAGGGTACGTCGGTCAAGAGACATCTCACGTCTTTGGCTCCGGTCTGTGGGTTTACACCCCAGCGTGGGCAGCAGGATCTGACATATTGCTGTCCTCGGTCTTTCAAGTCGTACTGGGGAGGACGGTGGGAAACGCTCTGTCAGAAGCGCTTCAGTTAGAATATATTTATATTCATCATATACCAAACGCCTGTTTTAATTATGCAGCCACAGCGAGAGATACCGTAGAACTGGGCGTGCACTTAATAAGAAAAATAATCAATAAAATTCAGTTTATTAAACTTCCCAAAAGCCATCACAATGTTACCTTTATTAAATTTCTGATCAGCTTATGAGACTTGGGAATGGCCATTTTAAAACCAGAAATAAATTTTGCCGCCAGGTGAAATCCTGTCATGCTTCAGGCTGGCGGGGGTTTAGTGACTTCTAATGGAATCGAGGTGGTTTACGTCTCCCGCAGACCTCCCTGGCCGGTTGCGAAGCATTTCCATAAACCAAGATGCAGTTCTCCGGGATTTTGGTCTCTGGCTGAGCTGTAGGATAGTTTGAATCATTCACTGTAAAGGATGGGTAGGAGTTCAGATGATTGGAAGTAATTCAGGTTTGGGTTGATCTTTATGGTTGTTTCTCCTCATTATATATTTAGAAAAATCCTAATTTTAAACGTGGCATTAAACGGGTCTGTACTCTCAGTTGTCTTTGGAGGTTGCTCTCAGTGCGTCCTGAAGACGCCTCGGTACCTGGGCTGGGAGCAGATGCCCAGCAGATGCACTTCCACTGCTGGGCTTCGCAGAGACCGACCTGCCCTTCGCTCGGGCAGACCACGAGCTGGTGGCCCACCCTGGGGGGACAGGAGAGAGCAGCACCCCTGCAAACAGGGGACTTCTGGAGGAAACCTTTCCTCAACCTTTAGCTTTAGAGGGGTGTTTTCTTTTCTTTCCTGTTTTATTCTCAGGATGGTGCCTGCCTGCTCCCTGCGTGGGAGACGTCACCGTGGGTGCAGCATCCCCACGGGTCCCCTGTCCCACCGACGGCACCTCTAGGCTGGGCACTGCCAGAGCCGCCTCCGCACACACAATGTCCTTCTGCGGTCTATGAGCACGTGTCCTGCTCCATCACCTTCGGGGAGGACACGGCAGCCTTGGCAGGGGACAAGAAGGACAATAAGTTCTCGCCCTTCATAATGTAAATTTCTCCGGAGGTTTCAGCTGACGGAGCAGCTTTATCACCGCTCTGAGCGTGCCACCGGGCTGGCATCGCCAGCAACATGGGCTGCTTCTGAAGCCAGCCGCCAGCCAGGTTGAAAGGACGTTCTTCAGAGAAGCAGAGTTCATTTTATTATTATTATTATTATGGCTTGGATAAACCATCATCGTTAAAAGGCTCCAGCTGAAGTTTGTCCCTGTGGAAGTAAGGAGGCTTTCTTCTGCTGACGAGGGAAATGCTCCGGTGGAGAGAGCAGTAATTTGCAGAGTCTGTAGCCTCGTCTCATCAGCCTGACAAGGACCTTCAGAAGATCAGGAGCAGCAGCATGAAAGGGATAAGAGGGGAGAAACCTGATTATTCCGAGGCGAAATCATTTATTTCCGGAGTCTTCTGACACATCCAATTCCTGTAAATTAGTGACTCTCCCCTCTTCATTCTTCAAGGTAATAGCACAGATTTAACAGAAAAATGAGCAGCGTTTGAAGGCCGGAAAGGGCAGTGGGGTGGTTTCAGTGAGGAGGTTTAGTGCCAGCGCCTGGCGAAGGCACCGGCAGAGGCTTCACCTGTCCTGACGTAGGCTGTCTGGGGAAGAGTCACGATTTGGCACCTCTGGGAGATGAAGAGACTCTGTCACCTCTTGCGGTTTTACTCTAAGGCCACGGTCACTGTTTCAAGCCCACAGCACCCAATCTGCAATGTGAAACTCTCTGGTTTTAGTCTTGAGCCACTGAACCTTGTTGCATTTTATTCTGCTAAATGAGGCGCCCTACAAAAAGCTGATATTTCCTTGCCTTCCCCACATCTATGTACTATAAAAGATGCTAATATTTCAAAGATTCCTTGAGTTTCAAATAGTTTTAAGTGTCAATATTTGAAGATTTAAGATCCCTCACACCCGAGTCCCGGGGGGCGGCTCTGCCCCGCGGGGAGGAGATGTCCTTGCTGTGGCGGCCTGTGCTGGGCAGGGATGGGGGATGCCGCCGGGGAGCCGGGTCTGAAGCATCACCAGCCTGCGATGTCCTGGGCTGGGTCAGCTCTCAGCCACCGGCCATTCCCACCCCAAAACCTCCCCTGCTGTCGCCCTTGGCACGTGGCCTTCATCCCAGCGCCGGTGGAACATCCCTCTGGCCATGGGCTGATGCACGGTCCTTAGTGGTGAGACTGGTCCAGGCTCCCTGGTGGTGAGCGCCCTCGGAGGGGACTGGAGGCATCTGCGTGTTGCACAGATCTCGTGGTGGGAGAGATGGGGAAGCCGGCACGATGCAACAAAACCTTGCCCAAATGTGGGCAAAGTGTGTCCAGGCATGTTTTAGACTCTGTTCTTTAAAGCCTGCTCATGTTTAGAGCCAGGGAATGGCAAATACACCAGGCAAAATCCAACTGACTCCGACCTGTCACATAAACCTCCAAGTGCTGGGAATTGCTTCTTCATACTATAAAGTCACTCTAAAATGGGGTGCATAGTTCTTACCATCTGCAAGCCCAAGAGCTTTATGAATGCTGAATTTATTTTTCCTAATGGATGCACGTAATAACTGTGACTCCCCTCTGCGCAAACAGCCTGTGTGTTGAAGGGTGGACAAGGTTTGTTAAATCAGTATGTTTACAGAAAGCCATAATAGCCGGGGCTGCTAGTCTTTGCTACAATTCATCATCAAAACAAAGCGGCACAAAATATAAATACATTGTCTTTTATAAAATGCATTTGAACATATTTTACATGTTTTATATTCAAAGCCGTTCTTTTGTGTTCTGCAGTGGACCAAAGGGAGGGCTGAGCTCCTGCGCATCCCCTGCCAGCATCGCATCGGGCCCTCGAGGCTGCTCTCTGCTTCAAGGCGACGCCGACAGGGACGAGCCGGGGTGAACTCAGAGTTAATTCTCCTTTGGGCTTCATTCCTGAAAAATCTGAAAGGTTCAGAAGGCAACCAGAATGCGATGAAGCCGGCCAGGGGACTGCAACCGGCTGGGCTCCACCAGAAACGGCTTGGATCCATGGAGTGAACCACACACCGTCAGCCTCTGCCAGCCTTTGGAGGGCTCGTGCAGCCAGGGCTCCTGCTTTCACCCTGCCTGGGACAGCCCTGGGCACCCCCACGCCCCAGCGGCTCTCTTCATAAAGCAGTTAAATCATGACAAAATGGGAAATTTCTCTTTGCGCGTCCCAGGAGGAATGGAAACACAGAGGAAAATGGAGCACGGGGGTGTTTGGCTAAAAGAGACTCAGCGTGAGTGTTGCAGGGTGCAGCCCGGCGGCGGCGTCACCGTCAGGCACCTGCTCGGTCCCGACGGCAGCAGTGCTGGGGAAGGGATGAATTCAGCCTCCGCGGGAGACACCGGCCGTCCATCCCCAGGGGTACAACTCCGGGACAGCCCTGACCCTCCTGAGCACAGCCCCCGGGACGGTGCCCACGCTTCCACCCGGAAAACCTGGGAAACCATAAAAGCGGCAGCCAGTTAATTTATAACCGGTTGCTCTCAAGTGAAACGGCAGCAGAATAATAATGCAGAGAAAGGAGCTGGGGCTCAGCGGGCCGTCTCAAAGTAGGAGTCTCAGGAGCATTAACGCCAGGGAGCTACACGGTGACCTGAGTCCCCATGAATCTGCGGCGTCCCGCAGGACCCAGCCTGTAAATACCTTTCTGGTCCCGTGGCTTGGAGCAACCTGGGCTGGTGGGAGGTGTCCCTGCCCAGGGCAGGGGGTGGCACTGGGTGGGCTTTAAGGTCCCTTCCAACCCAAACCAGTCTGCCATTCTATGATTCTATGATTCTATGAACCTCATTTGTTCTCGCCCAGGAGGGCCCGACGTAGGGCCACAGCGCCGCAGAGCCATGGGTGACACTGCAAAGGGACCCCAGCCCACACCACCGTGCTCGGCATCGCTGCAGCCCTGCACGGCTCTTCGGGTATGTCGCGAGAGATGCTCTGCCTGTAATTTGGTTTCGGTCTGTTTGGTACGAAGAGCGTCCCCTTTTCTGTTGAAGCATCCACATATGAAGTTGTTCACAGAATCACAGAACCCCTCTGCTCCCCAGAAGTGAAAGATTTCAACGCAGCAATCGCTGCTGATGGCCAGCTGCTCACATTTGCACGCTAACTGATAAAAATTAAGTGAGGGTGAGTATTTCCAGTTCTGCAGTGTCATGCTAGGCTGGAAAAAATTCAAACAAAGGTGCTTTTGATTAGCTGCAAAGCCCCGATTCCAGGGTTTCCATACCGAGTGTTGAGGTGAGCTCCGGCGCCCACGGCCGGGCTCTGCCCCAGCTGCAGGAGAGGTTTATTGACACCACAAACAGGGCTCTGCCCTGCGGCCCCCGCCCACGGGACACTTTACAAGGTCTCCTTTTTCCAGGAGAATGTCCTCTCAGAACAGAGCCAAGAAAAGCTGTACTTTGAACGATGAGCTTCGCTGGGCATCTCTGCCCCGCATATTGGCCAGTGGCCGTTTCTCTGGGGTGCCAGTCCACACTGAAACACGGCACTGCCGCACGGCCGAAAATCCAGCAAGCGGTAAGGGAGCAGGCAGGGCACTGGAGATAAGGGAAAACTGCATAAAGTATTTTCCTCTTTCTCTTCTGACGGTCATTTAATTTAACCCGGGAGAAACAGGTGGTGGCGTTTCAGTGGCTCACCGGAGGAGCGCACCGAGCGCTGCCGCCGTGCTGGGTCGGGTCTGCCCGTCCCGAGGATGCTGCCGGCACATCAGTGGAGTCGCTGCTCTTCTGTATGAATCTGCTCCAGAATCTCAAAAAGTTTGTGTTAAAATAACAAAATGTAAAAAAAACCTAAGTACAATAATGTAAATAATGTGGCCAAGGTGGCCACCAGCACCCTGGCCTGTGTCAGCACTAGTGTGGCCAGCAGGACTGGGGCAGTGACCGTCCCCCTGTGCTGGGCACTGGCGAGGCCCCACCTCGAGGGCTGTGTCCAGGTTTGGGCCCCTCACTCCAGGAAAGACCTTGAGGGGCTGGAGCGAGTCCAGAGAAGGGCAACGGAGCTGGTGAGGGCTCTGGAGCAGGAGTCTGGTGAGGGGCGGCTGAGGGAGCTGGGGGTGTTCAGCCTGGAGAGAAGGGGGCTGAGGGGAGACCTTCTCGCTCTCTGCAGCTCCCTGAAAGGAGGGGGTAGCCAGGGGGGGTTGGTCTCTTCTCCCAGGGAACAGGTGATGGGACAAGGGGAAACGGCCTCAAGTTGTGCCAGGGGAGGTTTAGGATGGATATTAGGAGAAACTTATTCGCGGAAAGGGCTGTCAAGCATTGGCACAGGCTGCCCAGGGCAGTGGTGGAGTTGCCATCCCTGGGGGTATTTAAAAGCCGGGCAGACGTGGTGCTGAGGGACGTGGGGCAGTGGGGGTTTGGGCAGAGTTGGGTTGATGGTTGGGCTTGATGATCTTAAAGGTCCCTTCCAAACAAAATGATTCCCTGATTCTGTGACTCTCTGTAAAAAAGCGTGGGCCGCCCCTGGCGCGGGGGCTGTGGACGGCCGCGCGGGTGAGCTGCTCTCAGGCGCCGGCTGCGAGGGCACAGACAGGATCGGATGGGTGTCAGCCTGCCAGGACTGGAATTCCTTCTGCAGCATGTGCTTTGGCAAAGCCCAGGTAACCATTTATCGAAGGCCGGTCACTAAACAATGCTTCACGGCGCTCCGTATGGGCGAAGGGGTGGGCCAGCACCCTGCGGCTCCACTGGCCAGGACCCGCACGGAGAGGGGCCACAGCCGGCACCGGGGGCTGGAATTCCTGTGGGGAATTGTCCTGACATTGTGTCCCAGGCAAGAGCAACCCAGGAAACGGAGACCAGCCATTCTGCCGAACTTTTATTCTGACAGATACAACACACGTTGATTTGGTACACAAACAAGCTAGTTTTTAAGGCAAACAATGATCTCAAAATCGTTTTTCCATACTCTACAGTTCCCATAACACCTCTGACAGACGTACAACAGATTAAAACCAGTATTAGAAATACTACTGTAGTGGAATTTAAATACATCACATAAAAGGCATCATTAAAGAAATACAACAAAAATACACCTTCCCACTCAAACAGGTAGATGGGAAATAAAAGCTTTCATTTACACTTAAGCTCTTTGAATTCCTTTTTGAAAGTGCGTTCCTCCAGCCAGGCCCCGCCACGGCTGGCAAATAGTGCTTAAACTCCTTTTCTGTAAACAAATTAAAAGCAGACGTTTTTTCCCATGTTCTGATATTTAAAGTAGCTTCTTCATATTCCCGCACCCAAAGATGGACAGAACTGCCTTTTTCCAACTATAAAAGTAAGCGTCCCGTTTCACTACGGAAAGGCACGGCGTAACAGAATTATTTCAAGTGAGCCGAAGTGAAACCCCCTGGCACTTGGGACCAAGGAGCCCGAGTGCAGCTCCTCTAGAACCGAAGCAGGGTCCTCCCCACAGCCGAGGTCAGGCCATGGCACCCTTGAGCTCTTCTCTCATGACACCCCCCGGATTGATTGTGCACAGGGAAAGCCAGACTCTCCTCTTGCTGGTGACAAAGAGCGGATCAGAGGGGACTGATTCCCTCTTCCTCGCAGAACCTCTCCGGCGGTGCCCGCGCAGGGTCCCAGACGAGCCGCACGCTCTGCGAGCGCTGCTGCTCAGAGGCGTCTCCACCAAGAACGACTCAGTCCAATTGTTAAGGTCATCCCGACATATTTTACAAGCGACTGGGTTTGTTTATTTGTTTTAAAAAGCTAACGTACATAAACTGAATGATACCAATCCTCTAGGCAGAACAATGGGCTTTTAATATTCCAAAATAACTTAAAAAAAAAGGTACGAATCTTGCAAGGCACTTTTTGAAAGAGGAGGAGTATAATTTTAATTTCGCCGTGTTTCCCCCAGTGCTGATTAGTAAATGAAGCGGGGCAAGCAGCCCCGTCGCCGTGCAGGCTCCCCACAGGGCTCGGCGCAGCCTGAGGGACGCAGGCGGCTCCTAACTGAAAAAGGAATGGAGCTCATTAAATTGAAGACGGCGATGAGTACCGAGAAATCAACGGCAGCACCTCACAAAACGTGCCGCTGTGGTTTGAGGGCTGGCTCGTGAATTCAAGTAAGACATTGGCTTTTAGGCTGCACTTGAACGCCACCCAGGTAAAATTGGATTTATGTAGACAGTGGCTTCTGCTGTCAGATTAATTATTTCTGTTTGACTGATACGAACATAAGGAGTTAGACAACGCGGCAGCAGAACAAGAAAAGTGAGTAGCCAGTTTCTCTTTTGAGTAGTTACTTTTATAAGCGAAGGAAGAGAAGTAGAAATAAAGGTTCTGTGCAAGAAATTCCTATCAGATGCAGGATTACACTTGCCTTTAAGGCCCCTGAATTCAATACTCTATGGCACATGGTATTTGGTGTACAACTACACGATATACTGTATTTTATTGTATTTGCATCTAATTTCACCCAAGAGGCCATGAAACAGGAGGCATTAGAGGCCACGAAACAGGAGACGTTAGAGGCTATCACCTACAAAAGGGTGAAGAAAACGAGGAAAAAATGTCGCCCTTTTAAAAACAAACTTCAGATGTGACACAAATGGATTAGAACTCAGTTTTCTAATAAAACCTGAAAGTTACTTGGGGGAAAGATCTGACTAACGCACACACTTCTACCCACCTCTTCCAATCTGCTTTATTTTTGAAATTCCCAAAGCTGCCATATCTCTCAAATTTGTCTTTTTGGAGGAAAGAAGAAATAAAGTATTTTGGGGTACTATTTTGGCCACTTTGTAGGACATCTTAGTAATGAAGACGTTTTGAGTGGCATCCCCATTACTTACAAATCACCTGATGTTCAAGTTACTCCTGGACACGTGCATTTCCAAATAAACCAACTCATATGAACACAGCATTTTTGGCTTTGTAAACCGTTGCCATTAATCTACAGGAAGAAGAACATTTACTGTCTCTTACAACCTGTTTATCACTCTCTCCATCTGCTCAAAGTAGTTTTATAGTGTGCTTTGCAAACACCAATTCTTGTTACGCCTGGGTACTTCACAGGCTGCTATTTTTAAAAAAAAAAATCACAGCTTTCTCCCTTGTGCTGTTTGTCCCAGTGCTACATCCTCCTCCTCCTCCGCAGATGAGCTCACTTTAGCATCCACGCAGAATGAGTATTCATCGGGACAAATCCATGTGTCACGAGACTCGTGGTACCTTCGGTTCTCCAAAGAGAGTGACGCGTCAGCATTGGTACAACACAATCTTTTCAGTTTTAAACCACTGAAATCCAAATAAAGTCTCCTAACTTTGGCTTCCTTTAATTCTTGTATTTTTTGCCCCTTTCTCCCCTTGTCCCTCCAGAAAAAAGGAGGAAGAAGGACTCTCTGAAGTAGATAATCTTAGTATTAATATATATATATGGGAGTGGGTATCTTCAGTAATTTAATC
This sequence comes from Dromas ardeola, assembly GCA_013398915.1. Lineage (NCBI taxonomy): Eukaryota > Metazoa > Chordata > Aves > Charadriiformes > Dromadidae > Dromas > Dromas ardeola. Next base: position 957,458 of record VYZM01008065.1, on the reverse strand, counting down.
TGTTGAACCTGTTCCAAGTGTCCCCTGATTGGAAAACCATTTTTCCTACCTTAATGCAGGAAAATTCCCTCCAAACTCTACTTTAGGCACACAAACCGTCATGTTCTGCAGCTCATGCAGAATACACATGTTCTGCAGTTATGAAAGGCAAGAACAACAGAATGTAGAAACAAAACCAATTCCTTCTTCCGTATTTGAGAATTTTTGGCACATTGGATAAATAATTTTTTGGCACTATAAGTCCATTCAGCCATACCATTTTCAGCGGTTTACGCAGATGCTAACATGTTACAGACACCCCAATTCACAGTAAAATTTAAAACCACTCGTCGGCAAAAGTAGCTCCCATGCAAACGGATCAGTGTTCCTTCAGGCCGTTGTCCGTCGGATTTCCTCCGACAAGGTGATGGATCTCTCCTTCCACTCATTGTTGGAGCACTTGGAGACAGCGTTGGCTGCTTGACAGAACTTCTGGAGGAGGATCTTTCTGAGCAGCAGGTAAACCCAGGGATCCAGTATCTGGTTTAGCGAGGCCAAACGCACAGCCGTCAGGAAGAAATTGCATTCCTTGTGCAGTTCCGAGCTTTGGGCTTCACCCAAGAACCCCTTGCAGTGTTCAAAGGATGTGTGGCTGAAGATCATCTTCAACATCGTTACCTAAGGAAAGTTAGGAGGAAGACATGATGTATGTTAAGAGACCGTTATCTGTATATCACTGTATGCAAATACCCCTAAAGGCAAAATCCCGCCAAATATTTTTCCTCCCTCATCCGATTCAAACCGTGATCAGAGCAAATGAGCATTGAGAGCCGCTCGGCTTGTGTGTGTGTGTGAAATGAGTCATACGTCTGATACCTTTCAGCTATCATCACATGTATTTATAGATCTCACACTAAGACAAGGCAGCACATGCTGCTTCCTGGCCTGAGACACGAGAGACAGCTGTGTGCTGAGTCTGAGAGGTTCAAGACGGCCCTGGCTAGAAAGAGAAAGGACTGACCACGCAAAACTGACTTAAAGGACTCATCTTATAATTACCATATTACCACAATTACAAGGAACAGCTGAATAGCTCATGATAAGTAGAGCTCTTCCAAACTATGTTATGAACAGTAAATTTCAGAAAAAAAGAATCTGAAATATAAAAATGTTTTCATTTTTTTTTAAAGTTAAGATGTTTTATTCTATGACTTCTAAATTTTAGAATTTGATTTTAAGGTAAACTATTCTGCTTATGAACTGAGCCAGATTAAAAGAAAAAGGTTTAATAAAGGTGTTTTGGGCTCGGAGTCAAGAAAACAGAAAACAAATCTTTTTCTTTTGTCAAAAGCCACAGTCGGCATTTTGTGTTCCCCTGACCTCGATGTCCTCCCTTCCCCGCTCAGTGCAGCTCCCCAGTGAACAGAGCGACAGCTTTAGGAATCTGTTTCCCACAGCATCCGAACTGGCGTGACCCAGAGACACTATTTACGCTGCAGAATGTGTGCACTTCACACACAGAGAAGTTCCCATAACTAATGTCTCCCACACCTCGCAGCACAGACCAGCAAGCTCTGGCCTGGGAACAAAAGCTACATGCAGGTTATTTTTTTTTTTTTCATTAAATGCAAGCAGGTGTGGCAGCATCTTAATTTACGATACTGGTTAGGCAGCATTAGGGCTATCGGGGTCCTGCCAGGGTTATTATGTGGATGGCACGTGTCAGAACATAAGCACTGGTCAGCAATGGTCAGAATATTCAGAAAAGCCAAAAAAAAGAGGCAGATTTGATTAATACTTTCACCCCAAAATCTGTACTTTAAGGTAATTTTGTCACTCTTATTTCAAAGTGTCAGCGATGATATGTGCTGTTGGTATTGTACCAGCAGCAGAGAGGATCCATTTGTCTTATGGATTACTACAAGGCTTACAATCTTTAAAAGACTTATAAACTCAAGACTGCACTATGATGATTCAATCAACAAAAATAACAATACTTTGTACGTCCTCATTTTCCAAATGAAAACATAAACTTGCTTCACAGCTATCAATGCCGTGAACCTTGAAACGCAAGGACACCTTTACTCTCACGTTACAGACCAGAGAGGTAAGAAAGACGCTGCCAAGGGCTGCCCTGGAACCCTGGGACTGCCAAAGAGTCCAGCCGGGCTCCCCGGTGCCGTACCCAGCCAGGGTCCCCGCTGCGGTGCTCAGCCCTGGAGCGCTGCTTTGGTTCTCAGGTGACTCCTGCTTCAGGCGAAAATGGTGAGAAGCATTTTTTGTTTGTTTGTTTGTTTTTTTTAAAGCCGGTGCTCTCATACACTAACACATACCCATGGGAAATATCATTTTGAAAGATGTCAGACAGATATATTTTTCCCTGGCTTAGTCAGTATCTGTTGCCTAAAGTTTTCTCCTGAGCTTTCTGTACCAACTACGGCTGCTTAAAAATATATCTCTTTAGAGGCATTCAGTTGCTTCTCTACAGATCAGCTACATTAGATCTTGTATTTGAATGTTTTTTCCCATAAACATGGGGATCAAAACGCCTCTCAGCAGGCACTTGGCATGCACCTTCTGCCAAACGATGTGCATATCAGCTGCATTATGGGGAAAATACCTGTGCTCTTACACCCAGCTGTGATGCACGGTGAAGCCCTCGGGTGCTTCAGAGCAAGGAAAAAGGCAGAGCTGATGTGAGGAGGTCAGGGAAGTGCAAGCTGGCCTCCTCGCTGGGTACCGGGTCCTGTCACAGATGGAAGTGTGGACCTGTCACTTGGGAAGCCAGGGGCAGGGCCTGTGTGCTACACTCCGTCCTCCGAGTCCTATGGAATGCCTCACTTTTCCTGCACAGGCCCTTTTTCTGCTTGCAGATCTCTTTTGGGCAGGACTTGAAGACCTTCATAGTCTGAATTTACTGTCTGGAAATCCTGCCGAACTGAGGTGCAGTAGGTCTGCACATTTTGATGCGTCTACTGTGTAAGGCAAAGAGATGGATGCCTACGCACAGGGGCTCTGATGTCTGATGCACATCTAATTCACTGCCTTTGCAAAGGCCAGTGGTACCAGACACTAAATAAACTGGCAGCCAGTCCTGGAAACAGCCCGAGGGATGAGACGTGCAGTTCATTATCCACAGCCCCGTCCAACTTCTTGACTTCAGCCTTTCGAAAGAACCGAGACGCTCTGCACCAGCTGCACCACAAGCCGAGTGATCCCAGCCCAGGCTTTCCCACAGAAGGCTGTCTTCAGAGCCATGTCACCCACGGAGGTCACAGCTGGACTGCTGCTGTCCCCAGAAACTGGGACAGTCACAGCAAGAGTGACCAGGAGAAGAGGATAGGGGGGAGGATTTTTCCATTCAAAGGGATATTATGGGTGCCAGATCAATAACCACATGTTGACCTTGGAAAGACTTAGATGAGGCCAGAAGGCAGGGCAGCTCGGACAGCAAAGTAGAAGTGTTTTTGTTTCTTTAAATAGAAGCAGTTGAGGATTCAATCCACTACATTTAATTTAAATAAAAATGAAAATAAGTAACCGTTGGTAGAACTTCTTAAAAATATGGATAGATACAGATCCAGACCACAACAAACAGCCACTTGTGCACTAGACCCACACAGCCACAACCCCACCGCTTCCTCTGCCACCTCCGGCTGTTTGGGACACTGTCACTGTCACCGTCACTGCCCGGCCCACGCTGCAGCACCTGCCTCCTGCGCCCACCGCAGCCCGGCACAGCGGGGCCAGCAGCATCACCATGCCGTGAGGAGCGGCGGAACTACGTGAATATGCTGTGCCCACCTTACGGCCGATGGAAACTGCCCCGCATCTGGCGTTCCCAGTATTGGCATTACTTTCTCCCAGCTCAGCTCTGCCTTTGGGAACTCTGCAATGACCCTTGTTTTGCAGACCTTCTTGTCCTGTTCTTTTGTTAGCGAACACATGGAACTACAAGAATATCAGGCTAATAAAATACGTTTCCCAAGCACACAACTGCTGCTTATTTTTGGTTTTATTACATAATATTCCTTTACCGGAATACTTGTTGGACCAACAATTGCTCTACTGGAAATTTTTTTGTTTGGTATCCTTAGAGGCTGTTTATCATGGCCTGTGCTGGTCTTCTAAATGAATTAAAAGAAAGACTGCAAAAGGTAAAGAAACAACATCCGGCGGAATAAAGTCAATGGAACTACACAATTTATGCCAATAAAAAATATGGCTCAGAATGCATATAGTAATAAAGTTGATAATTGTATTTATTCAATTAGAGTAGATAAAACTTTACTGTTATCACTGAATGTAGTTTTGTAATAACATTAAACCTCCACTCCCCTGGTTTTCAAACGTACGACCAAAGACAAGATGCGTTTTGTGAGATATCTGTATGTTGTTTTGAATAAAGTAGGACCGTAGTACCCAAGAACTTTTTGGGGTTGTTTCATATGCCCCCAGCTGGCAGCCGCCGCTGTGATACACTGCCACTGGCTTAACTTTACACGGGCGGCCTGTGTGACCTCGGGGACTCCCAGGCAGCTCCCTACTATATTGCAAAGAGTTTGGAATGAACTTCCATTGTAGTTAGGGAAAAAAAAAAAAAGATAAAACCGTTCCAAAAATATTTTTCAAGTTTTAGAAACAATGCTGGAAACTGCTGCTATGTGCAGCAAAAGATGGAGAATAAAACAGTCGATGTGCTTAAAGGTGCATATTTTTCAGCCAAGAAGCAAGAGCTAAGTAGCTGGTCTGGAATGTGGGGTAAGAATCTGATGGGAAATTCCTGGTCCCAGACTGCAAAGTCTTTTCTTGAGAAAGCTTCCAGAAAATTTTTTATGCGCCATGAAGACAGGAGGATTCATCCTCTTACACTGCTTCTCCTCTCCCATCAGCCCCCATCTGTTGCTTCAGTAATTCTCTTGCACACAAAGCAGCGAGCCGCAGAAGGAACAGAGGATGCTGCTGATGAAATGCAAACAGTGGCTGTGGTGAGTGAACCATGGAAAGCCACGACGGAGAGGATATGATTTTTCCCTGTAATGACTACCAGTACCTACAGTCATGTACCATCTTGTTTTAAAATCAAAATTGTAATTTTGCCTCATTAAATTTTTAGGGATCTATTCTGCCACCTCTGCTGAAGCTGGACATGGATTCCTTTTTTAAAGTAGAAATACTGCCTGTTGCAGGCAAAGCTAAGGCAAGGCCAGCATCCGCACCACCTTAACCTTGGCTCTGCCCCTCGCTGTAGCTGCTTGTCCATCGGATTGACAGTAATTCAGAAAGGATCTAAGTTATATGGCACCTGACAATCTACCTTTATTAGTGACCTTCTTGCAGCAGGGCAATGCAACACCTGCTGGTGTGCACGGACCACAGGTGGATCACTATGCCCTGGGGAAAACTGTTTCTCGGAGCCGGCTCCGCTCCAAGGCGATTCTGGTTTCTGCACCACACGTCTGGCACGGGCACTGGCAGCTCGGCGGGCAGCGCTCCCCTCTGCCACCCTGCCGGGCACTTGCCGGCATGGCAGCCTCAAGCACACCATTTCTCTGCTCCTGAGGAACATACAACAGTGAAATCATTTGCAATCCTCTGGGAGAATTGCTGGAGAAGGCTGAGGATTTTAATAAGAACGTGTTTACGGAAGGATAATCATGCAGGGAATCATGACAGGGTCCCATCAAAGTCTCGCAGGATTCCAACAAATGGGGTCTAGTTTTTTGTGACCTTATTTTGTGTCAAATACAGTCCAGCAAAATCCAGTCTTTTGGCCAAACTGAATCGATCAGTACGCTGGGGCAGCTTTGAAACCGGTGGCTATTTCAGCCTCAGATGGAAGCCGAGTATTAGTGGAAGAGTGACTGATTAATAGAAAAGGAGACATCTATTTTCCTTGCAGCTCAGTGATATCACTGTCTTTTTTTCCTCTCAAAGTGAAGGTGCTTTCCATAACTATGTTTTGCACACCTAAAATTATTACAAACCAATATATTTTTAATAAAAAAACCTGTAAAGGAGAATGTATTTAACTTCTGCCTGACAGGAGGGTTAAGGAGGAGTATTTTAATAGGAAAAGCAGCAGAACACATGAGCATTTTTGGCTTTAAATAGCCTTGAAACAACACTGTGAGTGAATAATTTTGTAGCCCGGAGCTCTAGAAGAATTATTATGAGAATTCCAGTTTGTGCTGCTCTGGTGTTTCTGGGCTATCAAGGAATAGCTTCCTCTGTCTTACCTCAGACTCATTTCAATCTGCTGTCAGTTTAGTTCAATGGTTATGCTCCACAGCCGAGCACCAACATAAAGAGAAGATTAGCCTGAACTGGAAATCACTTATGATAAAGCAAATCTTATTTAAGTGGAGCGTTTTCCCAGGTTCTCCAGGCTGAATTCAAGTAAGATCCCGAGTACACAACAAAAGGAGACAATGCCTGCGTTATGTATTCACTTCCTCTCTTCTACCAAATCCAGCACAAATCAAGAAAAGGCAGGACGCTTCATTAAGCCATTTAGAGCACAGCCACTAGCGTCAGAAGTTTCACTTTTCTGTTAAATCACATTTGATTTTGTCATTTTCATCAACAGATCAAGTCTAAAAATACTGTCTGTGTAGAAGGGCATTGTTTACCTAATAGTAATAGTTGTCAGAATCCATTAGTTCTCAGTTATAAAAGTAAGGTTTCCTTTTTAAAAAAAACAAAAATCTCCTCTGAAAATCCCTGGATTCCTGGTCCAGCTAAATTTCTTACAACTGCTAAATGATGCAGCTATAGGTTAAATGAGCTCTACAATCTGGCTTTCACTGAAAAGGAGCTTGCATTACTCCATGGTCACTCCTCCAAAAATCTGGCCTCTTATTCCTAATTTGTACTTTGTGGTTGTACAGAAAACACCAAAGTGTACGTATAAATAAGCTCCTGTAGTCACAGCTCTCGATTTCGAGACTATGAAGACTGGAGAACATGCTGACTGGACAGAGAAGCTTTGCAGAACTCCACACAAGTTATATGCTTTCAAGTGTCGCTGCGGCAGAGGGAAGCGAGCTGTTGACGAAGTCCCTCTGGGTGACGGCTGTGTCCCCCAGTGGGGCAGCAGTGCCCCGCACCATCGCAGGACGCATGCAGAGGGCTGCCAGCCAGCGTCGCTTCAGCTGGCCCTGCCTGGGACTCGCAGCGTCAGGCTCCTTGCCAGGGAGGCAGCTGACCTTCCGTGGCCAGACCTCCGAGAAGCCCTGCTCTCTCTTACCAGCTCCCCCAGCGCTTTCTGGAGGTGTCGGCGTTGTTTACAACAGGCTCCGCTCCATTAACTCATCCCATTAACCCTTCCCACAGATCCTTGCAGTCGAGTGGGGGCAGCTCTATCCGTTTGACTTCTGACTGTTAAATCTGCAAAAATGCCACAGGAAGCAAACCCCCAAGAGGAATCCCTGCATCCTCACTGATTTTTCTGACTACTCAGGTTCTGAAGAAAGAGAAAATGCATCCCTCATCTCAGGGATTTGCTGTGGATACTACAAGTCCGGTTAAACCCTCAGGTGGAACGGCCCCGTGGCCCTGGGCTGGGCGAGGGAGCAGCACGGGTCCTCGCTGCGGACAGCTGGGCAGAACCTGCGTCCCAACGCAAGGACTACAAAGGCGAGGGCTGAGAGGCAAAAGTACTTCTTTCATTTAAAAACTGCCTGCTAATCTTTTCATCTGTTTAGTTACAGACAAGCATGCAACAGTTAACTTCTGTAAAATAAAGAAATCCTGGTGCTTCCCCTTTGGATCTAACCGCCTGCGTCAGCGGGACGTGCCACAGGAATGCCTGCACCGAGCCCAGGTGTGCGGGGCTGCCGGCCACCAGTGCACGGGGACCAGAAACAGCCACAGGGCAGTCTCCTGCTTTAACTTAGCTCATCTAACACTCCTTGGCCTTTGAGGAGCCGGACATTGTTCTTTGCTCTCAAGTTCTCACCAATTTTTCAGTGTGGTTTCCTATTTTCCGTTCGTCACAAGCTGTTAATGATCTCTAGAAAACTAACTTACATCCTCCAACTTATTTTTTTGAGGCAGGGTTATTTTGTAGATTTGGTGGCATTTTAACTAATTTACAAGAATAACATTACTAAATTAATTTTTTTTTTTTCTATTTTTACCTCATCCCCACCAGCTGTTAGCTTTCCTCTTGCCACAGCCCCATTAACAAGAGCGCAAGTTCTCAGAGCACGGGAAGGAAGAAGAATCCTTCCCCGGCCATAAAATACCTTTCACCTAAGTTCAAAATGACCATAGCCAGATTCAGGCCTTTCCTGCTTACGGATCCCAAGTACGAACTTCCCAAAAATCATACTCTGACAGCAGAACAAGCTGAGCCTTTCTAGCTGGGGTGCTGGACTCCTGGGTCTGCCCTTGTCCCACATGGCAGAGTCAGAGATTCAGCTTCCTCTGCTCCTAAATCATGAGCAGGCATTTACCCCAGTGGGACAAGAAGCAGCACAAATGATGAATAACAACAAAGCTGAAAGAAATGCAACGGCCCTTTAAAACAAAAAAACCCAGAAACAAAAAGCCCTGAATGCTGCCGTAAATAAGATACAGTGAGCAATCTGCTGAAAAGCAGAAGGCACTCTCAAAGTCGCAATTCGCACCTTTTCTCATAAAGCACCAAAGTAAGTTTTGCTACAAGGTGGGAGCAAACAAACAACCGCAAACAGCTGTTTCCCAAGAGCACGAGGGCTCCATCGTAGTAAGGTCTCAATAAACTTTCTCACGGGTTCCCCCAAATGAGGAACAGGCAGGTTGTGGTTCCCCTTGTCCCATCACCTTCAGACCCCTGCGGTGGTGGCCGGCAGGTACAACGTGCCGGGCAGGAGCACCCAACCTGCCGTCCCTCCAGTGCCAGCCGCTCCCTCCCCTGCAAACCTGCCCCTTCTCTGCCCGGCGCCTGCGGCTCTGTGCCCCAAGCAGCGCCCTGTCCTACTCCCGGACCCTCCAGCTCCTCGCGTCCTGCCTTTCTCCTCTGCACAAGGCTCCTGTTTTCCCCATTGTCCCTTGTTTTCCTCCTTTTCACTCTCGTTCCTTGGTCTGATTTTTCCAAATACACAGCACTTTGTCTGCCGTCTTGGACCTCTCCCAGCTTCTCTTCTACCAGCCTTCCACCCCCCGACATCCCCCAGGCTCTGTCCCTGTCCCCGCTGTCTCTCCTCAGCGGCCGTTCAAGGCCATACCGTCCACGAGGAACCTGATCCACAAAGTGCCTCCCACCCTGCCCCGGCTGGTGGCTCCCGGGGCCAGCCTGCCCTCAGGGAGGGAGGAGGCCGGAGTGACCCATGGCGGGTGACATGACCTACCAGCAGCGGTGACCAGCAGGCCGAGAGGACACACATGATCCCCAAGAGCTGGATCAGTGTCTCCGTGGCGATCCGCCCCCACTGCTTGCTGGAGTGCGACGCGGTCGCTTTGGTCCGACAACGAGACACCAAGGCCTCGATGGTGGCCAGGTTGCAGGCCAGCGTCACCACGAGGGAGAGGAGCCCCAGGACGGTGAAGGTGGAGGCGAAGAAGAGGCTCCCGGTGAGCTGGCTGTCGCCGGTGCTGATGAAGCACCAGGTGCCGGGCCACTGCAGCGTGTACTGGCCCAGGCCAGCCACGGGCAGCAGGGCGAAGGTGAACACGGCCAGCCAGATGCCGAGCAGCACCATCTTCGTCACCCGCGTCTTCATGTGGCTGGCATACCAGTGGGGCGCGCGGATGGCCAGCGTCCTCTCCACGGCCATGGCGCTGGCGATGAAGAGCGGGCAGAGGCCGAAGACGGTCATGCTGAAGCCGAAGAAGACGCAGAGGTGGCCCGAGGGGTCGATGGCCTCCCAGGTGCGGTCGGCCAGGTAGACGGAGATGACGATGGGGCTGGTCAGCAGCTGCCCCAGCAGGTCAGTGATGGCCAGGGAGCCGATGCACAGCAGGAAGGACCGTTTCCTCCGGCTCCCCTTGGCCCGGTAGCTGCGGGAGACCATCAGCATGGCCAGGGCATTGCCTACGATGCCCGTGATCATCATGGTCAGCGGGAACGCCACCGAGACGGCGCCGCAGCCCTCTGCCGCCCGCCCCGTCCCGTTGCCCCGCTGCCGCATGGCACCGGGCTCGGTGCCGTTGGGGCCGCCCTGGCACTGCCGGCTCATCCCGGCGGGCTACCGCGGCGGCGGCGCTGCGGTGGTCCGTCCCATGGCGGCCAGCAGCGCTGAGGCGAGCCGCCGCCGGGCGGGAGCCGTTATGAGGCGGGGGCGGGCAGAGGGGGCCGGCCCGGCCCGCCCTGAGGGCAGGGCGGAG
>VYZM01008065.1:931101-946883 GCA_013398915.1 Dromas ardeola | reverse complement strand
TGAATTGCTGCCGAGCCGGTAAATTCCTACGAGCAGGGATTCCTTCTCTGGCGCCACGTACTCATCGTTCACACGAAAGCAGAGTTAACAGTTTCAAGAAGCTGTTTCGCGGGTTAAAAGCGCTATTAACAACGAACAGTTTGAAATACTGCCCGGCCCAGTTTTACTTGACACGACCGAGTGTGCGCGGGCTGAACCACAGGAGGGGCAGCGCCCCATTTCTCATAAATAAGAAGTTATTAGAGGTTATGACTTGCTTCATAAATTACTGAGCTATGCCTTGTTAATTCTCTACTTCCTAGACCCTGTACGGCAGTCTGTCCTGCAATGAAGGACTCCAGCCTTTACCCGTGCAGACGCCATTTGCAAACCCAGTCCAGCGCTGGGAACAATATTCACATTAAACTGGGATGTACGCAGCCTCGGGCAGAACGTCTGGAAAAGCGTAAGTTATCCTTTCTCCCCTTTTTAATCCTGACACCGATGCACTGGTTTGGAGGCGCCGTGAGCTCAGCACAGCTCTGCTGGGTCCCCCCCGCCACCTGGAAAGCCTTAGTGCCCCATTTGGACTGTGCTGGTACTTGTGCTCCGCAGCGTCACAGCAGAATGGGCCCCAGTAGCTTAGCTGGCCATTATTTCTAGCCTATGAGAAAGCATCAAGTTATTAGTTCCATTTTCCAAAGCACTCTACAAACTTTTATTTTTTTCATGTGTAAGCAACCTCTTTTTCCAATAAAAATACTACTCATTTTGATAAGGGGAGGATAGGTAAAGTTCATAAATCGTGCAGGACTTTGCTTAAAGCTGTTGTCATAACTGAGCTGTTACAGGAGCATTATTCCCTCCTGTTGCTCTCCTATCCGAATTCTGGAAAAGTTTGCCCAAGCATCTATACTTTTATACTTAAAAACCAACCCAAACCAAATGCCCTATGAGCTGTTATTTCTCATTAAAGAACAAAAAAACCCCAATAATCCTTTATGTTAAAGGAATTCCAGACAGAAAATTCTATGACCAGTGATACATTTTGATCAATGCTCCAAGGACAAACTATGGAATTGAATAAAAGAATTAGCTGGAGAGCTTCTTGCCCAGAAGTATGTGAAAAGTAGGACAGAGACTCCCCAAAGAGGAATCAATTGTGAAGAGGTCGATCCCAAAAAGTGTGGCCACAACCCGAGAAGAGAAGGTGCGTTCCCAGGGCTGGAGGTGCTGTGGGACCAGCCTGCCCCTTCAAACTGCCAGCTGCTTCAGTCAAGCTTTTTTCCCCATTTAAAGTATGTTTTCATACTGCATAAGAACATTCACTCTAGGATCTTAATAACTCAGCTGGTATCGGACTTGAAAAGGACTCGGGCATTAAGTCTTTCCTAATGGAAGATGACATTAAATTGCCATGGCTAGTAGTTAGAGAGACGTGCTTTGGAGAATGAAACGTCTGCACCTGACCCCTCCACTCACACCCCGTACCATCCCGGGAGTGCCAAACTCCATGGGTCAGCTCACGAGTTTCAAAAGTTATTTTTAAGCAGCCTTTTCTGATACCTGGATGAAAGGCATCAGGTGTAGTACACTATTACTATTTAAAGTTATCTTGCCATACTTGCTATTTGTTTTTCAACATTTGTCTAGCAGTGCTACATTGAAATGAGGAAGTTTTTCAGTAAGTGTCTTCAACACTGTTTGTATTTTTCATAACTGACGATGGTGCTATTGCATTTAACAGGCAATCATTTCGAACACCAGCCTGCTAATCATCAACACAAGCCCATGGGGCAACACACTACCCCCCGCGTCCCCAAGAGAACGAGGCACGGCAAACAAGCAAATGCCTAATGCGTTGAACGGATGAAGCGTTGCAGATTACTAGGAATACCAGCTAACTTGCAGTAGTTCATTGTAACTACATTTAAGCTCGGGGGGGCTAGTGAGAAGTAAGACTTAACACAGGGACTATGTAATCTCTGGTGGTTCATCACAGTTGCATGAGACCGGAGCGTACAGGAGTTATTTATCTGCTGTGGAAATGAAGCAATCTTGTGCTAAGATGTACCAACACGGACATTTTAATGCTTTTTATTGTTATCTAACTGAAGAAAAAAGAAACAAAAAGCAATGCCTTTTACTCTGTTGCCAAATTTATATAAAATTAAAGTGTAGCCTGCTTTTGTTTAGACTCACTTCTAGTTTTCAAGTACTACAAGAATGCTTACGCAAAACCACTGTTACTATTCATGAATGTATTCAATTTTTCTTAGAAAAGAACATTAGCCCTAAACTTAACCACACTTCCTCCTTGGCCATGACAAATTTCACTGATCTTTGATAAAGCTGCACAGAAATACCTATTTATTTCTATAGGCAGCAATTTATCTGAGCCCAATTGCTAAACTGAAGGCAAGGGAAATATTTGCTAGTGAAACAGGAAAATGAGGAAAACATACTGCTAGCCTACTGCAGATAAACCCCCCCAGCCCCACAACCCCCCTCCTACACTAAACCCACACCTTTTCACTGCCTGAGCGTAATCTAGCTTTTGGTCTGTTCAGACATGGACCATCTTTTGTTCTAATAGTTTGGTTCTAATTTATTTGCTGATCCAGTAATTAAAAAGTGATCTTTTGTGTCATCTATAACAGGCATGCAAAGGCTACCATAGTTGTGGCGCCTTTGTATTTTAAACTGTAGGAATCAAAATAATTTAAACACCCTGCTTCCTCTAAAAACTTTCTGAAAAGAAGATACGGAACACATAGAGAAGACAATACCTTGAAGTTTTGTAAAAAGCTCAATTTTAACCCGCAGCTGTTTAAATCCAAAAATATTTTCAGTAGTTAAAGAACTGAAACAACCTGAAAATTTATGATACGTATGGCCAGGTAAGGGGAGATACCGCCCTCCTTGCACTGCAGTAACAGAGAATACAACAAAATCTGTTAGTATAGGTTATAAAGAAAGATTTGATCGTGTTTTCAAGAGAAAGCACTCACTGCACAGTTGACTCACAGGTTTTATTTACACTTGTCTACAGAATCATTTTGCCTTACATTTTATCTCAGCCAAATGAAACCATAATTTTCCTTTGTCTGTAGCCTATCGTTTGCTAAATTTAAAAACTTTCATCTGTTAAGTACAGCAACAATTTTAATACAAAGCACAAGAAAAAACCCAAAGGCTAACAACATAGCATCTATTAGATCGGATTTTTACAATTTAGTAGTTGGACTTTGAAGTCGTCAGAGGCACAGTTACAAGACTAACCTGCTCTTGTGCAATCTACACACATTTAGCATTGAAATTAGATATAAAAGAAAGCATTAAAGAAGAAACTGCAGAGCGTTTTTTTTCTGCAAAAAGATTATCAAAATATTTCTACACCAAAAACATTTTGCTTATATACCAGTCCAAAAGAAGTGTCTTAAAAAAAAAAAAAGGAAAGCAGAATGTAGTTTTTAAATTTTGCTCCGTTTGTTTTTGTGCAGTTCATTTGAAAAAAGCAGCGGTCAAATATGGAAGTTTTACTACTGAAATCAATACAGATATATTGCTGTTTGCTTGCTTAAAAAAAATAATTTTCCTTAACATACTTACCTTGTGATGGCACTGAAGATGCTTAACCCTTTCTTAACCAAACGGAGCTCAAGAGAGACCAAGTTTTAATGTGATATTGCTAGTAAAACAGATTCAATACAGCATTTTAAGCCATAAATTATGTTTAAGGGAAAAAAATGATTGATGAAGAACACATTTCAGATGTCAGAACTTTCTACGCAGTTTATTAATTTTCATTTTTAAATATAAATAAAATTCAGATACCTTGAAAATTTTAGTCAGCCCAAAATGAATTCTACAGGAGGCCTGCAGAAGCTTCACTTGATTCCAAGAAGCTACTTCCATATTCCTCCAGCTCAAGAGCAGTTCCTAAGGGATCCTCTGCCAAGCCAGGATGGCAGAGCCCAGGGTCCGTGCGTGTGACAATACCGCAGCCAGTCCCCACTGCAGAAGGGGCACTTTGCTGACAGCAGCAAATCATTTCTACAGTGACAAGCACCCGCAGCCGTCAAGACTTGAGCCATGGAGCGGACAGTGCCCGGTGTCTCAAACATCCTGGCTTCGAAGGAATGAAGTCTAACTCACGCTCTACAGAATCCTACGATGGACCGGGTACTTACTAGCTATTTTGCACCGAGCACACCTAAAGAGAAAGAGGGGCATCCATCTCTACTTCTACTTCAACATGGAAAAATAAAAAACAATTAGATCTAAGTACTCACTACTGTCATCCAATGGGTAGCACCAGCCCTACAGCTACGTTCACCTTTCGTGGTCCCACAGGAGCTACCTTGAACAAGCTCAGGAGCTGGATGCAGAAAGCTCATGGGTTCTATATTCCTCAGATACTTCTTTGTACTTGTCACGTGAAGGGCAGAGTTGTATTAGATCATATCCAACCTGTGCCCGCTCACACACACATGAAAGCCAGGAATCGAGTAACCAAGTCTTTAAAAATAATAAAAAAACCCCTTGCTCAAATAATAAAACTTCACACCTCCTCTGGGGAGTTTATGGCTTAAAATGCTACCTCACTTTTTGTTTGATGAATGAACAAAGCTGCAGTTTTCCAGAAAGCAAGGACAGACATGCACCTCTACTAGCAGATTTAGCACTTCTGACCAAGTAAGACATCAACTTCTTAAAAATGTCTCATGCACTGACTGGATTTTTTTTTGTTTGTTTTGTTTTTTAAATGTGAGCTTTCATACATTATTTCTTTTTAGAACTTGTACGGGAACCAGAATGGGAAGATCCAGATGATGATCTGCGGCGTCTGTAAGATATAAATGGAGAAAGCATGCAAAGAAATAAGTTGAAATTAATTTTAGCATCCACTTTGAGTAGTCTGTATCATACAATAGCTGGAAGCCAAGTATATTTGATAGGGGCCTTATAAGAATATAGAAATAACTTTAAACCACTTCAATAATACTAAAAATGTAAATTTAATACTGAAAGTAGAACACAATTTCTAAATGCGATGTTTACTTATGAAAATAAATCAATAATGTACACGTTAACACTTTCAGACACTGTAAGAATGGTGACTCAGGTCTTTCTAGGAAACATACTTCTACCAGGAGGAAGTTTCATTGCCGGGGCGAGGGGAAACGATTACTGAGGTTTTAATAAGAAGTAAGAGTAGGGGAAGTGACTACTTTTAATATCAGAATAACTGATCAGATTCGATTCTTTCCCAGTGAATCTCAGTCCTTCAGAAAAAAAAAAATTAAAAAAAAAATCACACATTTAAATACACCCATTCTTATTCTACATAAACCCAAACCTTTCGGGTGACCGTGATCTCGATCGTCTTTTTTTGCGATCACCAGATGAAGAAGATCTAGAACGACTTCGCTTCTTGCTTCTCTCAGGGGAAGACGATGAACGAGAGCTTGAGTAAGATCTTTTCCTTGGGGTGGAAGACCCCCTGTAGGACCTGGAGCTGGATCTTTATTGATTAAGAAATAAATCAGATTTAATTCTGGTATAACGCAGAAAGAACAAAGAACAAAAAGAGACAGTTTTCATGAACACTCACTACTCTATTTACATCAGTGTTTTATCAAATAAATTTGTGAGTGCTTTAATACTTACTTCTTAGTTATCTGCCGGTAAAGACCTTTACTGCCGTGGGAGTTCTCTTAATAGTTTTGCTAAATAGCGTTTCTTGCTATACAGACCACCAGTGGTCCAGCATTCACCAGAATGAGACTTTTGCACGAGGAAGCGAAGGGAGACGGGGGCAGGAACTAGCCTGTATAAGGACCTTCCTCGGCAGTTAAACTCACAAAGCAAAATGGCTTGAAAACCACAGATTAATGGCTATTTCACATTGGAAATCTGTAAAGTAATGTTCATCTTGCTAGACTAGTAAAAACCTTCAGAAGATATATTTACAAATCTCAAAATAAATTTGGGTAGAGAGTAAGGCCTTCCACGACCAAAATATTTAAAAAAACCCCTCTTAGAATACAGTCATTTTGGCATTTAAAAAAATAATTAACCAGCTTCACTTACAAGCACTCAAAAATCACTTTGGTTATCTAAAGAAAACAAGAAAAAAAACACTTGTGGAAAAAGTAATACAGCTAGAAAGTCCTAAACTGTAATTCCAAAATTATATAAAAACACCTAACAGGATTTTTTTTTTCTTTTTATCCTAACAGGATATTTTAAAAAACTCCCAACACCACAGCATATGTTGTTGGCAAAATAGTTTCAGGGTTCTCACTGTAAATAAAAAAGCGGTCCCATTTCACACCAGCTAACCCGCTGGGGACACTCGGTGGCACAAGCAAACAACCCAGCTCAGTTGACGAGTCCCTCCAGCGCTAGCGGGGGCACAGGCACCCTCCTCCTCCTCTCCCCAAAAAGCCCGGACTCCATCAGGCGCTGACCCTCACGTGATAATCCACAGCACGTTTCTGCCACCAAAGGGCAGTGGCACCATTTGTGATCGGTCTTCCCAACTCAAACTTCCTTATTTACAGTTTTAAGACTCTCTGAATGCACGGAGATGGGACAGTTCTTCCTTCCATGGCAAAAGGAACGTCCTGCCAACAGGGTGCCTGTGCCAGGGCACCTCAAGGGACTTACACGATTTTGTTACTCTTCCCCGCACAGTTCAGTCACTGCTACAGAGAAAACATCAGCTAGCTCAAACTCCTGCCAGCTTCTCACATGAGTTACTATCAGCATTTTTATAAAGTCCCCCCACATTGATAGAGGTAACAGCACCACTATCTGCTGAAGTTCGACATGTTAAATAAGTTATCACTTAACGCAAACCCAGAAGTATAGCGTATTTTCTAATGTTCTTCCTCATCAAGTAGCCAAAGCGGAAACGGTAAAACCAGCAAAAATTACTGAAGCAAGTAAACATGCATTCAAATTTCTTCTTCCTTCCAAGTGAAGATCTGTGGCGTCCACTCGTCTACCTTAGATCAGACTTAAAACTCTTCAACCAAAACCTCGCATTCTCAAGAAACACATCTGTAGTGGTAACAACCTCCTGCAGAGACCCCAGGAATTCTGACTTCCAAGATAAAAATGAGTTAATGGTTTTTGACCGGCATAATTTTACGATGAAATCAACAAGTGGTTGGTTCTTCTGCCCTTTTTTCTCTCTGCAAGGAGAGAGTGCTACCTCATTCACCTTGATTTCGACCCACGAGATCTAGAGTGTTCTCTGGAACTGGAACGAGATCTTGATCTGGAACTGGAAGAACTTCTTGAATGGGACCTGAAACAACATGGAAGATTTTTTTCCAGCGTCTGACTTGTATTTAGCAGAAAAACTGCTACTGTTAGCAGCAGAGACAAGGATGCAGCAACACAACTTGGCCTAGAGTCACTAAAGAAGTGACAGTTTCCTCCTACTCCCGCAGTGTCACCGTAGCACATTTTAAAACAGGAATGTTAACATAGTAAGATGGTGCATTAAGAAATTTATAAAGTCAGCTTTTTATTACGTTTCCTAAAACAAATCACAAAAACCAAATGACTGCAGTTATTTGGCAAAATGAAACCACTGCATATCTATTAACTATTTAATGAAATCAATGCCTTCACTTTTAATTTGTGCCTTAACTTGAAAACCATCAGTTTCTTTGAAGAGCAGAGTAGGTCAGAGTGTTAGGAGTAGATAGCTCTCATTTTCCCCAGATCAGCTCTCACAAGCATTTAGCATTTTGTAAGCAGTTTCAAGTTTTTGTAAAGATTTTCCCCTGCATTAAAAATTAATTAGTAGTTAATTCTTGGCTAAAATACGGACATACCTAACACTACTTGTTACTAGTCAAAATTATTTTCAGATTTTTCATGTCGATGGATTTTCTTTAAAGCACAAACCACAAGAGATACATAAAAATGGCAGTGGACTTGCAGCAACTGTTGTAAAAAGACGGTATTTCAATCAAATTCTAAAAAAAACTTTTCAGGAAAAATATATTATACATGCTGTCAATCTCCCAGTTTATACTGTTACCATGTCTTTTGCATTTTACTGTGCAAAACAAAAGCAGTATGAACACATGCTAACTAAAAAATATATTTAAACCTTTTTAAAAAACACAAAGAAGTATCCACAAATGGCAACTGATATTTCCAATGTAGCTAGAAGCAGAAAGTTGAACGATCCCTGGCAAGTTTCAATTATGACAAGCTACTTTTTAATATTTGTGAACTAACGAACAAAGTTATGGCCCGCTGAAGTTCTTTGGTCTTCTTTGACCTTCCCACCCCTAGCCCCCAGGACTGCGTGGGCTGCATTCTCCCCTCACCCAGGACAACACAGCCACATCCTCACGCATCTCGCTCCACGCCTCACTGCATTTACAGAAATTGCCGCCAGCCGCTCAGCCTAGTCCCTGTTATTCCCCTAGTGCTCCTCCCTGGGACCATGTGGCAAATGCGGCTCAGGACGGCACATGAAGGAGCGGGGGGGGCTGACAATAGGTATTGTGAAGAACAGAATTTTTCATAGAAGAGGCAGCATGGAAAAATGCATGACAGCAATGGGGGGAAAGACAGAACAGAGAGAATGGCTGACACCTGGTTAGTATGAGGGTCTGAGGAACTTGGGTGATGATCACAGCGGCAAGAGCAGAGAGTGCAGTTACAAAGTTCGGAAGATTAGAAGAAACTTGAACATTCCGTATATGAACTTTATGTACAAGCCTATGAGTTAGTACCGATTTGAGGTCTTAAACCTATCAGGATCATCCTTGTATTAGTTGTAAGGCAGCTAAAAAGCTACAAGATGATTTACATCATATGATTACAAAACATTTATCAGATTGTTCATATATTACTGAATTTAAGTAATAATGCGAGATCTTAAATCTAGTAGGCTTTTTTTGTGGTCCCATGACCAAAATAAGCCTTTGGAGTTATTCTGACAACACTGCCACTGAAAGCTTTGTGGCTTGCCAAATTAAGTTCAAGTTTCTTGTCTTTATTTCCAGGGTTTTTTTCCATTCCGCCCTTTCACTGAATCTGTCTGGACTGCGTCATCTCTGCCCTCTTCTGCCACTTCCTCCCGCTCTAACAATGCCACCCTTCTGCTACTCTGTCCAACAACTCTACTCAACATTGCTAAAAAAAGTTCACCCGTTGAATTACATATGGCCAACAAGCCTAAAGATAAAATTGAAGGATTCAATTTAAATATTATCTTAAATTTACTAAAACAAGCAACACGACATATGAAGGCTCCTTACTGAGGATCCACAGAAGGTCAGACCAGCACATTATCTACCTATGTAAATTCTGTACATAAAATTGTTAACATTATTAAACTAAAACTGTAAGGCAATCAAGAAAAAAAAGTAAATAAAGAAGTTAGATACTGACATTTTGCCTGGCGTTACCCTTGACCTGTACCCGTTTACCTGGACCTAGACCTTGAGCTTGAATGAGAGGATGAGCGCGATGAAGATCGGGAGTGGGAAGATCGAGACTTAGAACGACTGCGCCTATTGGATTTCTTTTTCTTATTAGTGTCCTCTTCTTCACTGGCATCAAGATTATATTTTGAAAGGTCAGCATCATCTTCATCCTCATCCTGAAAAAATGCAGATATACAAAAAAATCCCTAAGAAATACTTTGATTGTTTCTTCAGTTAGTGTTTTTTACTCATTCTATGATTTATTTTGTAGTTTTTTTTCAACCTTTGAAAATACTCTTGATGGTGCATTTAATGAGATGCAAAAATTAAAAGTAACGAGTGACTGAAAATTTGTGTTTCAAAGCACACTATTAAAAATTCTGCAAAAACGCCATCTGAAGTCCCATTTTCTGTTATTTAATGGAATCCATGACAATACATGCACTCATTTTTACCAGTTACTCTAAACGAGTGCCCAAAATAATTTTCAGACACAAAATCCATAACCATAACATAATTCTGCAGACACGTTTCATACGCAGAACTTGGTGACTGCTGGGTTAAAAATAAGCATATACACATGTCCCTGCAGGACTGTTGCCTGAAGATGTGTACAATCCATGATGTGATGATCACGTGTTTCAGGAAAGATGAAAGAATTCTCGAAATATTTTATAAAAAATAAATATGACATGGTTTTAAAATATGGTTTAAAAAGGCTAAGAATAAAATTCAAGAACATTCCCTTTATATAGTAACCATACATAACGGTTCCAAATAAAATCTCAAAATTTTTGATTCTGATCTCAGATAAGCTTTTAAATTTTTTGTGGTTTAAAAAAATTATACACCTTTGAATGCACGTATTTAGAACAAAATAGCTTGTGCATATACTATACATAAGCTGCAGGCACCATTATTCTGATAGCTACTCCTCTGCGTTGCTCTAAAGACAGCTAAAAACACAGACCGACCTTACCTACTAATACTAAACAGCACTGAAGTAATAATTAA
Source organism: Dromas ardeola (assembly GCA_013398915.1). Classification (NCBI taxonomy): domain Eukaryota; kingdom Metazoa; phylum Chordata; class Aves; order Charadriiformes; family Dromadidae; genus Dromas; species Dromas ardeola. Next base: position 936,423 of record VYZM01008065.1, on the reverse strand, counting down.
AAACTAATTGCAGGAAAAAAGCCCAAAATATGCTACCTCATCCAATTTATATTTGGAGAGATCTTCATCCTCATCCTCCTCATCTTCCCCTTCAGATTCCTTGTCTTCTACTTCCTTCAGGATAGATGCAGGACCAACTGGCTTCCCTCTGTACTTTTTCTTTTTGCGTCCAAACTAAGAAATGTTATTCCATTAGAATACAATTTAATCAAAAGTAATTTCCAACTGTATTTTTTGAGAAAACTTCTATGCGAAAATAAATATACAACAATTTCAAATAAGGTATTGTACAGCTCAAAGGGAAGGGGAAGTATCATGAAACATCAATTAGCAACAAGAAACTTTTTAAAGAGATGCTTGTCTTAGATACAATTAGTACCCACAGACGAGGTTAATGGACATCTGAATTTAACGAAAGAGTATCTGATATTTGTGTCTATGGGGTATCTTTATAAAACAATGCTGAACATCTGGCTGAAACCGACATGCACGAGCCTGAAGCCGGAAGCAAGGCGTTTAATGAACTCAGCTTGTACCAGTGTCCTGGTTTCAGGGGGACAGAGTTAACTTTCTTCTTAGTAGCTGCTGTCTTTTGGATTTAGTATGAGAATTATGTTGATAGCAACAACTAAAAAAATATGCGTTAAGTAATACTTGTATTAAGTCAAGGACTTTTTCAGCTTCCCCTAGATGCTGAGTGGGAGCACAGACCACATAAGCTGGCCCAAGGAATATCCCATACCACAGACACCAGTGTGTGTGTATGTGTGTGTGTGTGTATATATATATGTATGTATGTATGTATGTATGTATGTATGTATGTATGTATGTATGGGGCTGGCTGGGGGCAAGAATCTGCAATTGCTGCTAGGGACTGGACAGGCAACCCATCATTGGGTGGTGACAGCGACTGCATTGCATCACTTTATTTTGTATATTCTTTTACCATTACTATTATTATTATTTTCTTAGGTTACAGTGCTATTAAACTGTCTTTATCTGAACCCACAAGGTGTTATTTTTCCTTTTTCTCCCTCTTCTCCCTATCCTACTGCAGGGGGCTGAGTGAATGCCTGTGTGATCCTAGTTGCCTGCTGGAGCTAAACCACGACACCAGTTTAAACTGAACTCATTCCTAGTTTTTCACCCCCCAAAAGACAAAAAAACCTCCCATTCGCTTTCAGTTCAAAACTTTCACACTTGAGCATTTGACAAAGAGATGCATCACAATGTATTTCTGACTAGTGCTTTTCCCTCTAAGAAAACCAAATGCAAACCCGTGTATCCTAAACACAAATCAAACAATACACGTCTTCCAGAGTAATACGTGTACCGAATCTTACCTCATCATACTCCCCGTCTGATTCTTCACGTTCTATATATTCAACATTCTCTCGTTCATTAAATCCTCCTCCGTATCCTTTAAAAAGGGGTAAAACAAGACAATCTCTTGAGTAGCACCAAATTCAGCCACATAAAGCACAAAGGTTAGGATAAACTTTCACATTCACAGAGGTTCTGGAAGCCTTCAGTGGATTTATCAATATATGCCATAAGAATGCAGTATAATAGGATGGTTTGGGTTGGAAGGGACCTTAAAGGCCACCCAGTGCCACCCCCTGCCCTGGGCAGGGACACCTCCCACCAGCCCAGGTTGCTCCAAGCCCCGTCCAACCTGGCCTTGAACCCCTCCAGGGATGGGGCAGCCACAGCTTCTCTGGGCAACCTGGGCCAGGGGCTCACCACCCTCGGAGTGAAAAATTTCTTCCTGATATCTTATCTGTATCTCCCCTCTTCTAGTTTGCAGCCATTACCCCTCGTCCCATCACTGTAGTGCCCTTGTAAAAAGTCCCTCCCCAGCTTTCCTGGAGCCCCTTGAGGGACTGGCAGGGGCTGGAAGGTCTCCCCGGAGCCTTCTCTTCTCCAGGCTGAACCCCCCCAGCTCTCTCAGCCTGTCCTCCCAGCAGAGGGGCTCCAGCCCTCCCAGCATCTCCGGGGCCTCCTCTGGCCCCGCTCCAACAGCCCCGTGTCCTTCTGATATTGGGGGCCCCAGATATGACCTCAAGAGGAACATGAATTTTTCCCATACATGTTTATTAAACATAGTTCCTTAGAAACGTAATTGAGAAAATGCCTTAAGACACATAAACAACACAGATGCAATAGTGTTTAAAAGAATGAGGAAAAAAAAATAAAAATCAGGATTATAGCCCTGCTGAGCTCTGGCTCTGGCGGGGCTGCAGTGCCCGACAACTGCCTTGGTGAGAATAAACACCAGAATATCTCCGAGAGGCTGGACTAAAGGCTACTGACCAAATGACCAATATCCCACCTCTGAGAGCAGCCAGTAGCCGGCTCAGGAGAGCTGGCAATGAAATGTGAGGTGGGGGCAACACCAGGTAACTGCTCCCCAGCTGCTGCTGCTGCCTCCTTGCCCCAGCCAGGTCCTGCAGGCACGCAGCCTCCTCAGTGGCGCCTGGGCACGCCAGGCTGACGCCAAGTTGTATATATATCCTCAGGGAGCAATAGGAATAGAAGCACGGAACTGTGCAACTGCCATGATTTGCCGTAAGAATCTTTCTATTCCTTTTTATCCTGTGAGTGGCAAACTCAAATGGCTCATTTTAATTCCGGCTAACTTTGTAATTTACTGCAAGCGTGTGCAACATTCTGTGTCCTGTCCGTGACTGCAAATCTACCCTGAAGGACACCAGAACTTGAAAAATTGATTAAACATCCAATATATTTAATATCCAATACATTATTTAAAATGTAATTAAATAAGATTCTTTAATATTCTTACAGTATTGAATATTCAAAACATTGTTTTTCCTTTTGAATAATAAGCTCTGTGCTCTTCTCCACACTTTTTTATATGCATTAGTGTTACACTCTATGTATTAATTTCTCTGCCTGATCCCATTTGCAGCGGTAACAGTATAGTTACGACGGCACTGTAAGGATATCCTCTGTTCTAGTTACCACTGGGCTCATTCTTAATGCAGAAGGAACTTAAAATGCGTCACAGTGTGACCGAACCTCAGACCTCATTAAGAGATAAGAGTCTAATCTACACAGCCTTCAAACACTGTTCTTGTGACTGCCGGGTCCTCTCTAGATGGACACTATATATACACCAGACCTTCTGGAGTTTGATAAAATCTTGCATTACTCCTTCCAAAAGTCTCAGTACCAAAATCAAATATAGAGGCTGTTTAAGCTGAATATTCGTTGACTTTCCAAATGAAGCCACCACATACTTCACACACTACTAAAAGTAATCAAGTCTAAGGACCTACAGATTTATTTATGTATGGAAGATCATTCAACTTTGCTAGTTCTGCTGTGAAAACAGTCCCTCCAATTAAATTACATTATGATTTACAAAAAGAAGTTTTCTCACAGTAATTTGAGTATTTTAAAACCACATACAGCTTACCTGTCCTCTCCTCCAATTTAGCGTACTTTGGAGTATTACACATATTACATTCTGATCTTCTGGCCCAGTTCACATTACCACACCTTCAGAGGTAAATAGAGTAAAACAGAAAAAAGAAACATTTTATTTCAAATCAGAAAGCTTAAGCGTTGAGGTGACACTTAAGAAAATCATAAAAACGTATTTGCCGAGTTTTAGCAGTGATCTGCAGTCACAAGTACAACACAATTAACCCCAAGGCCAATGGTCACCAAGACACACAGGTATTTCAGCAGCACAGGGATGATGGGAAGATGACCACGCTGGACAAATCCAGGGTAGGCAGGCAGGCAAGTTAACGGTGCAAGACTACACAGAAAGTGCTAGAACTCCTCATCACTCTCCACTAGTGGCATCCACAGTTCAGAGGAATTAACGAAGAGGCTACCATGGGAATAATGCTTATGAGCAGTCACCATCATCCACCAACGCACAGCTACAGTTTTATACTTCTGTTACTGCATTTTTATTTTACAGCGTCCTAAAACACCACTTGTACTTCATCCCTCCATAACACTATTGTCAGGGAGTTGCTCAGGCCCAGAGAAGAGGAAGCCCATTAAAACACAGCCTGGCCATGAACTTGGAAAGACACACCAATCCTGAAGCCCACCATCAGGGGGATTCCCTCCCCGGGACCCACGGCGCTGCCCGGGACACCCGTCCATCAGCACAAACGGAAACCTGACAGGCTCAGCACAGCCAAGTTCTGACAGGAAGAAAAAAAAAAAAAAAATCCAGGTTTCACTGGTCAGACAGCTTATTCCATCAGCAAAGACTGAAATCCCTAAAAGTGCTCCAGAAAACCTGAAAGAACCTTTCAAAAATCAAAGCATTTTATTAAAGCAGTCCTTTTCTAATTTAGATCTCAATATTCTCAATTGATGGCTTGGAGAAACACCTAACTATATGCTAGACTTTACTCATTAAATATTTAGTGAGTGTTAACAATAAAATATCATACTGAAATGAAGGTGTTACTTCCACCTACATGCTTTTTCCAAGCTTGAAAAGTGTCTCAGCTTATCAGAGAAAAACATGAACCTTTCTACTCTTCAACTTTTTAATCTTTTCCCAGTCACATAATTTAGTAACTGCTGTCCAGCAAACAAAAATGAAGGCTGTCCTCACAGCAAATGACTACTAGTGCAACAGCTGTGAGTTTTGATCATTCTTCTCTCATCAATACAAGTAAATTTATACTGACGAAATTAAGTATCACACTGTAGAGGCCTGGTGTGGCTCTAAGAAAGCACTGTATTTTTTAAAGGGGCGTACGTTTTACACTGCCAGTCGTTAGCACTGAAGAGGCCACGACTCTTTTCAGCGAGTGTCTTTCCTATTTCAGTCCCTCCAGCTTTCATCATTTTGGCTTCTGTCGTTTTTTCTGGAAAAGAAAACAAAACAAACAGTTCTCAAACATTTTGCTTTACGATTGAGAAGGTTTAACCTTCTTCCAAAAAGGCAGAAATGGATGAGGAGAAAAAGACATATCATCTCAGATACTCACCTCTTCCGCATCTGTTACAGCTGGTTCTCCTAGCAAAGTTAACATTCCCACATCTGAAAATAAGAATAGAAAGAGAACGCAGACGCTCGTTAGCTGAACGCTGGGAAACGTGAGATTTGAAGAAAAACGCCTATTTCAAACGGAATTTGTTCCGAATTACAACACGAAGTTTCTCGGGCCGTGCCCGGTCCCGGGTCGGGCTGGTGCCGGGCGGGCAGCACGATGGGGGCCGGGCGCTAAGAGACCCTGCAGGGAAGCACGGCCAGGCCCGGCCCGGCGGGAGGGCGGCCGCCCCCCGGGACCCGGCGGCGGCTCGCCGGGGCCGCCCGTCCCT
>VYZM01008065.1:888003-930578 GCA_013398915.1 Dromas ardeola | reverse complement strand
AAATTCCTGCGTGTACACGTTCAATAAAACAGGGAAACCATGATACATAATGAAAAAGAAATTAAATAAGGCTTCATTTTCACAGACGAGAGAGCGTACAAGGTTCAGACTGGTTTCTCGGTGTGATGGCCCTAAAGAAATGGCCTTAAGAACATCCAGAGGGTTCTAAATATGAACAAGGCAGGGCATCGCTATAAACGTTAGAGTGTTCAAGTAAATCCATTATTTAAAAAAAATACTATTTTAATTATGATTAAACACCCTCTGGCGGTTTGCTGCTGGACCTGCTCCCTCAGCGGGCCGCCAGCCGCCATTCCCTGCCTGTGGCCGGTGCCCGGGGCCGGCGGCTCCGCTTCCAAACCCCCTCCGGCCTCTTCCCTTTTGGACTGGTAACGATCTGGCAAGATCTGCTGCACTTGGGTTGACCAGCATTACCTAATTAAGTACATGCACCGTACTTATTTATAGCAAATGTTACTTCCCTGGAAGTTTTTATTCCCTTTCCCTCCCACATCCTGTGGAAAAATCATCTGGAATCTGGTTATGGGACTGGTTTTTATCACGTCCACTCTCCAGCTCATGAGGCAAGGTGACAGTGTTATTGCTGTTTATTTATAAAAGTATAAAACGGCGTGAGCGCGCTGGAAGAATGTGTTGGGGTGGCTGGTTTGTCTGCCGCAGAGGGCTGTGTACAAATCCCCAGTTATGAAATAATCAGAAAGGAGTAAACCTGCATTTTCCTGCAGGCGGAGAAGGTCCCAGGCAAAGGCTGTGCTGGAATTTGGAACAAGGGCTATGAAAAATCTTGGTTTTCTATATTGTAGAATCGGAAGAACAAGGGGCAAGCACCTGATGAAGAGGAGACGGTGGCTGTGTGGCTGCTGCGCGTGGGTTTGTGTCCTCAGCCTGGGTAAGAAGTGGTGCTTCACAGGCGGGCAGTGCAGCCTGCAGAATTAAAAACCTCCGTTAGCAATTTTTTCTGCAAACAACACTCCTTTATGGCGCTGAATAATCAATCTCAGTTTAAATGAGATACCAGAGTCTTAACGCTGTAGGAGATGGCAACAAATCTTCTTTGGTCACTTTGTCAGCACGGGTCTTTAAACTGAAATAAATATAAGAGCTGGAGAATGCAGTAGCTGCCCACTCTCAGAAGGGTTCACTCCTGCCATCCTCCCATATTTTACTCAGTACAGCAGGTGGCACTTTAGTAACATACATTTTTTTCAGGCACTGTTGTTATTGCAGATTAAAAACCTGCTTTTTATGGAATTCAGGGGAGATATTTTAAATATCAACGTATTGATAACTCTATTAAAAAAAAAAAAAAAAGGCAGCACTGTCACCATGCATGATTGGCACTGGAAATTGAATGCAAGATTATTTTTGCGTTGCACAGGATAGAGAACATAAAGCTGGCAAGGTGCATCAAGATCATGTAGGCTCTGTTCAGACCTCCTACAAGCAGGACTTCTCCACTGTCACCTGCCTTTTCCTGCGGAACAGGCACCACCGGCTGCTCCCCTCTTTCTGCCTGGGGGAGGCTCTGCTTATGTCAGTAGGATTCCAGGGAACAACCAAAACCAGGAGTTGGCCCCAAGAAGTTAATTAATTCCCCTGGACCTTCAGGAAAGACCCTTTCATAAGCAACCGGAATGTCAATCATAAAGTGTAATATCGGGGAGACAAAAAAACATCTGGACCTACAGAATAAATTAATGTGTGGTGGAAGGTTGTCTTCATCTGTAATATTCTTCTGCTTATTAAAAAATACTGTCCAAAGTCAGCATGTTAGAAGAAAATCGGTATCTGTTGACTTTAGTAAGAATTGGATTGAACTTGAGCGTGCTTAGGAGAGGCATTGTTCTGAAATCCCGGTTTCCTACTGAAATCACTGTGAATTCATGACGATACCCGCAGAATTTGGGGCTCTCTCCTGTGGGGGCTTGCAGGAGCACTGCAGAAGGGGCAGGCGGTATCACGGCCTCCATGTGCCTTCTGCGCAGATGCAAGGGTCGACTTCTACAAAACAAAATTTAAAATGAGCTTGGAGGATACCTCTCTGTCTTCAATGATAAAATCCTTGTGCTGTTCAGGTCAGAAAAAAAAACCCTTATCGATGATTTCAAGGACAGGAATTTGTTCGTAATCCCTGGAGGGCAATCAAGGCGTGCAAAACTTGCTTTTTATGTTGAGAAATGGAAGAGAATATGCACCATTTCAAAAATAGGCATGGGCAAAACTGTAATTCACCTGATAATAATTTCAGGCTTAAATATTTTAAAAGAAGGGTATTTAACTGGTATTTGTTGTCTGGTAAAGGAAACTTCCCTGAGGAATCTCTGGCCAGGCACCTGCAGCCAGCGGTCTGAAGGGATCAGCCGCATTTTGGAAGCAGTACCCTTCCCTGTGTGTGCAGAGGGAGTGTTTCTGTCACTTCCCTTTGTTTAATTTACTTCAAAAACAGGCATATTAAAGGCTGAAAAGCCAACTGGGGACTGAAAAAAAAATATTTATCTTTTAATTTATGAATAAAAACAAGGCCCAAGAGGACAAGATCTTCTACAGTCTGGAAGGGCGCTGGGACCAGACACAATCTGGTGTTCAACTCAGTGACTATATAGGATGTTCCCTTTATTTAATAAACCAGTTAGCTTTAATTAAAGGGTTTTGATATGCTGATCTTCTTTTCCTGCGTTTCTTACACAAAGTTTCATTTAAATGTCTACTCCCCATTTTACCATAGCTTATGAACAATTTTATTGAATCCCCGTTTCTATCACAATACATTTTGGCTTCAAATGCGGGTAAGGAATTTATAATCACCAAGTAAATGAGAAATACATCACCCATCATTTTAACATAATGAAACCGAACAGTTGAGAATGAAAAAATGTACAGAAAACTATTTAATTGGCCTGTCTCTAGACAGCCAATTCCTACCCACAAGCCCTGAAAATCAGTTTCCTGAGGAAAAACTAAGTGGTAGGAAGGCGCCAGCCGAGATCAGAGCCGGGTAATGAAGGGAAGGTGGCTGGTGCTTCGTGGCTCGCTCGGGCTGGTTTTCATGGCCCACCCTGCTACGCTGCCTGCATGCCATGGGGCACCCAGGTCTCTAAGCATCACTTTAAAGCACTTAATACATTGTTGATGCTTTCCAAGACGTTATAATAATAATGATAATTTCAGATCTATGAGTTAAGAGCGCCATGTGCTTCCATCAGGTGAAATCTAACTGTTATGAAAACCTATTTGTATTGATGTAGTTGAACATGCACTAAATTACCCTGCGAAATAGTGTTTGACTCTTTGTTTTTCAGGGCACATCACGACTTGACAGATACTTGTTTAAACAAGAAGTAGTGAAAGTGCGGTGCCCGCATTAGAAAGTGCAAATGCTGCGAACCATTCAGGACACGCACCGGTTTGTGGTTCCCTCTGAGATACGAGGACTGCTGTGCTGGAAAGCTCTTTTGGAGCTGCTCTTCCAAAGTTTGTTTCAGTTTCCAAGTGTGACAGACGTTTGGTACTAGAGTTTTTCGAGCAAGTGATGGGCACTGATGTGTCACTCCAGCTGACGCGCTTTTGGAGGAAAGATTTTCTTTGACATGTGACCTTTACAGAAGGTTAGACACCGCTTGTCATTTAACAATTTAATAATTAAAGAATGATTCAAGCCTGCTGGGAATACACAAAAGAAATGTTATCAATAATAGTTTAGATAAGATTGTTTTAGTAAGAGCAGAGTTGGCAGATATTCACTGCATCATTTAAACGTGGGGCTAAAGGTGGATCAGACCCGGGTATTTCCCTCCTGCTTGGTGGAGATGCTGGGTGGTTTAACAGGACATAGGCAAGTTTTGTTTTCACATAAACCTTGTAGCCTTTTTGGTACTAGGTATGTTATTTGCTGTTGTGCCATATATTAATTATTTTTGTCATTGGTAAGCCAGTAATGGGAAATACTTTGCCTAAACAGTGTGTGAAGCCAGCTCAGCTCTACAAGGAAAAGCGTGCGTGTCCACTGCCCACGTGCTTTGCATCTGACCCTCCACGTGCCCCATCAACATGTAATTTAGAAATAACATGGAGTTTCAATAGTCAAATGTGGATCCTATTTCATCATTACATTTTTACTCTGAAACAATAACAACACATTCTCTAACTGAGCTCTCAGTGTTGCTGACAACAGCCTTTCCTGCAATCGGAACTGTGATATAGATGCATTATTTTCTCCAGCAAATTTTACCTGTCAGACAGTTGTTTTAGTTCTAGTGCTCCTTCTCGGGAATAAATAAGGACTCATGATACACTTCACTCTTTTGACAGGAAAATCCAAACGTGTATTTGCCCACAATTTAGTTGACATTTGCAATACAGGTTAGGATTTTCTTTTAGAGCCACAGGAGAGGTGGTTCAGATTTTTAAACTTAATCTCCAAGCGGATGTAAATTAAAACAATGCTTTCCGCATCATTTAGGAGAAGTCACCTATCCAGCAAAGCTGTATTTCTGGGTATGTGAAAAGGTACAGTTAAAAGTGACACCATCCAAGAACTGACACTGTATCTCCGTAACATTTGAAAAATGACTTTTCAATGCAGCAACAAAAGGCTCTGTGGCTCGCTAGATCTGACAAGTGGGTGTCCTCGCTGGCATAATCCACTGATATTGAGGGGTTTTCTAAGAGCAACTAAGGTAAATGTTCTTTAAATTTAAAATTGATATATTTTTTCCAAGATTTTCTTTTAAAAAGGAGCCAGTTTGGAAGAGCAGCAGTTGCCATGCCCCAGCCAAGTAAGGCTGAGTGGAGCGGTGACGATTCCTCCTTAACACATTCAGAGATCATGAATGTTAGTGAAGGATAAGGACTCTCTGAGTTGGAGGAGAAGTGACAGCATCAAATAGTTACGAATTGATCATGAATACATTTAGGTAGAAATTAGAAAACAGAGTCTAGCCATCCAGGAACGACGGTCTGTAATGGTTTTCCAAATAAAATCAGGGAAGAAGGATTCTAAATAAGTTAAGATGGAGCTTGGTAAACATACGGAGAGGGACATTTGATTTATCATATTTATATTTAAAAGACAGGTAGACCTAGTGCTTAGCGATATGGTTTAGCGATGGTTTTTGTCAGTGTTGGGTTGATGGTTGGACTCGATGGTCTGAAAGGTCCCTTCCAACCTGGGCAATTCTATGATTCTGTGATCAGAGGACTCACTGGAGAGGGGAAGGTACCTCTGCGGTATGGGAGCTCCTGAGCACCGCACACACTGGCTGGGAGCTGGACAGGTGACCGGATCACTGTTTTCACGACATTGTGCTGCATCAGAGCCGTGCGCAGTGTTCCCTTAGTCACCTGAGGAGGTCCTGGAGTATTTATTTCCTCCTCAGCAGGAGGCTTCAAGGCTGCTTCTTCTCCCAGCTTTCTCCCAGCTCCTCCCATCAGAACTAATTGACGATGATGAGGTCTGGAGTCAGGAGGAAAAGCTGCTTGATTCACTTTTGGCTTTGGAGGGTTGCATTTCTTGCTCTCGCAGTGGAGCAGACATGGTCGATGGCCAGTATCTCTATAGTCTACCCTGTGCTTTTCAGTTTTGGATCAATTGCAAAAGTTCTTACAACTTCCATAACTTTGTATTTCATAGCACATATTTTGCATATATACTTATAAATTTCAAGTAATTAGGAAATCTTTAGTCAATGCACCTGAAAGTCCACCACCGAACTCGTCCTGCTGGGCTTGCCTCTGTTGGGAAGCTGTGTAGGGGAGCAGCTTCTCACGAGGTTGGGTTACCCCATGGTTACCCAAGAAGCCGCTCTGCGATTGCCAGATGCTGGATTTCTCTCACTTTCTCTCCTGTTCCCTTGCGCTTTTTTCTGACCCACTTCGGTGTCCATCAGGCAAGGACTGAAGGATTCCTCTCGGGAATCAGAGGACTCTGTCAGAGAAGAAAAACCCCAAAGACTTGTCATTTGTTCCTTTTTCAGCGAGCTGCTGGTGTACTGTGATCTCTGCAGATCATTATGGGAGGACACCGGGGCCTCCTTCCTCTGGGATCTCCGTGTCCCTGGAAAACACAAAAGGCATTTCCAGTCCTGAGCCCTGTCAGCGCAGGCGAGCGGGGCACTGCTTATAATGATGCCCCGTGTCTGATGTTTGAGAAGGGTGACGTCTGATGGGCGCTGTGCTCCCGGGTCACTGAAGGAATAATAAGGCTCCCAGCAGGAAAAGCAGAAGACACACTCTCTAAACCTGCTGCTTAAAGGAAGGTGATGTGTTTAAGAAAAATATACATAAATAAGCCAATATTTATCATTTTCAAAAGGTATATTTGAACACCATGTAGGTGAGATGCAGAATAGATAATGCCCCAATTGACAGCTGTAATTAACCGTGGTTCAAAGAAGCTTATTTTGAATACAAATTTGTTTGAGCAAAAGCATTTAATGGGCAAGCACAGTAGAAATAAAGGTGAGGCATGTTAAAATAAGATCTAATGTATATTTTTGAAAAGCCAGGTTGGAGAGGGATCACCATTTAAGGAGTCCGTGTCAAGCAAAACAAGATGTGATTAACCTTTCCCACGCTCGTCCTCCCCTGTTCCTCTTACCCTGCATGGTATCACCACTAATTAGCGTGCGGCGGGAGTCGGCGCGACGAGGATCTGTTGGATTTCTGCTGCTCACCCTCCAGAGCAGCATCCGTCACCACGGCATCTGCGCACCGCCGCAGGGACGTTTCGCTCAGACCTACCTACCTGGAGGGCTTCAGAGGTTCCCAGCTCCTCCTGGGGATGTTTCTTTACTTCGTCAAAATCTCGCATTTTTCTTTTCTGCCCTCATTGAAATCAACAGCACTGCGTGGAAGATTTTGCAACTCAGGGTTTACCCTGAGAAGTTTGGTGTTAAGTAGACAAAAGTGTAACTTCGTCACAGAAATAATTAACCCCAAGTCAATTTTAATCACTATTTTCTACTGTGTACATGTAAATAAAATGTATTTGGCAAAGTATCACTTACTTTGGCGTTCTGTCTCTAAATCAAGTGATACAGTCCGTCCACACATCTCCCAGTTGATGGAGATGTGCCAGTTGTACGTTTAAAGGGTAAGGAACAACTCCAAAAGAAACCGTACCTAAAAGTTTTTGTACTAGTTTTATCTGCAGTATTACTATTCTGAGCTTTTGTTAATGAACATTGTTCCGATCCAGGACACTGAAGTCAGAATCAGGCTGCTGACGTCTCCTTCGGTTTCGGAATGGTGTCCTTACACCTGTAGGTCATTGCTGCTGCTTTGTTTTTTGCGTCTTACTGGCATTAAATAGTTCACTGCTTCTCCAAATTCTGTTTTGACAAAATAAAAGAAAATAGATTTTAATAATTTGGTTCAGGTAAGGAACCGAACAGCCCCAGAGAGTGGGTAGTCAGGAGGGTCCTCCATGGTTTGCTGTGCCATTTCCCAGAGGCGCATCCGTGTGACCTGGTTCTCAGGATGTCCAAGGAGAACCACGAGTGTTCCTTCACTGCCAGAGAATGTGTGAATTCTCATACATCGCTGCTACCAGCCAGAATGCAAAAGCAATTTCGTGTCCTCCTTTTTACAGCCAATTCTGCTACAAATTTGCACATTTCAGTGAAGACAGTCTCTCTTTTTCCAGAACACTCAATTACAGTAACATCAGACACACAAAGTCATGTTGACAAGTGTCCTATTTACACAGAAATGAATGGCCACACAGGAGAATTCTTTTTTTTCCCCCTCCTCTTTCTTTTACTGTAGAAGAAAACTCTTGAGTAAACTTTGTGTTTCCTTAAATTCCAATTACAAATAGAATAAGGAATTCAAAGTGCAATTTGAAAAAAGTGCAAACCAATGTGACACACCAAACCAAACCAAGTCAAGTGAATCCCGGCGCAGAGCCCACTCCAGAAGGGTGATGGGTCTCCTGGACAGAAGCTGGAGAGATTTCGGTGGGCTGACATCTCAGCAGAGAATGAGCACCTCCACGAGACAGAGCTTTTTTCCCCCAAAAGCTTTCTGGGATGTATTAATGACACTTTTCCATCAGGTTGGCTCAGATCCTGAATTTGACGCAAACTCTGGGCAGGTGGACAATACAAATGCTGCGTGAGGCAGAGGGATGCGTTTATAGATACACGCAGAAGGGCTTCCTGAGGTCTCCCACCTGGAGCAGGTCCATCACCAGTGAGGGATCAGGCCAGCCAAGGCTTTGTCTGACTTTAGCCCAACCCTACAGCGGAGCCCAGCCCGTCCCCATCCTCCCAGAAGAAATAAAACCCACCGGTCCCTCCTGGGGACCTTGGGGAAGGTGGAGTCCTCCTCACACAGACCCCCAGCCTCGCCCTACGGCCTTAATGTGTTTACTCCACAGTGCACGAGCTGCGTTCCGGGGCTCCCATCATCCCACCCAGCCCCTGCTCCCAACCCCGCCTCGGCCAAAAGCAGAATACTGCTGCTGCTTCAACACACCCGGCTCCTCTTAATGCAAGTAGAAACGAATTTTGTCCTTATTGTGTTAGCAACTAGGCTGTTTTGTTAACGACAGAAATTTAGAGTGCTGTGCAAAATCTCTAGGTTGCTATGGTTATAGCACAGCCATTCCCACAGTCTCCCCGAAGTCGCCAGAAATGAGAAAAATCCAAGGGACACTGTGAAAGTAATTCCCAGTAGCGCGGGGTTTTCAGATGTTCCCCTGCTGTCAGTGGGGGAATGAAGGTGGCAAACTAGGTTAGTGCCATCCTCTTCATTCTGAGTAATCTAAAATTCATTTACGGCTGGCAACTTTTCAATTTAAATTACCTCCCGGGAGGTTTCCAACTTAAAACTTTGGGGCTAATTTCTACAAGCACGTGCAGGTTTTTTCCCCCTGCAAAGCTGAAGGTATCCATCTGTTCTCTTATCTCCCATCTCCTCTTCTCTGGCTTCACCCTGCATGTTCACAGTCTTCTCTGGCTCTTTCTCTGCTGTAAGCCCAGCAGAAAGAGCGATCCCCAGAATCATAGAATCATAAAATTGCCCAGGTTGGAAGGGACTTTTAAGATCACCGAGTCCAGCCATTAACCCAACTCTGCCCAAACCCCCACTGACCCACGTCCCTCAGCACCACGTCTGCCCGGCTTTTAAATACCTCCAGGGATGGCGACTCCACCACTGCCCTGGGCAGCCTCTTCCAATGCTTAACAACCCTTTTGGGGAAGAAATTTCTCCTAATATCCATCCTAAACCTCCCCTGGCGCAACTTGAGGCCGTTTCCTCTTGTCCCATCGCCTGTTCCTTGGGAGAAGAGCCCGACCCCCCCCGGCTACCCCCTCCTTTCAGGGAGCTGCAGAGAGCGAGAAGGTCTCCCCTCAGCCCCCTTCTCTCCAGGCTGAACACCCCCAGCTCCCTCAGCTGCTCCTCAGAAGGCTTGTTCTCCAGACCCCTCACCTTCGTTACCAATGAAGCCATGCAGAGCCCCTCCGCAGCCGGCTCTGAGATGCTCCTCTGGTCCCTCGGGATGCTGCACCCACCCGGGTGCTCCCACTCTCCCTCTCCATCCGAAGGACCCGTGGGTCTGGGCCCGGCCCCCCAGCCCAGCGCTGCTGCCAGGTAATGGAGACTGACAATTTCATCTTTAAGCTGTTTATCAGTTGGTGCTCGGCACATCAGGTGTCACGGGAACATGACAACTCTTGTCAGGGAAACGGGAGAGCCCTGTGACAGGCTTTCAATTGAATTTCTTCACCCAGCACTCCCAGCATTAACACTACGTTAAAACAACTTCATTCATTATTCAAGAAAGGAAAAAAAAACCCCACTGAGATCCTGGCAAAATATATAACTTTTTTTTTGAATCCTAAAAACGCACCTGATTTTGCCTCTTCAGTGCCTTCAGAATAACCTGTCTGGGTTCATTAAGAACCGCTTTATTTGTTGCCAGGGAATAAGCTAACCACGGGTCATCCTGCCAACGTGTGGGAGTCAGGCGTTTGCTATGAATGATTCATAGCTCAGGCTGCTTTTTAATAAAATGCTCGTGTTAAAATTCTACATATGCTCAGAAGGAAGAAATAAAAATTCCTCTCTATATTTTCATTAGAATTTATAATAAATGACAAGCGGGAAATTTATTCTCTTGTATGCCTGGCCTTTCTGCAGGTGCACCACACTTGTCTACTGACTCCACTTGGCTGCCCACCATCCCTAGAACTACCCTGTGATGTTGCTCCCGTACAGACGTTTTACAGAGACAGTTAAGTCTGTCTTTCATCTCATCTTAGAAAAATACTGAGATAGAAGAAGGACAAGTAAAGGCTTCAGGAGGTGGCATTGTGCGTGCGCCTTCTTCCCTGGAAGAAGACAAAAGCAGCGGTATCAGCAGCCTGACCACGACTTCTCTCCACCGAGGAGTGTCATTGCCCAGTCATTGTAGTTACAAACCCCACTCTGTGTATTCACGACATGCTTTTAATAACTCGGGAGTGTTTGATTATTGAGCGTAACACCACCCTCTTCCAAGGTGCCACTGAAGCAGACCTAGCGATGACCCCAGATTTACTGGGGGAAGGTGCTCAGACCGACCCGGGAGACACAGCGTGCGCGGTGGCGGTGCCAAGAGCTGATGCACGGCGTGATTGTTGCCTTCCGTTACGCTTGATTTGTAAGACAGAACAGGGGCACCCCCACTATATCCACCGACCATCGCGTGGCCTAGAAATGCAGCCCCTGGGCTGCAGGGCTCTGCCATCCCCCCCCAGAGCCCTTTGTTCTGCATCTCATACCATATCCCATATGCCAAGACGTCAGAGACGTGAGCAAAAACCTGCTATTAATTTTAGTAAATCCCTTTGCGACAAGGCAAAGGTTCCTTTTCCTTCACGCACCTTCCTTTGCGAGCCCTTTTTTCCCCAAACTCAAGGGTTCTGCTCAATTCCAGCAATTTTTCAAGTACTGGAAGGACAGTGTCGGTGCTTGGGATACTGTGGAGCTGCTTCCTACCTCCAGCGGAACTACAGCTTTCCCTTCTGCCCCTTAAGTGCGGGGGGAAAGTGTTGGTTGCGCCTGTTAGCATGGATCGGCTTCGTGCAGGAGAACTGGCGTTCAGCGTGGGACCGCGAAGACAAACTGCTGTAGCAGGTCCCCGCTGCTGAATGCCGTGGTGCCGGTCCCGTGCAGGAGCGTGACGGCAGCCAACAGCAGGGCTTAATGCCGTTGCCCCTTTGATCCCAGATCACTGCAGAAAGGCTTTACCAGAGAATTACCTTCCCTTTTCTCCTATATTTTTAACTTTGAAGGATATTTTTCCTGCAAATATTTTTCTCATCTAAACTTTAAGAGTCTGTCTTTGCCTGGATGCTGCATATGATTCGATTCTATTAATGGCTCTTCACCCCTCTTGCTCTACCACTCTTTCTCCAGCCTCACCCACAGTGTTCAAACGGACACCCACACTTTTCTGCATCCCGTCCAAACACTTTCTTCAGGGGTGCAGTTTGTAAAAAGATACCCAGTTTGACTTACAGGCCTCTGAGGATGGAGAATGACGCATCTCCTGTCGATCTGTTTCAGTGGTTACCTTTTTTCAAGAAGTGCATACTGTCGTATATATTTTTTAGTTATTGGGTCTTTATTCTTTGCGTGTTGGATCCAAATATCTCGGAAAACCAATTTTTATACCCAAAGACCCTGTGGGTCTCTTTGGTTTATGTGACAGGGAGCTGAAATCTCAATAAATGAAGAATCAAGAGTACTCTTGAGATTTAATAGCCACCATAAGTAAGTACTAGTCTAACTCCACTGTCTTCAATAGCACCGTGAGGAGAAGTGACTATGAAAGAAAGGTCAAGATGTTGTGGTTTGCTTGTTTAAAAGTAGAGTACTAAATAGAATATGGGCAGATGGATGCGAGGTCACTCAAAACTCATATCAAATAACACAATGAGGAGAATTGGATGGAAGTTTCGTGGCAATCATTGCGAGGGAGCTGATGCCTCTCTAGGTTGCATGGCAACACGCTCAAGACAAAAATAAAATGTCCATATGGCTTTGAAACTCTGATTTATTTCTGAGGTAAAATAGGTTTTTTATTTTGTTTAAGGTTAAAGTCTCCTGAATAAGATGAGTAAGTCCACTGACACTGGAAAAAGTTACCAAGTTTTGAATTTTTCAAGGATTCCCATGTGTAGATCCTGCACTCCCATTCCCACTGCTCTTCACCGGCTCTGCTCGGCACTTCACCAGTTCCTCCTCAGCTTTGACCAATCTCAATGAATTCCTTTTTTAAGCTCTTCCTCCAACTCTTTGAGTTTTTTTAAAACTTCATTTTATATTCCAAATTGTTTTAATTGGTGAAGAACAATTCCTGCAGTCGTTCCTGTGGAGCGGGAGTCTCAGAGCGCTGGTCTGGCCTCGCAGACGCTGCTGAGGCCCACCCAGGTCTCAGAAGAAAGCTGGGTCGTTACTGCAGCGTGCGCTTCAGGAGGGAAAATGGCCCCTGACACAAACGTGAGCTGATTTTGGTGCTACAGAGGGCTCCAGTGCCCGAGACACTGCCGACTGCCAGGCGTAAGAACCATGAATCATCTGTGCTTACTGCTTGGAACTGTCTTAGGGCAAACAACTAGAAAAATGACAGTATTGTCCTTTTCCACTTTGCTTCTCAAGCAAGAAGACACGGTGGCTCACAGCGAGGGAAAGTGTGGGTCCCGGAGTCAGGTCTTGATCCCAGCAGTGAGGGACAAGGGTGAACGTGTGGCTGCAGCTTGTGTGATACCGTCCCCACGGACCCAGCGGGGCAGGGACGGTCACTTCAGCAGCCTCCCAGAGGGACAGTCCCCTGCCAACCGATGTCTGCGTGGGCACGAGAAATTCCTGTCTGTTGCAGACAAGGGGCTTTAAGCAGTTCAAGCTCATGGACATCCCCGGGTGGCATTGCTGTCCCAGCTTCCAGCCTGGGAAGATCAGGTGAAAGCTCAGTGTTCCCATGGTTCCACGGGAGGACTTTGTGTCTCCTTGGTACAATGTCGGTGTCTCTGATTACTTGGGTGGCGAATAAAGAAAGACCTATTGAAATGGTTATAGGTACCTGCCGCATGTCTTGCTGTATGTCATAGAAACAGAATCACAGAATGGTCTGGGTTGGAAGGGACCTTTACAGGCCACCTAGTCCAACCCCCTGCCATGGGCAGGGACATCTTCAACCAGATGAGGTTGCTCAGAGCCCCGTCCAGCCTGGCCTTGGGTGTTTCCAGGGATGGGGCAGCCACAACTTCTCTGGGCAACCCATTCCAGTGTCTCACCACCCTCACCAACATTCCTTAGGTCTGTTCTCCCCCCTGCACGTGCAGGTGGGATGGAGTTGTTGGTGCTGGAGGGGATGTGGTTGCGGCCGGGTGCTGGTGACCACTTCCAGCAGGTGTCATCGCCGTGCTGTGACGGTCCTCTCCAGCCCTGCCTGCGCTTCCCTGGGGATGGACCATAAATATTCAGTACCGGATACACTGAGATGTAAAATAGCAGGTGCAGCAAATCTGCAGTGAGGATACGTTTAATGGGTGAAGGATTCAATATTCTGTCTACTGAGCTAACAACTGTATATAAAAACTCCATCTGTAGCTTTTTATGTGATGTTGAAGTTTTTTTTAAATTTAAAACCACAATTTATTTTAAAAAGTACAGATACTCTTGTTGTGGAAGATGGCTTTGTGCAATTAAATGGCAAAATGGATTAAAGCCATTGATAAAAATGTAAATATTTGAATAATTTTAGGTTTCATCTGAGTACATTCAGAACAAAAAAGCTTGTCCTGTGCAGTTCTTCATGTTCCATTCCCTATGGTAAGATTCTTACTAGCAATTACGCTTTTTCTTTTGCCCTATTCTTCCTTTGTTTCCGTTTCCCCCTCTCTTTTCCCCGTGCTCCTATAGCTCCTTATGCTTCAAGAGCCGCTCTTCACTTTAATAGGAAATGCTGCCACGTCTCCGTGTGAGCCGAGTACCTCATCAGCTTCCCTCAGCATAGTTCACTGGAAAGCAATGCCAAGGATTTCCATTTATTTCCCCGTAATACAACACCCTCCCGTGCTCATCTTCGCTTTCATTGGCTACTGTTTGTAGGAGTCTTGACATTTATACAGTCGAATTCCAATATTTCGATCAATTTATGCTTTACAGATCTGACTCAGTCACCAATGAAATCAATACACGTCTTGACGTCTACCAGAAACTTTCACGCTGACCAGATCATCCACTCCTTCACATTTGTAATGGCTGAGATTTTATAAACAAACATACTTTGACCAAAAGCTACTTAATAAAGGAAATTTAATTGGCTCCTCTCTGAAATAATCGCATCTGTAGCTAATGCAGCAGTCCCAGTTCAAAGCTAGTGTAAGTAGAGAAAACGTACTGGGAAGCAAAGATGATTTTACCCCTTTTATCTTGAGCCTGATCCAGTTCCGCTGAGATTAACGTGAGATCTGTTGCAAACCACGAGTACTGAATGGGACCCGCTGGGAGCTCGGTCTCTCTGCTGGCCGGTCCAACATGGACATCTGTTCATTAGGCAGCGGAGTCCTGCAGCGCAGCTCTGTGGAAGCTGCACAGTCTCCTGCCCAGGCAGAGGATGGTGTCCTGGAAGAAAAGGAATGTGGGATCTGGAGGTTTGCTCCACATACGTGGTCAACCCTACCCAACAGCTTTGGTTGGTCCTGTGGGATGATCCTCCATCTCTCATTACGGGCTGTCCCCATTGCATTTACTTGTTGGGTGAGTAAAGAAGAGGGTGGATCAGTCCATCAGTCACACTTATGAAGAGCCACACAAAGCAGTGGTGCAGTTGATTAAGCCTTGCTCTCAGAGTGAAGTTAACAGAAGCTAATTACAAAGCTTAAAGAGAAAAATCTTCTCGCGTGCTCTCATGCCAACACTCTGATTTGATTGGAAGGCACCGAACTGCTTAATCAGCGTGAGGATGGGGACACGGTGCCACGTCCCAGACTCTGCCTGTGAAGATGCTGCCTGCTGGTACCCCAGGTGAGGTGCTCTCACAACAGATTTTTTTTGAAGAAGTCATTAATGGCTATGTGCAACAGATGCTTCACAGAAATAGTCACAAATACATTTTATTATAAAGGTGCCGTGAGTGCTGTGCGCAAAGTAGGGTCTTCTGGAGAGCCTGACAGTCTGAAGTGAAGGTAGAGAAAGTCGTATTTAGGTGGGGTTTACAGAGCTCTCTGGAAATTTTAACTTGAGGTCAGTGGTCTAAAGGAGGACATCAGCCTTCTGAAGGTGACCGTGCTGCTGAAGAGACTCTGGGAAGAACTTCTGATTTATGTGGTTACAGTTGAGAAAGTAGTGCGCTCTATGGGAGTTCCTCTGAGGACTGAGAGTTTCGGAGGAGAACCAAGGCAGAAGATGACTCCCTCTAAAACATAGGGCAGAGATTCACTGAGAACTTCTGTCAAATGACCAGGGGAAGAAGGAAGATCTGGCTCGAGTGAGGCAAAGAACTGGGAACAACAGAGAAATCATAGAATCATAGAATCCCAGACTGGTTTGGGTTGGAATGGACCTTAAAGGCCACCCAGTGCCACCCCCTGCCCTGGGCAGGGACACCTCCCACCAGCCCAGGTTGCTCCAAGCCCCGTCCAACCTGGCCTTGAACCCCTCCAGGGATGGGGCAGCCACAGCTTCTCTGGGCAACCTGGGCCAGGGGCTCACCGCCCTCACAGCCAAGCATTTCTGCCTCACACCTCAGCTCAGTCTCCCCTCTTCCAGTTTAAACCGTTCCCCCTCAATATAGTCACTTTGACTATTCGCATTTGGGAGGAACTTCAGAGCTGACCCTGACCTCTCGTCGATAAAAGCTGCTGTATTTCCCCAAACCATCAAACGCCGTATACTTGATCTCAAACAACAGTAATTGGCACTTTAGAATTCAAATAATCAGAAACTTTATATGCAAATTTCTTCAATGCCGTTGAAATGCAAATATAAGTTTGAAAAGAGTTATTTTCAGAATAACTCTAGTCTAAGTAAAGGATTTTCAGTTACAAATATCCTACATACTCAGCCTTTTTGCTGTGTAAATCTTATTTTTTGTATTTTGCTTTGTCCCATACAGGTTTTTGTGGGGTAAAGCTGGGGTATAATGGCTCAGTATACTCGTGTGGGCAAAGAGCACAGTCATGATTTATGGATAAGCTTAGCTATTATTTAGGTACTTTTTTGTAGGCTGACTTACATTCCTATTGTATTACAGTCACTTTCCATCAATAATGAAAATATGTCCCTCTTATCCCCCACAAAAAGCTTTGTATTTTTTGGCATGTTTGAGGAAATGACCTGGTGCGTATCAATAAAGGCAGCAATAATTGCGGTGGGCTTCCCCTTGTTTGTGCAGAAGAAATTCCTGTTATTCATCGTGGGCTGTCAGGCGTAAGACATCATGCAAATGGAGTGGATCTCTGAAATAACTCTGGTACGGCTGGAGCAGAACTCCCAGAAATATTTATCTCGCTAAGAAGGAAATACAGAAAATGATATAGTAGCTGTTGTAGAAGCAATAAATATGTAGCACGGTATTATCTACAATTGTTCATAAAGATCATTTGATTGCAATAGCAAAGTGCTGCGTGGTTAAAGTGAACTGTCTTGATATAACAAAAGTTTTACAGATAGATACACCATCATTAACTATTATTATGTGTACCAGTACATACTGGTAATTAATTACTCTTTCAAATGAGATAACAATCAAAGCCGTGATTTAAAAGCACATACATTTCTCTGTGTTTTCTCTGTGACCTCTGATATTTCAAAGCATGAAAATATTGATGTTCCAGTAATTGGCTCTTCCCGCATTGCTAATCCATTAGCTACTTGATTATGGTCAAGACGGTGATGGGCTGAATCGTGATTGAGAACAGGAAAATACATTCAGTGCACTAAAATCAGATGGGTTGAACTTTGACTGCGCATCGGCATTTGCAGCTGCTACGGCGGCTGCTAACTTTGGGGAAACGTTATATTGCCTAGAAATTAATAAAAAATGAAGTGGTTTTTTCCAGGAGATCCTAAGCATAACTGAAAGGGTGAAAGTTGATGAACAAATTGTCAAGTTTATGAACTGTTTGTCTGAAGAAGACTGCGTTGTATGAGTTTTGGTAGCGTGCGTGTGTGAATGCGCATAACAGGAGAACCGTACAGCTACCTTCCCAGCCAAGTCTTCCTGGCAAGTTTATTATTCTCAGTCCTACCTCAAATACAACAGCAGAAAAGCCATTTTCTTTGTATAAGCTGTTGGCAAAAATCTGCTGGATGTTGATTGTATTATGGGTGAGCTTCAAATACCAGTACATTTCAATTATACAGGGAAAGAGTTTAGCAATTAATTAGAAAAGTTGCAGGATGAGTTGAAACGAGTTAAAATGAATAATGAATCTATTTTTAAATAATGCACTGAAATTTATCCTAAACTGAGAGCATCCGAATTTAGGAATGAGAAATACATGAAGAAAACCTGTGTTTTTCATCATGTAAAGGATTATTCTGTTGTATGGGGCTGTGTGCGTGGCTTAAATGGGAGAGTTAAACATAAGAAAAAGCATTTTTACTGTGAGGGTGATGAGACACAGGAAAGGGTTGCCTGAATCAGCTGGGGTTCTCCATTGTTGGAGATCACAGAACCACAGAATCCCAGACTGGCAGGGGCTGGAAGGGCCCTCTGGAGATCACCCAGTCCAGCCCCCAGCCAGAGCAGGGTCACCCAGAGCAGGTTGCACAGGAACGCGTCCAGGCGGGTTTGGAATGTCTCCAGAGCATCTCCAGAGATGCTCGAGCCCAGCGCTGGGCAGCCCCCTCGTCCCGAGCCCACTGGAGCAGTGCTGGGACGGGGCCATCCCCGGGGGTCCCTGCCCGCCCCAGCCCTCCCGTGGTTCCACGTCCACCCCAGGAGATGCCCGGTGTGGTGCTGGGGGACCCGAGAGGCTGCTGCCCCGCTCAGGCTGCTGCAAGCAAACCCCTGTCAGAATTATCCCGAATAAAACTCCAACGTGAAAATTCCCAATCAGCGATCAATTTATCTACGAGCAGATAACTCCAGCCTGGATCTCTGGGACTTAAACACAATTTTAAGTCCAACCTCTCTTTCCCTTTGGCTACTCATGAGTATCGTTGCAGCTGAAGAGGGAACGTTTGGAAGTTTTCCTTTCCGGCCAAGGCAATACCAGTGGCCGATCCGTGTGAGCGCTGGAGAATGAATACTTCTGTCCCGTCATGCTGAGAGAGAACTTCTCATCTCGACAGATAAAACACCTCTGAAGTAGTAAGTAGTAAGTCATAAACCCATTTCCTAGACTAAATCCGCTCCTTTCGACTTCTGAAAACATTTATTAATTTTCTTTGCTATGTATTATATTTTTGTTGTTTCATTTTAGCTGTGTTTTTTTTTTTTCTTTAAAATGAAAGTCATCTGCATATCCTTTCTTCCAGGATTAGCTCTTTTTGTGTTATTTTCCCAGCAGACTGATTGTCAGTTATGTTTCAACAGCTTCAACCACCGATGGGTTTCTACACAGCTGCCTGGGCATCTGTGGCAATGAAATACGAATGGGTTTCAGCGAAACCCAAAGTCTTCTGCGAGGGGTGGCAGTTATCCGTAAGAACAGTTTTCTGGAAAATGTTTGCGTGTTCTTCAAATGCAGCCTGGCAAATTATTTAAGTTGAAGGTCATTTATCCCCAAGAAACTGTAGATATTATTCTTTGTGTCTCAGTTAAAAAAAAAAAAAAAATCCTCCCTTTAAGAAATCTTTATATTTTAAGCTTCATTCTCACAGAGGCCGGAAGATACAAATGTGAAAGTTGGAGGCATATAAGAAACAAAACAGTCCTCCTCAAAGGCATGACGCATAATGCCTTACAAAGTTCTGAGCTTGGGGAGAAAAGGAATGAACGAGAAGGGAAAAAAGGATTATTTTCAGTGTGTTTTGATTTTAGCCACTTACGATTCAATGCTCTGTATATTAAGGGTAGATACCTGGAGGTGACAGACTCTGTGTGGATACTTCTAGAGATTAATATCCACATCAGACTAATATAGGTAAAGTGAAGCCATTTCTTTTTACCTAGAAGAGATAGGGATTGTGTATAAATCTTGTGGAAAAACAGCACATAATCCGTTTCCAAAACACACGCTAAGGTGGAAAAAGGAAGTCTTGCAGTGCAAGGTGAACTGAGTGACGAGGGTGTCTAGAGGTGGGACCTCGCCGGGCTGGCCCTGCCTCGAGCCGACGGCTGGCCCTACGGGGCTGGGACCCCAGCGCTGCTGCAACAGCACAATATGGGCCAAAGCTGGTCCCGGGGCCCCGCGGCTGCCACCGGGGTACCGGGAGTGAGTGAGTGAGTGTCGGCTGGCCCGCACGGCGCGGGGACGCCGCTCACGGCAGCAGGAGGGGACCATAGCGCCCAGGTGCGTGCCGGAGCCTGAGCGTCTCTTCACTCGCTTGCCCTCAAGGCAGTGGCTTCCAGGTCTGTGGGTCGCCAATACCATGCTATAGAGAAGCCAAAGTCACTGCTCAGCAGTTTCAGGTTTGTGTTGTGCAGTCTGAGCGATGTTTGGTAGAATCGCATGGAGCATAAATTACAATGGAATTTGAATTTGTGTATTTATAGCTGTCCAGGACGAACAGCAGAAGATGCTCTAGTGAAAAATGTCCCTGCCCTTGGCAGGAGGGTTGGAGAAGATGATCTTGAAAGATCCCTTCCAACCCAAACCATTCTGTGATTCTGTGATTCTAAGGCTAATGTGGGATGAGAAAAGAGTTTTTCTGAAGAAAATCCACACTCCCATGCTTTCTGGAATGCCTGGGAAGATCCTCAAAAGATACCTACTTAGCCACAAATGAACTAAACTGTGAGTTCATCATCCATCTCACTTCATAATAATGTTATCATTAAACAGCTGCCTTTAATCTTTAATAAAAGGTATTTATAAATTGCTATAACAACATTGTTTACTGTTTGCATTACGTTTCTCAGCCTGGTTCATTAGCTGTCATTAGAAGCAGTTTATAGCATGCATTTTGCATATAGAAATGCAGGGTAATAATCTGCATTCAGTCCCATATCAGCTTCAGCTGTTCCCTTCCGCCTTCCCCTTCTCTCCGACAGAACTCTCTGAATTACATCAAGTGAACATAAGGAGGTACGGACGCTCAGAAAATTAGTTTTGATTATGCCAGTAAATGCCTCATTCCCTTTTAAGGGAATATAACCTATAGTTCCTATAGCTTTTAGAAACTCCTGCAAAAAATCAATAAAGACCTTAAAAATACATGGCATTTAACAGTGAATACCCTCCTTTATTTCACCTTTTAATAGGAGACTACCGGATTTTTCTAATGAGGTTATCATGTTCCACTGCCGTGAATGCTTCAGAACAGCAGCTTGTAATTTTACTCATGTCGTGACCTTCTACGCCAAGTGGGGAACAACTCAAAATCCTCCTCTTCTCTCGCTGTGTGGAACGCGTCACCTTCCCTTCTGCAGCCTGGCGAGGACAGTATATACATCACCCAAAGCTCAACGTCAGCAGTTGATGTAAAATTCTGCAGTGCAGTGCTCCTACTGCCCCATCCCTTTTTACCCAGCCAATGACCAAGAGTAACTTTTCAAACTTTCTCAGTTTGCAGATATCTAAAATTCCTCTCGTCAAGGTGTGGAGCTTCCTATGAATAATTTAAGCTTACTGACAATTTGCAGGTTGGCTGGGGTGGAATGCGAGGGGCAGAGCTGCGGGATGGCGTCCCGGTAGAGGGGCAGGAAGCTGTAGGCAGTGAGGCATGGACATGTCTCACCTCGCTTCTGCAAGTGAACTCAGCTGATGTGAGGGACACCGAAAAACTTGGTACAGGAGATTCAGCATACTGGGTGATGGGAAAAGGTGGAGGTGGGATGGGAAAAGTATAGGAACTAATCTAATGATCTTATGGGATTGATTCATGGGTTCACATGCATCGAAACTGGTGTTATTAGTAGGATTTATCTCATTTAATTTTACCCCTCTAAAATCTGGTTGACTATTCCACACTAGCATTGTGGTCAGCGAAGAGAAATAGGTGCTTGTGGCAGGTGATGCATCCTTACCCGAGGTCGGTGTCTGAAGCTGGGTAGGATGGACCCACACTTCAAATTTAAGATCAGCCAATGCTTAAGCAACCACATAAGAAGGTAACACAGTTCGAAATGCCTTACCGGGTG
Source organism: Dromas ardeola (assembly GCA_013398915.1). Lineage (NCBI taxonomy): Eukaryota > Metazoa > Chordata > Aves > Charadriiformes > Dromadidae > Dromas > Dromas ardeola. The sequence goes on along the minus strand of VYZM01008065.1, from coordinate 909,313 downwards.
CGAGCACTGGTCTGCCTGGCCTGGTATCTTGTCTGTTGCAGTGGCAGTGGGCAGTGCTATTCAAGAGAACATCTGAGTCTTACCAATTTTTGCTGCCCATTTCCCCCAGCATATAGAAGAGTTCTATTAGGGATGTCAGAAGTTAAATCCCTTCCTAATATTTTAGTAGCCATTGAACCGCTGTTCAGGAATCTGTCTAACCCTTTTCTGAGTCCACTGATCCTGTTTGCCTCCAGAGCCTCCTGTGGCACCAGGTTCCAGAGGTTCATGACCTGCCGTGTGAAGAAAAATGTTCTTTTATCTATTTTAAAGCAACCTCCTCCTAGTCCCACTGGCTGCTTCCTGGTTGTGAGTCCTGGTTGTGTGTGACTCAACCACAGCTCCGTGTTCAGTCTATTCACCGCCTGCCCGTGTTTGCAAACCTCAGCTCCCTCCTCCTTCCCCCTTCTCCTGAGGCAGGCTGAGCCCCAGACTTTTACTCCTCTCACGAGGCAGCTCTGCTTCTCGGTGATGTTTCCTCCTGCCCCTCTTTGTGCCTCCCCAGCGGCCGCTCCATCCTCAGGGTGCAGAGCCCAGCACTCCCCATGCCCCACATGCGCAAGAAGTGGGCGCACCAAGGTGGCGTATGGTGGCAAAAGGGTGCACTTGCCTCGTTCACCACAGCCCTTCTGATGACATTCAACAATTTGTTGTCTTTTTTTGTCTGATATTGTCAGGCCATGATTTCAGAGAACTGCAGAGATGTTCATAAGGGTTCATTCCTAATTGCCAGCTCCGAGCTCAGCACCGTCCTGTCGCCGTGTCCAGAGTTTTCCTCTTTACATCCCTTACCTTACCTTTCTCTGCACCGAAGCTTAGCCACCATCTTTCTGCCTCCTGGGTTTTCTGAGCGCTTTCTGGCGTTCCTCACCAGCAGCAGCGCATTTGATCGCATCTCGTGCGTTTTTTCTCACTAGCATGAGGCATAGCTGAGTATCTTGAAGAACAGGAATGCCTCACTCCAAATAGAAATGTAGCCCAATGTGATGATTTGCAGCAGAGACAAATGGAAAACATGTTTACAATGTTTTACTTCACCACCCTGCAACTCACTTTTCTGAAATCACTCTGCCGTGTGCTGTGTGTGCACGACAGAGCTGCCGGCACCTCCGAGGCTGGGCTGGAGGCAGGGAATGTGGGAAGATCACAGACGGACGATTGGAAGTACGGCGGGATGGGCTGGATGCGGAAGAGCGTGCAGCAGCCTGGTGCCCGGGCGTGCTGGCGGTGCTGCCGCGGGCAGGGTGCTGGGCTGGGGAGCTCCAGCAGCAGGAGCAGCGCAGAATGGTACGGGTCACAACAAACAGAGAGCTGCCAACTTTGAATTCGTTTATGTTTTAATCTCGGAAACATATTTTTGACTCGGCAAGATCTATGGGAAAGACCTTGAATAAATGCAGTGTTTGTGTGTTGCCAAGGCTTCAAATCTGAGCACGAAAAAGAAAAAAAACATTTCTGGCTAGGCAACTCCCAAAATATTCACAGCAAAGCGGCAAGGCGTGCGTTTCTCATCTCTACTTCAGCTGGCCAAGGGCAAAGATCTCAACTTAGTAAGCATCCCTGCCAGGAAAGGCAGAATGGCCTCTCCCCTTGAGGGGACAGCCCTCACCCTGCCAGGGGACAGGCGGCGCCCGGCCATCTCCATCTCCATCTCTGCTCCTCTGTGCCTCCAGCCATGCTGTCATAGTGCCAGGGTCACACACCTTTGAGCACAGGGCTTGGCATTTAAAATAAAAATACCACTCCCTGTTTTTTTTTTAGGGAAGCCTCCACGCCTTCACAGTAGCGCCAGTCAATCTAAGCATGTTCAGGATTTAATTTCTCCCATTTAAAGCAATATGGTACGACTTGCTCGGGTGGCAGGGTGAAGGATGTAACAAATACACTCAGAAATTCCCCATGAAGAGAGGAGCCAACAAAAGGCATTTCACAGGTTTGTCCCTCGTTCCGTAGCTGACGGCTGCTACGCACTCCCTTCTCCACCGTTTGCGCCCTGATGGAAGGAGACCTGACCTCAAGCTGAGGGTTTTGGTGGAGCGCAGGCTACCGCTGGCTCCGGAGCCAGACCGAATCGCCCCGGCTCTGCAGGGAGACCTTCACCTGGTGCAGCAAAAGCTGACGTGGAGGTAGTTGAACAAATTGTTTAAAGGGAAGGCTGAGGTTTACGTTTCAGTCCCGCAGCAGATGAGGGCTCAGAGCCTGGCTCTGTCCTTCCGCAGACGGGACGTGCCGGCCCCAGAGCCGACACTGCCTGGTCTTGCTTACGCAGGTACCGCTGACTCGGGGGAGCAACTGTCCGCAGAATTGGTTCTTGATATGGAAATATCCACTCACAAGCACCTTTCCAGTGCCAGCTCCAAAGCTGGTGTTTATTTATTCATTTTCATTTTTAAAAAGATACTCAATCCTGCGTGCGCGCCGTGGCTGGTACACACTGACAGCTGACGCTCGCCTACACGCTCACAGCAGCCTCGGTTTCTGACTTATTGCATTAAAGCCATGTACTTGGGGACAACCTGCGTACCAAAGGCACTGTATAAATCCAAATTCTATTAGACACTTCATGCAATACATGTTCGTTGTACGGTACTTCACCAGGGCTTTATCTTAAAAAGAGAATTGAACACAAGACTTAGAAAAATGGTTTGCTTACAATCAGCAAAGAATTATTATTCTGGCGCCGTGCTAATACATTGTCATACAAATGCCAAGGCAGCCTGATAAGAGTTCCACTGTTTAAGTTGAAGGCTTCTGTTCTGTCTTGAGATATTTGGGCTACATTGTTATTCTGAAATAATTTCTATTTATAATTCGGAGAGTGGGTCTAAATTGAAGACAATCTTATGCTATTTTTTTTCTACTGTTCAGTTCTGACTATTCAAGGCCATTCCCAAATATTTAATTAATACATTTAGTCTGAATAGTTGTTTTCTTTCAGCGTCCAAATCTAATCTTTCAGTGGATTTCAGTAAATCATCCCTGAAACTGTTTTTTTTTACTTAGATACAGTTTTTGCACAGCATCAATCATTCTACTCTTTGACAGAAAAAATGTTTTCTAAATCTGGCTTGCTTTATTGTTCTCCCTTACATAAATAAAATGATTTATGGAGTAAGAAAAGGAAAGAAAGAAGAAGGAAGCATTGTCTGATCTTTTTAGAATTATTTTTTCTTTATCCTGAGATTTATGCATTGTTTTTTTCCTCCTGCGCTTGTGTTTGTACGGAAGAAGAATCTCAACTTTCTGCTGACCTCTGCTCGGTATCTTTTGCACCGTGCCCAGAAGATTAGTAAAATGTCAGATTTCTCCTCAGTTTTGGGCGAGACAAAGCTGGAGACCTGGAGGGCTCTCGTGAGCCTGACAGCGCTGTGTTTCTCAGAAACCCGCAGTCCGGTGGGGGAGCGGGATCGGAGTGGGGGGCAGGAGTCTCGGCACGGAAACATGGGGCCCAAAAACACCCACGCACGCACGCACGCGCGCGAATGCACATGAATCACGATTATTGGTTGCTATGGTGATGGAAGCCAAACGATGCTTTTTGCAGATTCATCGATGGTGCCGTGTCAGGTAATCAGGTGCCACGGGGCTGCGGGAATTCTTCATCAGGCTCTGCCTCCAGCGCTCTTCAGTTACAACTGAGTCAAAGATACTCAGAGATTAAAAAAATGAAATCCCTGTGGCGAGCTTTCAGCTGTGAGCCTTCGCTGGGGTGAAGAGTGTGAGCACACAGCACTCCAGTGGCTGCTCCGGCGGACGTTGACGTGGCTGATGGTCCACTGCTGGATTGCAGGGGTTGCAGAATGTCCCTGAGCTGGCAAAGCTGTGCTGTTGGTCTGGACACGTGTGACTGTCATCCTCTCGTGAGGTACCTCTCATCTCTTCTGATGTGCTCAGGCGCCAGGACCAACACGGTGCCTGACGCCAGCAGGGAGGCTGAAGTACGGCATGGCTGCAGTTCCTCACCTCACAGAAGCGTAGCCCCAACAGCTATCGACACTGCATTTCCATGACGCTTTTTTATTGAAGAATCTTAAATAGCAGGCACCACCAAAGTATCCATATCATGCAGTATAAACAGTGCGCCGAGAGACACGACTGGAGGCATCTTCACAGGGCTCTGGTTTATAGAAAAGGTCTGGATAAGAAAAATCTTAGGTGTAACTTCACTGCCTTGGTACCATTTTTCTGGGCAGACAATACCAGGGAAGGATCATTTCTCATAAGCACATTCTTGTAATATTCAGAGAAACAATTTTTCATCTCTGTGCTATCTATTGCCGCTCCTTTTATGTTCTTATTGCTTACGATGAGTTTCTGTTTGAGAGGAAAAAAGTAAGTGTATTTCAGAGTGATTGGAGTCCTAAACACAGTTTTTGTGTGATGTGTTCAATATTTTACGATTCCTTTCTTCTTAAGTATTTCTAAATAGCAGTACCTTTCAGGCTGACTGAGAGAAATCGGATTTGCTTTTATTGAACATAAGCGTGTGCACATTATAAAAGGAGATGGAATCATATAGGTGTGGGGAGAGCTTAAAGGTTGAACTATTACATCTCTAAAGGAAAACAGCAGTCTGCTGGAAATAAGAGCTGCGTCTTTTGACCTTTATGTCATCACGGTTTTGAAACAGAATCCAGGATTAGAAGTCAGAGGTAAATTTTTGCTCAAAGCCTGTCATTTAGCCTGACGTTGTATGCCCTTTCCTGGGAGCAGCAGGTTAAACATTTTCCTCTCCGAGGAAAGCGGCGGTGGCTCCAGGCTGGAGCCACGGTCCGGGTCTGCGTGTCCCAGGATCCCGCTCCCGCAGCGTGTGCTGCTCTCTCTGGCCCCTGGCAAGCAGTTTTATCTGTCCCACCTCCACCTGCGCTCCCTTTGGGTTTATCCATGGAGACTGCAAGGTATCCGCATCTCTTCCTGGGTGTTTGAACCCCCCAGGCAAAGGAGGTTCCTCGCTTCAGTTTGGACGGTGGCAGACGTCCTGGGATTTACAGGGTTTTTGAAGCACATTCCCAATACCTATTCCACTATGCTTGGAAGGGAAAGAAGACTGAGAAATCCTTTGGTTTTATGTATATGGTCACAGCAGGCTTAGTCTACCAACAAGTGAAAAAGGTGTAAGATCTTTTAAGGTAAATAAGAAATTCAGTGACAAAAAAGCTTTGCAGTCAGCGATGGAAATTACTGAGGTTTCCCCTGGAGCATATAGCTGTTTATCAAACCCTCAAACTTTAGAATATCAAGAAACAGAGACTATTACTGTATATATTTATACACATGCTATGATAGTGATGTTTATTAGAAGTTTCAGGCTGCTTGTTCAGGATGTGTTTCACCATACACAGCGAGGCAGTGCAGAGATACCTGAGCTACAGGTGACTGACTGCCTGACAGCAAGAAAATTAGCAGGGAAATATAACCTGTACGGAGCTTTGGCGTCCACAGATCGTTCCCGGTACCTGAATGCGCTTGTTCCAGAGCAGACTGAGTATTAGCCGCCACGCTGCTGAGGAAGGACCCGCAGCAGGTTAACGTGCTCGCTTCTCCATGGAGCACAGGGGGACAACCACTGTCGTACACAGTCACATCTGGGGGCTGCTCTGCGTTTTCCCAAGCAGACTGGGCAGGCAGATCATAGCTGAACTCTCACTGTGTCTTCTGGGATGTCTGACATGATTTCTTATTTACGTCGGTGGAAATAAAATACTGGAAGTTAATTTTATAGACCATCATAATCATTGGTGCGAGCACGAAGCCCATTCACTCAAATAAAAATTCTGGAGTTTATTCAATCAAGAAAATACATGGAGTTGATTTATGCCCCCGGGTCAGGAGGGCTGTGCAGGGCTCTGGAACCGTCTCCCTGCAGTGCCAGCAGGGGAGGTCAGGGGGAAGGTGAGCCGGGAGCGAGGGGGAAGACTGCTCCCTCCCAGTGGGGAGCTGGGATGCAGAGCAGCAAGAGCTCTGGGCCCCAACCACCATCTCTGAGCTCGCCTGTGTTTGGAGACTGAAAGGCTAAAGTCTGACCCAATATACAGCAGGTGGGAGCAGAAAACCCTTGCAGCCCGCTCAGCCTGGCAGGACCTCAGCAGGTGCCAACCTTGGAGGGTTTAGATGGTGACAGATGCCCTGGGGTTTATAGAGAACCCTTGGAGGGTTCTTCTTACAGAAGAAGCCACCTGTCAGGGCAAGGCTGAGGAGCAAAGCTGGACAGTGAGCAAAGATTCAGCATGTTATAGCTGCTATCCAAAGATGCCACGACAGCATTAAGAAACATTTTTGTTAATGGTTGGACTCGATGATCTTAAAGGTCCCTTCCAACCTAGACAATTCTGTGATTCTATGGTTTTAGCCTCCTGGCAGGTGGAACACGGGTGCAGTGGCAGCTGCTGCTGCCCACCCCGCACTACTGGAAACAGTCTCTTTCAAGTCCTCGGCAGACTCACATTTCCCGACGTCGCTGGGCAGATGTGGAGCCAGTCTCAGGGCTGAGGCTGGGACTCTACGAGTCTGCCTTCTTGCTGCACTTGCCGAGTCCTTAACAAAAAGAATGCAAAATACCAGGAAAAGTCTGTAAAGGAAGAGGGAACTCTTTATGCATTCTCAGTTGTGGCTTTTTAGAGCAACCCTGTTTAACATGAAATCATGCTCAAGGACCAGTCCCTCTAAAGGAAAAAGTGAATATTGGGTAGCCAGTACGAGAAAGAGGATAACATTCTCTGCTGGACAGCCCAGTGCTGTACGCTCATAACATTTTGTTAGGAAATGTACTATGCTCATGTATGAGCTCGAAAAAAAAATACCATTTTTAGTCGTTGTCAAGGTAGGGAGAGAGAGAAAATCCTTTTCTGGAACAAACGAACAAAAGAAAACAAAATCCAAGGTCAGAGCTAAATATAACACATAAGAAAAGGAAGCAAGTCCAATAGGCGTCAAGTAGCTGTTCAGGCACAGCAATCTAATGAAACCAATTGTCCCTGACCTGCACTATTAACATTCTGAAAATGCAAACGTACACTTAGAGCCTCTGTATTTGCAAAAATCCCACCCAGACAAGAGGGCCCTTCGGGCAATACAACCACCCGAGAGAAAGAAGACAAAAGCAAGGCTAACGTACATTGTCAAGATTATTGACCTTATGCCCTATATCGCAGCAATACCTAAACCAAAGACTCCCTTTTCATGTCGCCCACTAACGTACTCAGTATTCACAGCTCTTGATATTGTTGTGGTTTAACCCCAGCCGGACGCCAGGACCACGTGGCCGCTCGCGCAGTTCTCCCCCTTCCCCCAGAAGGGCAGGGAGAAGAGGGAGAAAAGGAGGGGAAAGGGAAAGGAAAAAAAACCTCGTGGGCTGAGACAAAGACAGCTCAATAGAACAATAACAGAAAAGGAAAATAACAATAACTAACGATAATAATGATGATGATAATGACATGGGTCACTCTCACCACTGGGTGAATTGGCACTGTTCCGAGCAGTGATCATGGATTCCCCGGCCCCATCCAACCCCCATTTCTATACTGAGCACAACGTCTATGGTATGGAGTATTCCAATGGCCATTCCCTTGTTCTGTCTGTGCTTCTTCTCAGCTTCTATGGGAAGCTGAAAAGAGTCCTTGAAAAGTATAAACATCGCCTAGCAACAACTAAAACAATATGCATTATTTCCATTCCTTTCACAGCAGTCACTAGAAAGAAAAAAAATCAGGACAGATATATAATTGCTCTCAAAGGCACCAAGCTGCTGTATATATGCCCATCCTCTGAAATGCAAATACAGGAGGTATCTGCTCTCGCGGTTAGCTCACTCGCCTGCTGTAATCCCCCTTCCTGAGTGCAGCACAGGCGTGCGGCTGGGAAAATATCTGGGTTATGCTCTCCAGTTCACAACGAACTTCTGGCCACTGGAGCAGCTTTCAGGGCAGCTTGCTGCAAACTTCAGATCATGTGAGAGAAGGCAGGGCAGGCAATATCAGGGACTTTCATTGTAGAGAAAAGCTTAAATTCTGCGTGGGACTCTGACAGAGCATGTGATGTCTGAGCAGAGGGAAGATGGATGGAGCCATGCAAGTCCTCGGCTCGTTTCCCTGGTGAGAGCAGTACCTCTGTAACAGAGGGATTGCCAGAGCAGGCATGGTGATGCCAGAACTTCCATGTGATCCTTGGCCATGCTCAAGGTCATCACAGTCTTAGGACAGAAGAGGCACAAAATGATCTACACCTTGCAATCCCGACTCTGCAAGGTGGGACCTACCTGTTGCAGCAATTTCCTGAACTTCCCCCTCTCCCTTGCACTTCAATTCAGCAAATTGTTCAGAGGAGACTCAGCAACAGATAAAAACGTTTGAAATCCTCCTCTGAATAAAACTCTTCCAAGTTTTGGAATGAGGAAAATTTCAACCTTTCTCAACAGTCTGCCGAAAGAGGTAGACCCAGGCAAGGCAGGCAATTCCTCTTGCCTCTCATGAAGCAGTGGTTTGAAAAGCAAGGTGATGGCTCTCATTTCACCTTTAACCTTTTGGCATATGTAATCCTGAAAAAAAAAAATCGCTAATGGAAATTCCTAGACTGGCAGGTGAAATAAAATGAGATGCATAATATCAAAAACATCAGGAATTTTATTAGTGCTGAATATAGAAAATAACAAGGGGGAGAAAGTGCCAGTTAGCAACTGGGCACTTTAGATAAATGTCACATAGTGAGTACGAGCATTAATTTGCTGCAGAGGTTGTTCTGACATGTCACACTCAGGACAACAGAATGTAAGAGCCGTGCCTTCTGTGGCATTTCAGAGCTTGAGACGCATGGACTGAGCCCGGGAATCCTTGTAGCGTGTTTTGTCTCTTACGAGATTTTTGACTTGAAACTGTATTTGTTTATCTTTAAGTGCTACACTGTGCAGGTTCCCATCATTTGCATTTCAAACTTGGCAGAGGGAGAAGAATAAAAATACATAAGGCAAAATTTACCATTATCTCTGAATTTCTGTGGTTTTATCAGTTTCACTCAGAATCCTCTGCAAGGCTGTTTTTAAAAGATAAAAATAAGAATTTCAGACTGCTAAAGCAAAATGTTGATAAAAAAAGGAAGAAAAAATAATTGGAGGAAAAGCATATACCTATGCATTAAAACAATCCTCCAAAATTATGAACCAGGCGTAAAGTGTGCATTCTTATGCCGACGAGAGTCAGTCGTAGCCTTTATCAGTCTGAGACTGCATCTTGCCGCTCTCATCTTGAGTTGCAGGCAAACAGCACTCTGATCACATTAATCTTTACGATTCCAAGAAACAGCTTTGAGATGGTTTTTAATCAATGGCAGTGGGGTTACAAATGTGTGCATGAGCTCTGAATCCAGCTTTTGTCTCCTTCTAAAATCCTTTCTAGTGATAGTGAACTTTCTTTTTGACTCCACTGCCAACCTTTAATCATGTAAACGTGCATTTCGATTTACTTAACAGGAAAGCAAAGTTTACTCTGCATTTTCAGAAGGATTATAGAGTTTGTAGGTTCCTTAATGATGGCCGCCCCACCTGAAACCCTCTGATGAAGCCTGAGAACGAGATACGAATCTGTCATATTCCTCCACCTTTGAAATTTCACTCCCTGAAGAATATCTCACAGTAGGTATTACTAATAATTACTGAAGCATTTCCATTACTTTATGCTGCAAAAGACAAATTCTGATCATGCAAATGCAGACCAGTATTTTGGTGGTACTGAACTGGATTGAGAAAATGGGACTGATTAAAAATACCAAGGGAAAAAAGGGTTAGTTTTAACCAGGATTAGTTCTCCAGGTTAATTCCCTAGATAGCCAGAGAAATGGTTACAGCCCCACAAGTAAGAAACAGAGCAGGAACAAATATCTGGTGCTGGAAGAAAGGAAGGACGTTTCTTTCGGTGGCAATGCTGGTTTGAGGTGATTATGGAGTAGCAGCTAGTGTAGCTCGTTTGAAATCGGCGTGCACACCACAGGAACACATTACACTTGTGCATTTGTGGGCTGGGAGGCACACCTGGGTGTGCGGCAGGCACACTCCTCCTCACGCTGTCTGGGCATCTGCATCCAACAAACTCCATATTTCCCTTGCTCCACGGACAACGTTTGACTAATGTACCTTCCTCTTCTAAGTTTAGGCAGCTCTCATGACACAGTATACAATCCCTTCTGCCTTCCACACATTCCCCTTATCTTCAGTTCTGTACAAACAGAAATAGCTGCATTTTTATTTTGGCTGGTTCTTAGACAATTTATAGAGTATAAAACTTAATCCACAGCGGGAGAGAGAAGGAACAAAATTTCAGTTATTTTTCTCCCTGAAACTCTCAAAGCTTTTTGTAAACAATGCACTTTTATTTGGATAATAGAACTTAAACTTTTTTTAGATCAGACATGCTCTCTCCATATTTCTACTGGGGCAGAGTGGCTATATGCCATACTGGAAGCTAGCTGTTAAAGCTGAGAGAACGCACGGACCACAGAAAGTACAACATGGGAACACCAAAGGGCAGGAAATATGGTGAATGCACACAGACCTGATCAAAGTGGGGTCTTCTCAACAGGGTGAATCCTCTGCTTAATCCAGAGCTGGCAATGGGGAGCCTTTTCACTTATCTGTTCTAGCTTCTTGAAAATCAAATTAATATGCTCCCATGGGTGCCCATTTGTCTCGCAATGGTCCTAAGCTCTCCTCTCTGAAGGCTCCTTAAATGGAATACAATTATTTAAGAAAATGCCTAAAAACCTCTGAGAGATGAACAGGCAGGCTGGTATCAAAAGGGGGTTGTAGTAGCTGTTTATTTTTTTTTTCCCCCAGCTGAGGACAATTAGACCAATTAGAAGGTCCAGGCAGCTGCAAATGATACAGGTAAACAGAAAAATGCTGATAATAGTGATTGGTTTTGACACTGAGAGTTCTGAGGGTCAAAAGGAGGAGAACCTGAGATAGCAACAGTCGGTTTTCTGAAACTACTGGTAAGTGCCTGATTATTCTACTAACAAATGTTGGTGAATACTTTGGGTTGTAGGCTTCCAGTTCATGAGGACTTTTGCTTTTATGTTGGTTGGTTATTTGCAAGAAATGCATTTAATACACTGTGGAGCTTTATCAGGATGTCTAAAGCAAATTGTGTTCATGGAGCACCTAATGACAGTGGCCTTCAGAGTGAAAACAAAAGGAATATGATTTACTAAGAAAAACTGTCATTAGAAAAGCCCTTATGTAACCTTACTGGTTAAAGAGGAAATACAAGCCATTGTCAAATGCAAACAGAGCTCTTTGTTTTCTATCACTACAAACGTTAACTGCTCCAATAAAACAGAGTGCCAAGACTGCACACATCTGTGTAAAATGGGTGGCATTGTTTATACATCTGCTTAATATCTCCACTGAATTTGTGTTCAGTTCATTAAAAAAGGAATAAGTGCATGATCCCCCCCCCCCAAAACATCATTCTCTTTGGTGCTTTGCCTCCACACGTGAACATAAGTGAGAGATGGTCATTGAAATCAGAGAGGAACAAAAGAAGAGTCAGTAGAGTGTTAGAAGAGCATTAAAAGTACCGGGAGATGAGGGCGGTCTACCTTTATTTCCTCATTGCCCTCCAGCATGTGGCACAAAAGCTTGGCCGTAGTGCAGCTGCCCGGCTGGGGAGCTCCTGGGGCGCCTGCTGGCCGAAGGGCACGGGATGTGCGTGGGGGTGCAGCCTGCGCCAGCCGTAGCACACAGCTCTACCTGGAGAGCAAACCTGATTTTCACACCTACGGCTCGCTTGTAACTTAACTTCCAGAGCTCTTGCCGCAGTCACACCGTTCCCTGTGGATACAGAGAATATTTTGAAGTAACACGGTACCCACTACTAGAAACAGTTGTCCTGTTATTCTGAGCTTGACAATGGGGAAATATTCCAAATTCAAATGCTGCACATTTGAGCTCCTAAACTGATTTGAGTTTGAGGCAGATACTGCAGAACCTGAAAAGAACAGCTGCAGCCACATCTTTTCATGTTGCGAAGTTCACCTCTCAGTGTGAGCACAAAAGCTGCCTCTAGAAATTCTAAATTTAGTATTCAGATTCCTCAAACATTGGAGAATATTTTAAAATGTGATGGTTTCCTGGCAAGATATGATGAATGCTGGCATGCTATATATTATCTTCTAGGTCATGTTTGGTCTTAGCCTAGCAATGCAGGACTGAAGGGAATAAATGCAAGGGAACTTGACTATCTAAATGTCACTAGGTACAGCTGTATCTTCAGAGTGGACTGCCATAAATTAATGCAAAGACATTCCCAGACCAGTACTTCTGCTGGATAGCCTATCAAACTGGAGAAGTGTTTGGTTCGAGGAGACATAAGCATAGCTCAGTGCAGCAGGGGGAACTCTTCACCTGCGCATTTCAGATCCTGGGAAAGTAATTAGCACATTGAGCATAATGTTTTGCAGCTCTTTTCCAGGATACTGATAATCCAAAACCTGCCTGCGCATCGGTGTCATAATCCAGCCCTAAATTGGTGGAAAACAGCCTGGATCCTATACAAATGACAAGAGGTGGGGAGAGGTGGAGGACCTGGTCCAGTTATGCCTGGGGCCAGAAATGATATAAATGTGTTTTTTGAGAATTTTTCCTCTCCCATTTAGGGAAATGTCTGTAGCTGCAGTGGAGATAAATCAGCTGGCCAGCGAGCACTCTGAGAGTGTTTTTTTTTTAATCTTTGTTTTCTTAAGTAATAACAATTTTGTCCCTCCTGATTTGTGCCTGTGTTATGTAAAACAGTCGCGTAAGGGAGAGCTGTGGATTTTCCTTTCCATGTAATGCAGTGAAAGTGGTGTAATCGCGTTCGGGCAGCGAGGGGGCGGCACTTTGCCCCTGTTAAGCCTCAGGAAACTGCAGTCAGGACTGAAGCAGTTGGTACTGACTGAGCCGTGGCCCGGGATTAAGCTGAAATCTTGCTAGTGCCACGATGGGACTATTGAAGAGTTATAATCCCATTGGTTTGAGGTGGGTGGTGAAGCAAGGGGTGGCTTCAATCGCATGATAAACAGCAGAAGGGAATCTTCCCCAAATTATTACCAAATGGATAGAGACCTAATGCTTTGAAAAGTGAAACTGTGAAGGCTGCCCTTATGAAATTACTGCATTAGAGTAATAGCAGAATTGTTCCAGTTCTCTTCATTGCTCCTGCTGATTAACTGTTTTTATATTATTTCCCAGTGATACATACTGTATTATTTATTGCTGTAATCAGTAAGATTCCAGTGCCATAAATAACTTTGCTTGCACGATGTACAACTTTGTTTTATGGATCCACATTAATGTATTAAATTAGATTTCCCTGGAGATAGCTTTTGCCACAGTGCGTCCAGAGAGCACATGTATAAAGAGACAGCTGCTTGGATGACCTTGTGTTTGAACTGTGGGGTTTTTTTCGCAAAAAAGATTTTCTAAAAAGCAAGAAAGACCATAAAATAGATTCATGGTGGATATGAGACAACTGAAGCCAATATAAGGATGCGTTTCTTTCTTGCAAATGCTACTTCCTTTAGGACACGTGGTGAACACCTACAGCTTTTGTAGTCCTACCAACTTCAGCTGAGCAGTTGTTATGAATAATTACGAACGAATAGCAGTTGCTATGAATAATTACTAAGAGATTAACAACTGCTTGTGTGAAGCAGTGCAGGCGAGCACGAGGCCGAGACCTGCCCTTCGGGGGGGTCAGGCAGCTGCTCAGAGGGTGCTAGAGCCGGACGTACTTTGATTTCTCCCGAAGGTGCTCAACAGTGGGCTTTTGCCTCAGCCCACCGCGGCTGAAGCGTTGTCTAGTCTTTTGGCTTCCTCCATCTACCAAGTGAAAAAGATTTCTCAAGGACTGTCAACAATGAGTAATAGTCAGATTACTCAGTAATAGTCTTGTTTTAATTTTAAATATGATGGTAAAGAATTAAAAACTGTTATAAAACTACTCTGTTGCATGAGTCACGATGGTGTGACTCGCTGTTTGTCGCAGCCATGTTGGATCTACTGCCCTCTGAGGTTCTCTACAGGCTGGGAAGCAAAGACGAAATGGAAGTAGTGGTCACAGCAGACGCCAAAAACTCTCATAAGACTCGAACGGCGCCGCTGTAAAATCCCAACCTAAAACGCCACCGACGGCTGAGGCGAAGGGGATTTTCCTCCCGCCTCGGCCTGCTGAGGGAGCCGCCTGCTGCCCCTGCACCACCTCCCGGGCAGCGCCGCCTACTCCAATTGGGTGGCCGCAGCACCCTGTGCGTGTTGGGATTGGGTGTCCGTGGTGTCCGTTTGGATTGGGTGGCTGGGATTGGTCAAGGGTGACCGCTCGCGGAGCAGGGCGGGACGGCGCACTGGCCGTCTGAGGGGAGCGGGGCCGCCATGTTGGCTGGCTGTGGTGGCCATGGTTGGAGGGTCCATCTTCTGCTGTAGCTCGCTGAAGGCAGTCAGATATTCACTTGTTGCATGAAGACAGGCACGCACCCTGCCTCTGATGATGTGAACTAGCCTTCATTAGGAAATAAGGTGGCAAAAATTGCACAACCAGAGTTATAATTCAATGCTGAGGCACTGGTTCCTGCTGAAGTTCAATGGCGAAGGGTTCCTGCTGTCTCTGCTAGCATAAACCCCAGGAGCTGCCAAAGGAGCCTTGGAGGAGATCGGGGCCATGTCTGCATAGCCTAGTGTAGGGTTGTGCAGCGATCCCTAAGCTGGCTGCAAATGAGATGCAAATGTTAGTTAGCATGGTGAGTTAACATTCACCTCCTCTGGGCGTATTTACCCGCTCTGTGGGACGTGGGGCCGTGCGTCATCGCCTGGCACTTCACCGAAATACCTGCTGACAGCTGGCAGTGCCGGAACAAAGCACAAAATGTTGATACTTGAGGTACGCAATCTAATCCATTTCTAAAGTTATATTCCTTAGATATTCCCAGATGGCTGGATCGTTTGCTTTTCTGTTTGGTCAATGCTAACCCGTAAGGTGAAGAAGCTCTACCTGTGCGTGTTACCAGATAGCTGGTAGCTATATACCAGAAGCTCTATCTGTGCTTGTCACCATGACCTCCCCTCGCCTCCCAAGCAGGTCTTGGCTTCAATGCCAGGCGGTGATAATTCAAATTGTAGCAAGGTCCATCCGTGTGTTGTCTAATTTGACAGATGCTTCATTTTAGTGCCACGAGTAAGTCACATTTGGAGTCATGCTCGCCTGCTTTTTCTCCCAGCCAAGGAAAAGCTGAACCTGTAAGCCTTGCACTACCGTTGAGGATAACGGAGTGCCATTGAAAAGCCAAAGTGAAAGGGCCAGTGAAAGGCAAGGAGCATGGCCAATTTACTGTCTCACTAACGCTGCCTGCGGGGATGGGACTCGCCACTTTCCTCCAAAGTTTTATTTCTGTCTTGTGCTCTGAGGGATGACGTAAATGTACAAAAAAATTATGTTCTTTGCAAACCAGACCCAGAAGACTATTTGCAGTAAATAAGAACTTTCATCCTTCTCATCTTTGTCCTATAAATGTACTCTGGAGAACTCACATTTTTAAAAGACAGTTCTCTAACATTTCCGTAGCAGGGAGGGGGAAAAGGCACATTTTTGTTCAGTTGTGAAGTGGTACAATATTGCGGATTTGCCCTCTGGAACCTTCCCAGTGTGTATGAGTCTATAAAACTATAGAGCGCTAGAGAAAGAAATATGCTTTCAAGAGGTGATCTCTGACGTTAGGTGGTAGACAGGAGTCATCAGTAACTTCCACCCTGCAGCATGTAAGAAGGTATAATGATCCACAGACACCGCAAAGTAACATTTTATGCCTATTGTGTTGATGGCAGGGTTTCTGGGCTACACCAGTATTACAAACCGTTACTGTCATTATGGTGTTTTAAGAAACGAGTCAGCTAATAAAGACAAAGTTTGTTTTGTGTTGTTTTGGTTCCTTTTTTTAAAGCATAGAAAATAATATCCGTCCAGCTCAGGTATCTTAGAAAAATGAGCCTTTCTACCAACAAAGGAAAGATCGGGGGAAGCATAAGACATCAGCAGATATTTCTTTTTTGGAAGAAAGAACAAGAAAACAGGGTAGCAGCAAGATTTGTGCTTATTAAAAGATAGCGCTGGGGCTCTAGGCAACATTTATCAGCCAGTCACAAAAGTCTAGTGTGGGATTTACCACTGCCTATCACTGGGAAAAAATAACAACTAATGAAGCCTGCGTTTGTTCAAGCAAGTCAAATATCCCATTAAAAATCCTAGCTGGCATTTCCAGGTAGGAAAAGCAAGAAAATACATTTTCCAGAGAGGCTGTTTTTTAGAAACGAATCTAACAAACAGAAGCTTTTCTGTGGTGGCTCTTTTTCCCCTGGCCAGCAGGCTCCTGACGCTGACTGCCTCGTATGCGTGGTGGTCATAGGTTAGTGTGGGTCATTGCACCACTTCAATCCAGATAATAATATTTTCTTACCTCTAATAGGAAAAGAAGAACTGAATGCTTTACTACCCAAAATCTCAGCTCCTTGGAGGTGCTCTGGGCAGGCCTCCTGGTGGGAAACTGTCCTGGCTGTCAGCAGGCGGTGGCACGCCTGCAGCACAGTGCCTTTGGAGTGCTGCACGTGTGGTTCCTAGGGCCAGGACAGGAATCGTCCTGGGGGCGTGGAGGTGGGAATTTTAGTTTAGCCCAAATCTGACATGGGTTGTGTTTTGGGAGAGCATCCTGCTCCATGTCTGGTCATGCAGGAGGGTCTGTCTATATGCCCTTTCACGTGAGCTATGTGACGTGTGGCTGCAGCTGTAGGGAGGGAATGGTGCACAGCTAATGGCTCCTGCATTCTGAGTCCACGTGCTGGATGAAACTTGTCAGCGGGCTGTATCATCTGTATCTGGCAGATTGTCCAGGGAGGAAAAGAGAAAACATGGGTTTGGGAATGTGTAAGTTGCCTGTGGCATGACAGGGAAGCAGCAGAGAGGGGGCAGAGATAGGATTCGTATATATACTGTGTGAGATTGGCAGGTCTGTGTCTGTCCCTTGGTCTCTCGTAAGGTGGCCCACAAATACCAGGAGTCAGATTTCTGCCCACCCACACATGCTGTCTTCCTGCACAGTGCCGTTTAGATTCTCAATAGCCTGAGCGGGTGCAGTAGTATTTCCAACTGCAGAGCACATACCCAGACCAAAATTCCTGGGGTGGAGAGAAGCAACAGGAAGAGCTGCTGACTTCAGGCCAGATGCTCGTTTGAACCACTACCTACAAGAAGCAAAAAATGCCTAAAAGTATCTTACAGCAAAATTTTCTATTATATTTTCAAAGAATCACAGAATGGTTCGGGTTGGAAGGGACCTTAAAGATCATCTAGTTCCAACCCCCTGCCCTGGGCAGGGACACCTCCCACTAGACCAGGCTGCTCAAAGCCTCATCCAGCCTGGCCTTGAACACTGCAGGGATGGGGCATTGACAGCTTCCCTGGGCAACCTGTTCCAGTGCCTCACTACCCTCACAGTAAAGAATTTTTTCCTGGTATCCAATCTAAATCTACCCTTTTTCAATTTGAGGCCGTTACCCCGTGTCCTGTCATTACACTCCCTAATAACCATCCTTCCTGTAGGTCCCCTTTAGGGACTGGAAGGCCGCTATAAGGTCTCCCCGGAGCCTTCTCTTCTCCAGGATGAACGACCCCACCTCTCTCAGCCTGTCCTCACAGCAGAGGTGCTCCAGCCCTCTGATCATCTTTGTGGCCCTCCGCTGGACCCGTTCTACCAGGTCCATGTCCTTCTTGTGAGCTGGACGCAGTACTCCAGGTGGGGTCTCACCAGAGCGGAGCAGAGGGGCAGAATCACCTCCCTCGACCTGCTGGCCACTCTTCTTTTAATGCAGCCCAGGATGCGGTTGGCTTTCTGGGCTGCAAGTGCGCATTGCCTGCTCATGTTGAGCTTCTCGTCCACCAGCACCCCCAAGTCCTTCTCCTCAGGGCTGCTCTCAAGCCATTCTCCGCCCAACCTGTATTTGTGCCTGGGATTGCCATGACCCAGGTGCAAGACCTTGCACTTGGCCTGGTTGAACTTCATGAGGTTCACATGGTGGCATATTATCAACATTTATCTCACTGTAGACCAAGTTATTCAAACTACTATATTTTAGTTATCGCCACTAAAATCCTGGGAACATCAGTACCCATTCTGCCTCATTTTCTTTCCATTTGCAAATATCTCTGGTGAGAGAAATTGAACAATAAATTTTACTTTTAGTAAGGATAATTGTTAGAGAGGATCCTCTAGTAAAAGATGATGATTAAAGTGTTCTTATGCATTTTTCACTCCTACAGAATTTAACGTACAAGTTGTTGTCTTTTTCTCACAATGTGCAAGCTCAGAGGTAAAGAATATTTAAGGGACATGAATAACTAAATGTGTGTGGAATACAAAAAACCAAAAAATGATTGCACGCTAGTCTTTAATCTGATGGTAATCTCTATTTTTAAGGCAGCATTCTTTGCTTTCCATGTATTAATTAAAGCATAAACCGGCTGCTAAGCTTATCTTTACAAAGTAGGAACTATTAATATTCTTCTTTTTTGTGCTTCTTTTTATTGGCTTTTCAGCTAAGGCGCAGGAACGCCAGCTGAACCAATTAGCTGTCTAAAGTTTAAGGCTTATTACCCATGCTAAGAAATGAAATTCTTGCACGTACAGTAATGAGGTACCTTAAAATGCAAGAGAGTGGGCAGATGCAATCAATCAAAATAAATCCATCAGTGATACTCTCTTTAACATTTTATTGGTAACTATAAAGTGAAAGTAGACAAGCAGTGATCAGAATAGAAACCCTCTGATTAAAATTCAATTTGTTTTCCCCTTCCATACTTGAGAAGACTCCATTCAGCAGGTAAGGGTGAATGCACTCTGGGAAAAACAAACAGAATTAAATGAAAGCATCATCCGATTCAGATCCAGAAAATTAAACCTTGTGCTTCTCCCTGAAATAAGCAGCCTGCCATTACACATTAGCATTGTAAAAAGGGTAAAATAAATCTGACAATGGGAAAGATTGTGTGTTTTAGATAAATATTTTTGTTGTTGTTGTTGCCTGAGACCATATATTTTTGTTTTCAACTCATTAACTTGAAGACAGAACGAAATTAATTCTTGGGAATGCTGTAATGTCGTTACCAGGAGTATTTTAAGGTTCGGTACTCCATGCGATTCGTTTTCCCAACACTGAGCAATATTACTCAGCTAAATTTTACAGCATACGAGCTGTGCTGCGGAGGCGAGGATGGGTTTGTGCCGTGAGGAAGGTGTCCCATTGCGGGCTGGCAGCACAGAGCGGCTCTGTGGGACCCCGGGGCTGGCAGCAGGATGGGCCCCTGGGGTCGCGCAGGGGACCAGCGGGGCGGTGGGAGTAGGCGTGTTTCCAGGAGAGACTTTCCAAGCCACGTACTCTGCAGTGCCATTAGCAGCTCTGCACTTAAGGGGCTACCGCTGCTGCTTTGAAAATGTATCCCTGGCCTTATTTTTTTTTTTTTAATCCTCGTCTAAAGCTTAATTCTCCCTTTGGTAGTGACCCCATTCATCAGGGGCTGAATCAACTCCCGCTATCTTCAGCGGGAATTCAGGGCAGGTAAGCGAGAGTCCAGTGGGTACCGAAATTGTCTGCTAATGCCACCCCTTGGCTGTTACACATAACCTAAGCTAATACACACACCTCTAACTTGGTAACTTTGTCCAGGCAGACACCATGCAATTCAATACAGAGAAGATTCTTTTCAGTAGATTAAGAAAATTTTAAGGAAACGCCCACTGGCATCACCATGATTAATATCTCACGCAGCTTCTGATCCATCTCTTTAAGGCGGTGGGAGAGTCGGTGTGCTCAGAGCTGTGCTGCCGCCAGACTTGATGCAGGAACCCCACGGCCTTCTATGGGAAGACAAAAGATGCTGCAGGAAGTAATGCTCACAATTTCTGTGTAGCATTCTCTGGACATAATTAATGTTATGATCTATTGTGCAGCCTATCAAAGGTACAACTGCTTGGGAAAGTGTAACATCAGGATCTTCAGATCCTGTGCTAATTCCTAGGAGATTTTTATATTCAGTCTGCCTCAGTTCCCTCTGAACTGTCAATTTATCAAGCCAGACTCATTTGGGATGCAGCTGCTCTGCATCTCCTGGGGTCTTACAGATCTCAGCGTGCAACCTCATTCCCGCATCCCTGCCATAAGCTCCTACTGAAGCAGCACACAGTTATTGTCATATTCTTCGTCTCATCTTCTGAACCACCACCGTGTGCTCTGTGCTCTTCCCTGGTCACTGTGCTTCGCCCTACAGGCACCTGCAGTTCAGTGTCAGCTGAAACAGTTCTGGAGCCTCCAAATGTTTCTAGAATGTTTTTTAGACCCTTTTGAAATGAAAGTGGCTTTATAAGACCTATTATTATACGTTATTCTACTTCGACAGAAACATTTAAAGCATGAGCATTGTCTTGGCAGGGTTGGCTAGGAAACATGGTTGTTGTAGTTGATGCTTTAAAAAAAGTATCTTTGTGTTGCTGGTTGCAGGTGGCTGTTTGGTAGGTTACTGGAGGAGACACTTCACCAGCTCTGTTTGATTTGGAAAGCAGCTGCTTTCTCATGGGGTCCCGTCTTCCTTAGCTTGCTGCCTCCCTTGCCTCCATCTCCCCACTGCCTCCCAGAACTGACTTGTTACGGTTTACTGATAACCAGGCAACCTCAGGTTAACTCCTTTTCTTCTAAACTTTTATCGAGTTAAGTTTGCTGGCTGACCCAGCCGCTGGTGCTGGCAGTCTGGCTGGCTCAGGAGCAGCAGTTCTTTATGCTCTTTGTAGCTGCCTGCCCTCTGCCTCTGGCCGGTGCTGGCGCTACTGTGCACTGCCGAACGTTTCCCCTTGCTGGTGTACCTTTACCCTCGTCAGCAACCATTTCACAGTTTCAGTTCACAAGGTGCTTTCTCAAGGCTGCTGAAAAATGTAGAACAGTTTTATTGCTACGCATCCCAACATACAAAAGAGCGTTTAATTGATACAGCTCGTTTTGTTCCTTCCCCTCGCCCTGCTCAAGTTTGCAAGACGGACAAGTGAAACCTCAGCATCAAACTTGCACCCAAATAGACATGATAGACAGGCGATGCATCAGATTTTTGTTTGTGTTTTTGAAAGGAGCTTAGTTTCCGTACATGCTAATAAGATAATAGTTCCTCCTTTCTCTCTCTTTTTTTTTTTTTTTTTTTTTTTCTCTACATCACCTTTTTTC
>VYZM01008065.1:838235-887958 GCA_013398915.1 Dromas ardeola | reverse complement strand
TAGCATCGACATTTTCATGGTTTTAGGTTTGGATACAGCTGACTGGTGCTGTCTGGAAAAGGCCATGAGGGCTTAAATGCCACCATCACCACATATATTGCATCTCATCTCAAGTTCTACCTCTGCAGGGGTCCCTTTACGGAGTCCTCTGAGGACTTTTAGCCTTATTCTACCTATAGTTCTCTGTTGACAGCTTGTGTTGAAGAATTATGTCTTTCTTACCATTGAATAGCAATGTGCAGAAAAATACATCTGGAAATTAATGTTTCACGTTACAATACAAGATGGACTTTCACTCAGAGCACCTGGCTAATTCACTACAGGCACCATCCAGAAAATTTGGAAATTCCTCTTTTTTTTTTTTTTAATAAAGTACATTCTTGTGAAATAAATGCACTTTCCCCCTTAAAAAAAAAAAAACCAAAAACAGTTAGGAACAATACAGCCAAAATGTTTTATTTGGGCAATACAAATACAATCAAATCAAAAATATCACAGATTTTCATACATTAGTAAGAAGTTACTGTACACTTGAACAGTTGCCATTTTTACAGCTAACAAAGCTTTACCTTTATTAAAATGTATTTTCCTCTCACATAAAATATACACTTTTCACTGACGTATTTTACATCATACACCTCTCTGGGATAAGAAACATTTCACAAACAATGCACAACAGAGGCCATCTTCTCTAAACCCATACAAAATATTACATAGAAGCGAGAAACACTGGTATATCCTACTAGGCTGCAGCCCTCAAATGTCATAGTCTGTTGCTACTAAAAATACTACATGCATCGTAAAATGCTGTACATCGTTTAAAGTTTGGACTTGTCGGATTTGATCCTAGTTCCACGCGGTACTTTGTAGTGAGTGTTAAACATCGACTTTGTGTTAATGGCACACTGACTCTTCCTTTGTGTTCACATCTGCAATTAAAAACCCCTCCAACGATGTTCCTAATGCCAGAGCAAACGCAAGCGATTTTGCAATATAACACCACGGCTGATCATTCGGTGCCCCGTGTGCCTCGCAGACACACAGTCTGCGCCGGCTGCTGACAGCATCGTAAACATCCGAAATGAAATCCTTGATCCATTGAAACAAATGGAAGTCTTGCCATTGACTTCAGTGGAAGCAGATTTTAACCCCGCGGTGGTGTTATATTTCCCTTACAATTAGTACAATATAAAAGGAGGGGACAAAAAATTCTGTGAAGAAAGACTCCAGCCATGCTGCAATACAGAGATCACTGGCAGCAAGCATCGCTGTGATGTAAGGTTTCCATAAGAGCTTCCCCGGGGACTACCAAGAACCGCTCTTTCATAATCATTTTCTGATTTAATTTGGAGAACAGATGCAGGAAATAAATATGTTCATCCCTACAGGCTGTTGCTGAGATTTGGAAAGAATTAGGGACTCTGTTAACTTCAGGTTAAACTAATTAAAAAAGCATAGAAAAAGAAAATGTCGCTATATTTTAATCCTGGGAGAAGTTCTGTTGTTAACCTAACGAACGAGTTATGGAAAAGCGATTTTCTCCCTACCCATTGTACACAGTAAGGTTACAAGGACGTTACCGAGTGGCTTTGGAAAAAATTTTTCCAAATAGTTTTAAGAGGCTTTTTCTTTAATTGCAAATAGGAAGATCTGCCCAGCTGCTGAGACAGACACTCTATGTACTGTAGCATTGTTCTTGTCACGTTCTTTCTTGGCTTGAGTCCCTCCTGCAAGGCACCGGTGCCGCTTCCCGGTGCCGAGCCGGCGGCTGCGGCGGGAGGTGGAGGTGCCCGAGCTTTCAGAGGAGTCAGGCTAGCGCTGAAACACGGGAAACGTCCACCCAAGCCGGGTATCTCAAGGCGCCTTTCAGACATCAGCTTCTCTTTTTGCACAGGTGGGTTCTGTCCTGCTGCCGGGCCAGCTCTACACAGAAACACCCTTCCTACCTTAGCTCATCGCCGGGGAGAACCTCCCCTGCCAGGACTTCTTCAGGTACCTTTGGAGAGGGGATTGTTTCTCTTCAAAAAAATCCTTCAATCCTCAAAAATAAGGCATCCGTTTAATTTAGTTACTGTAAACCACTTTTTAAAAACTAAAATCCTCACCGTATCCTGTCATCTTGAGATGATTTATTTAGAAATGAATAAAAAAGAGTAATATATATATATATAAGTATCCTTTTCTAATCCTAACACAATGTACAATCTGCAACCTGATTCTGGAATAAAATACAATCCTTAACAGAAGCAATGTGAACGTAGGGAAAAGTAATTCAATCACCTCCCATTATTCGTGCATTTACCGTATTGAGATGGCTTTATCTTCTCTGTGGCTAATGGTCACTCAGAGAGAGGAACCGCGGTGTTTTTGCGCGACCCGCAGCCTCGCACTGCAGCGCTGCAAAGGCTGCTGCAGGACGAAATCCTCCCTGCGAGCGCGGGTGTGTGCGGTGCCCGTCGGGACAAGGGCTGGATGGGTGCGAGAGGGGCGCGCTCGTGGCGCCAGGGAGCGCGCCCACCCGGGTGCTGCTGGAGCCAGGGCGCGCTGGTCCCACTCCGTCAGCCGGGAAGGAGCTCTAGGAAAGGGCTCTCTGTGCCGCTGATTGATGGAGTTTAGGCAGAATTTGATGCAGTTGGATTCACACTAGTCATGGGGATATATTTTTGCAGCAGTGCAAGGGTGACCAGTGTACTGTGATGAATTGTATTTCCTTGGCTTCGCTTGGCTTATACTGTTATCAGCTATAAGCAAGCTAGAAAACAAACAAATACCATATCTGATCTTTTGACACAGATACTGTACGTTGGGCTCAAAGCAGAAATTTCATCAGCAGAAGACAGACAAAGGTGTGATGATTATCATCCCTAATGTGAGATCTGGCTCTGAAATTATGTGAATGGCACATTATACAGAAGCACTTCCAAGCTGCGCTCGGTGTTATTCTTAGACTTACTATGTAATTCAGGCAACAATTTCTTTGTGAGAAAGCTGCCCATGCACAAATAAGGGCAGAAGTTGGCTTTTCTTTTATCTATATGCTACTTTATTTGTCCTGAAATAAAATACAGCATTATTTGCTGGCATTTGCCAGTACCTCAGCGAAATGTTTACAGTTCTGAAATTCATTAGAAGCAGGCAGTCATGGCTGATTTTTGTTCAGTCTGATCACTAATAAAATCAGAAAAAATTCAGTATTCTAAATTAAACTGAGGTTTGGGGCACTATATAAAAATGATGATTTCTTTTATAGTTAAGGTATGCGTATGGGATATCCTTTATACATATAATCATATCTGCAGTTTTTTATATTAATGTCTCATGTCCGAGTCTATAGGCATGCGGTGCGTGCTTGCTTTCTTTGGATTATGAGTGTGTCGTTCATTCAGTGAGGTCGACTGCCGGAAATATTTTATAATTGCTTAGCACTAACTCGCCTATTTCACTGTGCCCCTGAATGAGAGTCAAACACCTCCGCCTGTAGGTTGATTTTTGTTCCTTTACATATTTTAATGTAATGGTTCTACCTCACTTTCTGTAGAGTGGAAATGAGAAGGGAAGTCCGATATTTACCATGAATGCCATTATGGAGATTCATAAGTAAATACACTGGGCCAGCCTTCCCTTCACTCAGGCCACTGAGGTGACTTGCCTGCGAAGCCAAAGCCATGGCAGAGCGTAGCCTGTGTTGTAAATCCACTGTACGTCGCCCCTCTGCCCAGGCAGGGGCGGCGGGGCAGCTCTGCAGGGTACCCGCTGGGTACCAGGGCTATGCTGCCGGGTAAAAAGGCCGCTGCACAAAAACACATACCCAGCTCACAGGTGACAAAATTTGTCATGGGGAAGTCAGTATTGACACGATAAAGGCAAAATTTGCTTTCTCATGGAAAATCCAGGGACTATGGACATTGCATACAGATCTAGGGAAGAAGAGCTGTACTAAGAAAATAACATGATGGTGCTTTCTAGAACCCCTCTGCCGTATGGGTCATGATTTTACATGTAAGATCCCCAAAGTTGCATCTTCCTTTTGGTCTTAGGATAAAGGGGTTTGTACTGTCAGTAAAGCTTTTTGATTTTGTATTTATTTTAATAAGAGCGTTTTGTTATTGTGTGTCATTAGTTGTTACATCATACGTGCCAAATCTGGGAAGTTCCATTTAAGATATTCCTTTTTGAAAGAATAGTTTTATACTTTCACGGAGGATTCTCCTCAGTAATTTATTCTGCAAGAAAAAGAATACTGGTCTTTTGCAAAAAGTTGTGGTTTTTTTCCACATTTAAAATAGTGAAATGAATGGGAAAACATTCATCAACTTTATGTAAAATGGACCCCCCTCTCAGATTTTCAAAGGCAGCATGATGTAACTGTGTCCCATGATGAAACAAAGGGCTCAGACTCCAGCTATCCCCATACTGAATTCTTTCCGCGTGTTTTCTCAAGGCTCGTTTTAATAATCACTATTTCAATTCACATTTACTCAGATCCTTCCACCTGGGAAGGTCGCAGGCTGCACTGCCTGCACAGAGAGGTACAGACTCCCTCTGTCAGTGCCGGGGACGGTCCCTACACCCTATCGAATAGCAACACCAGAAAACGCCTTCCTTTGCTTGCAAGGGGTCAGATGGTAAGAACGGGAATCCGGGGCCCCTGCATCCCTGCACGGTGGAGCAGCGACACCGCTTGTGTTGCCACACAGGGAACGTGTCCCCGGGCGGGCGCTGCATCCCACCCGGCCTTTCCTCTGTGGGTGTGTGCAGAGGAGCATCGCCAACCAGCAATAGATCTCTAGCCTTGGTTAGATTTACCGAGGTGAAGGATTGTGCAAATGTTTACTTTAACCGCTAGCAGTTGACATGGAAGCTTTATGTTCTGAACGGGTGAATAACGCTAGGCTTTCCCGTCATGCTCCTTAATGCTTTTTTGACCTTATTTGCCTGTAAGTAGCTTTGTCATCAAAAGCTGTAATTCTGCTGAGTGATTTCCCAAAAGCGAGAGGAGTCCTACTGCGTGCCGCTCGCCAGACCTCGCCGTGCCCAGCGCTACATTACACGCAGGGGTGCTACCGAGCGATTCCATTCTGCAGTCCAGCTAGTACCATCTTATAATTAAATCGCAAACGCATGCCGTGTAAAGGTCAAACGTATCAAACCTGCCAAAACAAAGGCCGCATGTGTGTGGGACTCGGGAGACTGAAGACCAAAGTCAGCGTATCTAAGATATTCATTCATTAGCTTAGAAATTAGGACTTGCCGTGGTAAGCAAATTATTCACTGTAGATGTACTGCATGAGAATGCGCTGCAGTGATGGAGCTCGTGCACGTGGCTCAAAATGAGCTTCAGCTTTGTAACCTGCGTCAGTTCTGCTATCGGCTGCATGAATTTTTTGCAACAGAGGCATTAAGAACAGAGTAACTTTGCTTTTATATTTTCTTTGATCTTGCTTCTTGAGTAATGTAATCAAGAGCTGGTGCTTGATAGCTAAGATTGGATTTTATCTGTCAAGCTTTTTTAAGCTTTTAGAAGCTAACAGAGAGATTAGGTTTTGAATATGGGCTTCATATCCTAACCCCTCATGCAAATATGTTTAACAGATATGACAACACTCTGCTCCCTGGGTCTAATACAAAATATGCCGTATTATTATCTATTCGACCTGCTATGTGAGAAAAAAGAGTAAGTGGGTTATAGTAGCTTTACCATATCCGTAAGTGTTCATAATTCATTCCTCTTGTCCTGGAAATGAGCTCTAGTCTGTCTCTTCTGGAACTCATCCTGTCTGCTGTTTGTTTTGCATGGGCAAATATAATTCAGACCCTTTTTAATAATTTACTAGTCCAGTTTTAATTGGAAATGTCTAGGCTGGTTCTTGCTTCGTTGCCTTCTAATACTGTTTGACCCTGGTTCTCAGGGGTCAACTCAAACTGCAATGGCATGGTTGGATTGACATCATATCTGAATCTGGTGTTGCCCTGTAATCGATTTGGCACTGCACACAGGCATAAATTAAATACAATATGTAGGTATTAAATGGATATACTTGAGCCTCCTGTTACTGCAACTTTCGTCTTTCGGCTCTGTCCTTACAGCATAAACCCTGCTCTAACCAGCCGTGCTCGGCGGGGGCTGCCGTGGGCACAGCTGCCTTATTCTTGGGGAGGCAAGAGGTCCTATCTAGACGAGGTCCTATCTACACGAGGTCCTCAAAATGCCTGATTTTGTTGTTGAAGAAAAATTGAGAAGCAACTATTTTGCAAAACCCTGTTTGATGATGCTTAGACATAGTTTTTTGGTACAGGATTGAATTAGCCAAATTACCCTACCTGGCAACTTCTGGGGTGTCACTGAGAGCAGGGGCTTCTTCGGTGCTAGATCGTTATCCGTATTTATCAAAGGAAAGATACAACAGCAGAGCAACAACATTATTTGAATCGCTATGGTTATGGAGAAATAAAAAAATGATAACTGCTGAGTAAATGTTAATAGACAACATTGTCTGCTGGTGACGGTGAAAGATCAGTACCCATTAAGAAGAAAAAAAGGAAATAAAATCCCTAGGAAAGCTGTTTTCCCTTTTGTTGTAATGACCAATGCTGTTAACAGGATTTCTAATGGATGTTTTATACTCTTCCCTGAAAGTATGTTACTAATAAAAGTCTTACTTTGTCATATTTTATGTATTTATTTTCAGCATATAAAAATGTAGCAGGCATCCTCTCTGTTAAAACACGCTTGTAATTGAGCATTAAAATCCTGGGTGAGCTGCTTCACAAAAGACACTGATGATAATTGGCAAAGCAGCCCGTCGGAGTTCAAACATGAGGTATTGACATTAGGCTGAAAGGAGAGCTGATTCTGAAACAAGTGAGGAAATTCAGGACTGTCCCCCATTCCCATTATTCCCTCGGATCCTGTGCCCGGCGGAGTCTCTGGGCTGCGGTGGCCCCAGCTCCTCAGCCAAGAAGCAGACCTCCACTGTATCTGCCTTCTGTTTCCAGCTTCCACTAGTGAAACAGCAAGTTTTCGGTCTAGCAGATTAGCATTGTGTTCATTTTTCTGACCAAGAGATACTAGAAAGACATGCCATTAAGCCTGGCATACTTTGCAAGTAAAGCAAAAGGTTATCATTAAGAGTAAGCACCTTTGAAATACTCCAAAGCGTCGTTATTTGGGCATTAGCCATGTCATCTGTGGAAATCCACCAGCGCATTAAAACTGATCTTGGGCAGAGAGGGTTTTTTGCTTATTTTATTTAATTTTATTTCTTATTATTTCATTTTATTTTACTTATTTTATTCTTTTATTTTGATCCAGTGAGCCAGGTCCTTCTATTGCACAAAGCAGCTCCAGTGAGAGCTGCTGAGGCTGGAGGCTGCTGATCCACAGTTCGGCTCTGCGCTCTTCCAGGCAGGGAGCCACTTGAAAAGAGAAGGATGAAAAATGGAGCTGTATTCCCTCAGTTGTGCATGTATCACCTGCTTCACGTGGTAGAAAGTTCTGATGTATAATTTTGCCCTGCAGAAGTGTTTTCCCTGACACTGCCATTGTACCCCCAGCAATATCATCGCCTCCGGTTCCCTGCCACAGCCCCGTGCCTGGAGCAGCCCCCCTCCTCTCCCTGCATGCTCCCGGCGTCAGGGTCTCCATCCCGACTCGTTTCTTTTTCTAGATAGATAAAGATTTTAAAAAAATAGTCTATCCTTTAAGTCATGGTCGTCTCTTGGCAACTAAGCAGTGCACATATTATACATTTGTGTGGTTTTACAGCAAGTTATTAACGCAGCAATATTATTTTATTTATTCCAATTTCACTGTTCACAGCTCAGCACAGAGCCAGGACTGCTTCATAGTTCCTAAAACATGCTTTCGTTACTTGCCTGGAAGTATTTTTGTTTTTCTAAACTATTTTTAGCTTTAATATATATAGTATCATTCAGGTATTATTGTCGTGTTGGCTTTTTAATACTGAGCTTTGTGTTGCAGGACTTATTTATTCTTTTAAATTGTCTTATCATATGATAATGTACTAAGCCTTTTGCTCTGGATCACCAAGGAAAATATATTTGTGGAATGAAGAACAGATGGCACCGAACCAAGGCGTTATTCGGGGCTCTGCTGCTTACCGCTCTTTAAAATCCTCCCTGTATTAGCAGAGTAATTAAAATAAGCTAGATGCACGAGTACCTGGGGCGTTTTTGCTCAGGGCTCGATATGATATTGTATCCCAAGGCTGCCCAATTACTGCAAGGTAGGACAGGAGAGAAAAATCTAAAGTCTCTCAGGGAATGAGGAATAATCAGTAGTTCCGAGCAGCAAGGCAGGAGTTATGAGCAGCGAGGGGCAGGCTCAGCCCCGCTGTGGCTGCAGCGCGTGGATCCGCCGGGCAGTGCCATGCCGTATGGGAGCCTTTGGCTGAACAGTCCGACCCCGCTAACCGTCCATTGCAGGGGAACCGAGGCTGGCTGTACCAAATACCTATACTCCCAGTTCGGTGCTTTATACATTTTAATTGAGAAGCCTGAATCTATAATGAGAAGCAACCTATCTTGCAACTGCTGGGCTAAAAGAGCTGAATAAATAACCAAGCTGATCAGTCTGTGGCATGGTTCCTATGGCAGCCCATCCCGCACCCAGCATTCTTCTGGCTGGAGGGAAAACGATAGTGCTGGAAGAGCTACCATGAGCTCTGCTAAAGGTTGTCTCTCGTTAAGAGACTGATGGCTAAAGCCAGCGCAGCCCAAGTATGGCTGGGCTGCTCGGCATCTTTATGAAGCAATGGTGGCCAGGGGACTGGTGCCAGGTGAGAGGCACCCGTCGCTCCTGCAGCCAGAAAAAGGTGTGAAGCATGTCTGGTGGGGTCTTCACTAGCTCTGCTTCAGGGCAACCCATGTCCCCCTCGCTTCAGCCGATGCTCTGGCAGGTCTGCCGATACATCTTTCGTGGGGACCAGACAGCCTGTGAATTAAGACAGAGTGGTCCCTTTGCCTTTGTGCACCATTGTGGCGTTGTTTTGCACTCTGACATGGTTTTTTCTTTCCTGTTTGCTTCTCAAACATCAGCCTATGTCTCAGGAAGTTGGGAAACACATCCCAAGGAAAGCCAGAGGGACCAGGGCAGCCCAGTCCCTGGTGCGCGTTCCTGGCTGTGCAGGAGGAGGCACGACCTGTGCCCCTGCCCTGTCCTCCAGGACCTGCCGCAAGGGTTGCCCTTCACGGGCGTAAGCACTTTCAAAGCATTTGACCACTGCACACAGTTTGTGGAGACCACCACACCTCTGCTGCGGTGCTTGGGCAAGCAGAAGCACAATTCCAGGCTGCAGCCAGGAGGCACTGGATGCTCCATGTCTGCCTTTCCCTGGCGTCACCCCTCGCTGCTGCTGCTGAAGCCAGTGAGAGGCTCAAATCCAAAGTCTTCACAGCTGCTGTGGTTTTTCTCTGCCATATGAACCATGTTAGTGTAGTCACATTTTTTTGTGCCATGCTCCGATGCTGAACACCAGTATAGCACCAACCACACGCAATGCAGTTCGGCACAGAGCCTGCCGTTGATTTTAAGGCCGTTTTTGAGACAGAAGTGCTGCTGAACCCTAAGCTGCTTTAAATGCCGGGGATCTGTTTAGATCCTACCTGTTTTGTACTTTACCTAATTTTTCATCAGAAGTCCAAGTGTGATGTGTTACATGAGCCTGGCTCCACCAGGGCAGCCAGCTGGGGTGAAGTCAATTTAAAAAACAGCATATTGATTATAAATGAGGTTTGACGCTGCTTTAGGCCTGACAGTTGTACCACATACTCACTCAGCAGTGAGTATATCCTGACTATGCTTTTCATGCAGGTTGTTTCAGTGCCAATATCAAGCGAGATGCTACAGAAAAACACTGGTTCTTAGACTCACACCTATCCGATTATTTCAGCATATTATTCATATCACCTTTTTATTCTACTGCATTTTAAAAATCTGTTTATGGAAAAGCGCTCATAGAATGTATTAGCATTTGACCAGAATAGGGTATTTAATTCAGCATGCAAGCATCGACAATGAAGCATATATTATGCCTCCTACACGACATTTACTGTCATTATAGTCGCCTACATATATTAAGTTATTTTGTTGATGATTATGGATGACTATTAGCGAAAGAACTTTCTGCAAAATAAAACCATAGTTGCCCACCATCTGAGAATGAAGGAGAGAAGGGCATAAACAAAGGGCTTGCCTTGTAAGTGATAAACTCACTGTTTTGAAGCTATCTATCTTAGGAAAATAAAGGATTATATTGTCATCTGTTACTTGTTGCAGCACGGCATAAGCACGATGCCTTCAAGGTTTCACTCCGCTGTGATTGCTGCCCCTGCCCCTTTCTAAAGGCAGCGCTGCAGGCACCAGCCAGGGCTTTGGTGGAGCGCAGGGAGACGGGGCGAGAGCGCGCGGTGCCTTTCCCGGCCCGGGTCGCTCTCTGGACTGAGTCAGCGGGGCAAAAGATCACATAATTTTTTTGCGCTGCTGCCTTTTTTCAGACAACTGATTTATTGCTGTCATGGCACAGATCTGCCTGAACGACGAATTAACTCCCCATAGTATGTAAACAGCATATCCAGGGAAGGTTTATCTTGGATATTAGGAGAAATTTCTTCACGGAAAGGGTTGTCAAACATTGGAAGAGGCTGCCCAGGGCAGTGGTGGAGTCGCCATCCCTGGGGGTATTTAAAAGCCGGGCAGACGTGGTGCTGAGGGACGTGGGTCAGTGGGGGTTTGGGCAGAGTTGGGTTGATGGTTGGACTTGATGATCTTAAAGGTCTCTTCCAACCTAAATGAGTCTGTGATTCTATTGGATATCATAGTCACTTTTGTCCCATGTGCAACGCTGTGCATTGTCATAGTGCTACACAAACTAAGTATTTTGTTAGCATTCGTAGAATTTGTGTCATTATATTAGAGCGAGGGCTCTGTGGTGGTGGTATTGGTAGCAAACTGGGAATAGTCTGGAAGATTCGCCACCAGCCTGCTGGGTCCCTGGTTTACTTTGATCTTCTCTGGTGCTCTACAGCAATTTATCTTTAAATTATCGACTGGGTGATAGTGTCTGTAGGTTGTGCAAACCCACATGTATGCCACAGACTTGTCCACGTGTTCCACCCTTGTGCACGCCTTGGTTTGCAGTTGGATGTTGCCAGGGGACTCGCGTCTGAGTTTGCAAATCCCCTACAGGTCTGCTCTTGAAATCTGTCTCTGAGATCTTTTAAGAGATGTTGGGAAAAAAAAAACTTCTGCATCATGTTTTCTCCTGGCTGAGCCTGCACTGGTCTTTGCAGATCTCACTGCTAATTCTCATCTTGTTTTTTTTTTTTTTTTTGCCACAAATCCTGAGCTGACTGTGAGGTTCACCTAGGTAGCATGACAACAACAACGAAGAAAAAGACATAAAGAATAGTTTAGTACGGTGGGCAAAGGTGGTCTTGGGGCTGTAATGCCAATGTTTTCGGTGTGACTGAGGAGACAAAGCAAGCTGTGGAGCTTGGGGAAGGTACCGAGTCCCACGCTGGCCATGACCTGGCAGCTTGTGGGAGGATGCAAAGCGGCTGCCGGTTTGTGGGGGATCTGCTCCACTATGGAAAACACCCAGCTTGAGCTGGTTCATGTTCTCCACTGTCATCTTCTCCTGCTGACCCTGATTTAAGGGTCGGTAGCAAGGGGGAGGTGTGTGAAATGGATTTGATTTGTGGGTGTAGGAGGCACTGCAGTAGGTGCTGAGGAAATCTGAAGACAGAGCAGAGGAGAGGCAGAGGAGGACAAGTCTCCCTTCCCTGGGTCAGAGCTGGGGAGCTCTGCTCTGGTTTTGTCCAG
Source organism: Dromas ardeola (assembly GCA_013398915.1). Taxonomy (NCBI): domain Eukaryota; kingdom Metazoa; phylum Chordata; class Aves; order Charadriiformes; family Dromadidae; genus Dromas; species Dromas ardeola. The sequence goes on along the minus strand of VYZM01008065.1, from coordinate 876,116 downwards.
GTGTTGGTCAGCAGCACCTGGGTTGCCTGTTCAACGCTACAGGTGGAGCAAGGAGCTGTGAGCGACAGCACACGGGATGCTACAGCCGGGAAGGAGACCACATCTCGGGGGGGGACACAACTGTCACCAAGCAAAGCTTTCATGGCCCTGCTCCACCAAGATGCTCAGCTGCGAGAGTGCCGAGGTCCTTAAGTAATGAGAGGGATAGCCGCATCTCCCCGAGAAACCCTACGTCCTGAAAGGGTCTCTTCAGGAATTGTCCTGAGTACGAGGCTGAACTAATTTCTCCATTTAATCAACATCACTAGGAAAACAGCCCTGCCCAGTGTGCTGTACAAAGTGAAGCCAACGGGAGATACTGTTCTGCCTCGCTTGGCTTCAGTTTAAAACAAAGCGAAATAAAGGGCATCAAAAAACCTGTAAGCAATGCCCTGGGGAAAGATCTGATCACATTTCCTACAATAGCTTATCCAACCCAGCAACAGATGTTGTGAACTTGTGCTGTCCGAGCCCAGGCTTTTGCAATGCTGCAGCCCCTTTCCATAGGTTGGGATACGCAGAGACGATTAGATTTACCCGTTGTAAATGATCGCCATTGATTTTGTTGAGAAGAAGGAATGGATAGCTATCACAGGACAGAAGAGACTTTGCAAAAAAAAAACAGAAAAAAAAGAAAGAGTTTGTTTTTCCATTGTAGTAAATGGATGATTAAATTACCCAAGGGTCTTGCTGTGTGATTCTTGCTTTTCAGATAAAAAACGCCAAGCAATCTAAACTGGTTCAGGTTGAAGTACGAACTGAGCTTTACATCAATTCACAGATCAGTATTTCTTTAAGCTCTAGCTGGCTGGTCATTTTGACCATATATAAAGGCCATTATAAAAAACTGAACAGAAATTAATACAATCACTTGATAGCCAGAAGCTCATTTTCAGAGCAGATCTGCCTAGATTGTTATTCTAATTGCGGCTGCGACTGCGTAAGCGGGGACTGCCTGGCACTGCCTCTTTCTCTGGGGCTGCGTCTTATCGCCGGCAATTTTCTGAGTGTATGTTCTGTGCCGGCTGATCGCATCAAAAAAGCCAAAGGATTGAGAAGTTCAGGTGCTCCGTGAAAGGAGAGGCGCAGCAATCCAGATGGAGTGCTGAGATGTGTGCGTTTTAGCTATCCACTTCAACAAAACGTGCTGGAAGATTTGCTCAGAAATCAGCAAACAGATCCCGCAAGCGCGATTGTGTTTCCATCTATAGAATAATGCTGCCTGGATACCCTTCCCAGCAAACCATGAATCTCTTTGTGCTTTCTGATTACACTGTAAATCTCGCTTGCTCATCTGTCATAAAGATTGATTTTTCTTTTATTGTTTTGTCAGTATATGGTTTTATCTCTGCAGCCCCCTTCTCTTCCCCTCCATCCATAAACTGACATTTTGCTGAAGTGAATGTTGCGGCATCTATTGTATGTTCCCGAGTGAAGCTCCAGAAACGATTCCTGCAAATTAGCAGGCGTCATAAAAAAATCACAGCCTGCAAGGCATGGCATGCCCGGACGGTACGAGCCCGCTGCCTTTTCCCTGGGTCTGGCACTGCCCATCCTGCTTTTGGCTCAGCCTTTCCTGTGGGAGCCAGGAGAGGCTGTGTGAGAACCCGCGTGTTGGAGAAGGTCGGGGAGCAGGATCTGGAATTGCAGCCATGCCCTCAGGCACTGTTAGAGAGGTGGCACAGAGGCGGGCAGGGACGCTCGCCTCCCCCGGGGCCGCGGGGTGCTCCCGGGTACCCCTCAGCTGCAGCACCATTGTTCAAGCCATGGGAATTTGCAGCATTATACTTGTTAACTTCTGGAGGTTGGTAATTATTTTGTGTCACCATTGACAAAGTTGGCGACTTTCTCTCCCTTTGCCATATTAATTCAGTGACTTTTGTATGTGCGTATAAAAAGGCATGTTTACTTTGATTAGACAAATTGTGAATGTTAAATTACAGTCTGTACCATTGAATCTGCTAATTTTCTTCTGCCCCTTATTGCAGACCTACTTTGGGAAGGCATTTAAAGCTCTTCACAGTCATTGAAGGCAACAACCAACTTTCTATATTCTATTTACACCGATCTCTATTTGATTTCCACGGATATATGAGGCTTCAATTGTAGGACCGCCCTTATCTGTAAAGGTGGGCTGAGCAGAGGCAGCACATAGTGCTCATAAGCCAGGGAGCAGTCTCCTCCAGGAGTATTGCTAATTGTGTACAATTAGTTACGCAGTTCTAAACAGGAGCTGAGGCTTAGTCCACAGCCTGAACGCACCCAGACTGTCCGCTGCTACCTGTGACAGTACCCAGGCTGTGGACAAGCTGTACTGTACATCACTGGCCTTATTTGCTGCACTCAAATTCTCCAAGAGAGCCAAAAATTTGGCATACTGTCAATTTAAAGCAACTTTCCATTTATAAAAAAGCATGTGGGATGGAGTCATTAGAATAATAAATTCTCATGCTTATATAACGCTTTCAGTCTCTGCGAAGCGCATTATAACTGGAGCTGTTTCACAGCCCTGAGAACTCAGGAAGGGAGGAAAAAGCTGCCCTAACGCCCTGTCCCGGGCATGGACCTCAGCTGGACAAATGAGCCCTCGCAGGTCCCTGCTGATGCGGCTTAATTAGTGAGCTGTTCTGAAATCCACCTGCGAGGGACAGCCAGCTGCCCCATGGAGGAGGTGCTCTTGGTCAGCAGAGGAGGCCGAGCCCTTCCCCATCCCACTGCCTCTGGCTGTGTCCCCACCATTGCCATCACCACCACCATCACCACCGCCATCGCCATGACAACCACCATCTTCATCACCAGTCCATTTTGTGCACCCTGGGCTCTAGGAGCCCCTTGCCCCACCTGGCTGGGGTGAGAACCATGAAGTGGTGGTCCCTGCAGCTGAGGGTGTGGGACCTGCCCTTCTCACCGGTGGGAGGACACTACCGAGGGACAGCGTGGTGACGGGCTGCTGCGTGGGCACCATCCCCGCTGCCCCGGGGAGCTTCTCCTCACCACGGAGCCCAGGGATGGGGCTCCTCTCCGCAGCCAGGCGTGCTGACCAAGGGAGAGGGTGCGGAGGGTCCCTCTGGGAGGGGCGAGGAGGAGGGCGAGGGCTGGCCGGAGGAGAGGGGACGCTCGGGGAGGAGAGGCAGGCTGCTGCTGTGCTGATTTTAGAGCTAAATCAAGAGGACCTCTTTCTTAATTGCTATTTTTTTTTACATCTTCTCAGACCATTTTAGTACAAAATAGTTTCCCAAGCTCAGACATCCTCATTTGAATTGTTATATTGTCTGGTTTTTAATTTTTTTTCCCCTCTGATTACGTTGAAATAGTGAGGCAGATCCTGTGCTGGTATGACCCGCCCTCCCAAATCTTTATATGCCTATAGGATCAGATGTTAAGTATTAGTGGACAGAGAAGTTACAAACACTTTTATGGTAGTGTGAAATTGAGAGCAGTCCAGCTGGAAGATCTTTGGAGGACGCTAATGGGAGTCAGCCTGTCCCTATGAATAATGGAGGAAAACCCGCTCACAGAGGCAACAAACCCAGTGTCGTTTTGGTTTGTTTTGCTTCATCTCCCTAGTAAATCCATGTGTCTTTCATAGTACATTTGAAGTTAAAAGAACCGTAAATAACATCTGATCACACTTGTTAAATTTCGAGTCGATGCACTGCTCTGGTTAGTCACGGCCCGTTTGGTCCTGAGGGCAAGTCTGTTCTCTGTGGGAGGGAGAGGGCTGCGCGACGCTGCGGTGGTGTCCCCGCTTGGAGAAGATGAAGGGCTGGCAAGGCTTCTGCAGGAAGCCACAAAGATGCCGCGGAGCCCAAGAAACTCCTTTCAACAGTTGAGAAGGAAAGAAATGGAATCACTTTTACCCAAGAGGGGTCTGGTTGCCAGTGGTGTGTGGCAGAGGAGACACAGCGGGGTCCTCCGGCCCCGGCTCGCATCGACGCTCATCCCTGGCCCGCAGTGGTGGTGGAGGGCGATGGGAGGGGGACGGCACTGCGGGCACCGTCCCAGGGACGGAGCACCCCCCGCCAGCCCTGAGAGAGGACGGGGCCAAAGACAACCTGCGTCTTTCTCTGGACTGTGGGCATCTGCCGCAGCCCTCTGGAAGGTCACTGTGGTGGTCACATTTTTTTTAGGCAGCTCCTCATTTTCTTAATGCGAGATATTTCTAAAGTTAATTATGAAATCTTTAGTATTAAATATTCAGGAACACTTATTTTTGAATACCTCAGGTTTAATTTAGGTTCTTTGAAATTTTAATATCGTGCTTTAATATTTAATGCTACCCTGACACGACTATAGAAATTTAAAGTCTATTCTTTGAATGAAACAAGTTCTGGGTTTCTTTATGGAAAAGGCTGAGATGGAGAGGTGAGGAAAGGGTCTGCCTTAAAAGGATGCAACTCTCCTTTTTTTTTCGTATTCATGTGTGGGCCATTGCGCTATTTCCAAATAAACACTTTCTTTTTGCACTGGTCTTGTGAAAGTAACATAGACTCAGGTATGCAAAGTATTTTTTTCTTTCCTTTCTGCTACTTATCAAAGACCCCGGTCTCTCCAAAGCAGCAGACTGTTTTGGGTCTTCTGCACCACGCTCACCCATCAAGCAGCACCAGGACTGTGCCGTATCCAAGGCTTGGTACCATTTTTCCGTTCGATGTGATGCTGAGGAAGCCCTCGCAGTGTTTCCTTTGGGGCTCCGCAGAACACAAAAGACACAGCGATCTGGGCCGTAGATTGGACAGAAATCTGCGTTACTGGGCTGCTGTGCGGGTGAAGAGTGAAGGCGTTACCCTTGCGTGGTTTGTTCACTGACGCGACGCCAGCGGGTCACTGGTGTGTGACACCGGCCAGCGGTGGTGGGTGCCGGGGAACGGCCTGAGGCCAGGGCTCTGCCCGTGTCACTTGGTGTCCTTAGTCTCTGTTCATCCACAGGGCTAATTTGTGTATGAATTACAGCTAATTGTGAAAACAACGCTTCATACATGTATGTATTGTATGTATGTGAATATACTGGGCGTTGTAAGGCTTAGTTAATATGTCAGCTCTAATTAAATCCTCTCAGTTATTAAAATATCTTTATCAAGTTTTACAGCACAGCACCTTCAAATGAGAAACATTACAATTTTTTTTAGTGTTTTTTTTTTTTTTTTATTGGGGGGATGGTTAGCTGCTTAATTACCAGACACTTTTAATTTGTGAGCTGCATTTAAAGTGCAATGACTAATAATGTGCTTTGTGCAATTTTCTAAGAATCTACCTTAGAGTCAAGATGCATAAAAGCACTTGGAAGAAAATCACAAGCTGATGGGGTTTAGTGTTTAAAAGGTACAGGCAGGCCTGTAGCTGGGTGAAATCTGAATTTGTCTTGGGGAAAAAAGGGTTCTTTTGAAGGACAGAGCATGAGACTCGCATGGAGGGTTTTGCTGCTGCCTTATTCAGAAGGCATGGGAAAAATATCAGCTAAAGGTGATGGAGCCAAGTTGCTAGGTGCTGAGTGTCAAAGAGCAAGAAAATATGTGTGAACATGTAAAATAGCAGCATGCAAAATTATTATCACAAAGGCTCTCTGTGAAAGAGAACAGGATATAATGGGGCTGATTTTGAAAAGCCGTTTTGTCCAGTTCTGTGCCTGCAATTTTGTGTGAACTTATAATGCCGGTGCATCTTTATGGCCACATTTTATGCACTTAGATGATTGCCTACCCAGCTTTTACTGCCAATCAGTTAGATTTCCACGGGTCTGATATCATGTGCCATTATTCACGACGGATAACAGCATGCAGCAGCAGTCTCCCCAGGCTGACCGGACTTTACGTGCAAGTGTGACCTGGCGTGGCTGAGGACGTCACCACTGACCTCCCAGCCTCCAGCTGTGCTGTGTAATTATTTGTGACAACAAGATAATTATTTTCAGATATGAGGACGCAAAACCACTAAAGCCATTTTAAATCCCTGCTAAATGTCCGGACACACGCACGGAGGAGCTATGCGGCTGCTTGTAACCGGTCCTTGACATTAGCAGTAGATTTTAAGCGTTCTTTGTGGCCCGCACATTTGCTGATGAAGCCTGGAGAAGTGTTTGGTGGGAGTGTTTCGTGTGTTGCTGGGGACCCTATTCCAGCCGCAGCTCTAGAAATGACACAAGGTAGAGTTTTGTGGTCTAAGTGCCGGGTCTGGGCTCCTGCCAGGCTGGCTCCCAGGGCACGAGCATCGCTAAAGCGTCACTTTTGGGGGTAAAACTGCTTGTCTGGGGTGGCAGGAGGATGCAGCAAAGCGCCTGGAGAACCGTGTTCTTCAGCAGCAGCTTTGCAGACCCTGGGTCGTAAATTTTCCAAGAGGCCCTCCAAACGTGAACCCCAAGCGTTAACTCACGGATTGAGGGGCTGCACGAGCTGCAGCCCAGGGTAACCTGGCACAGCAGGGCCAGCTCGACGGCTTCACCACTCGCCCCAGAGCATCCTCCTTCACGCTTGGTTTTGCTCCCTTCATTTAATCGCTTGATGTTCGTGCTCTAAACAGAAAACTGAGGTCTGGCAGCAAATTATTCTCTCTCTCTCTGTGTCTATTTAACTTGAATAGTTCCCGTGCTCTGGTTTCTCACAGAGCCGGTGGTGGTGCAGGCAGGGACCTGCCGAGGGGGGCAGCCAGGACCCCGTCTGGGGACTGCGGGAGGGCTGCAGCCTGGTCATTACAAGGGGAAAAGAGGCCAGATAGGACCTTAAATGGCAGTGGGCGTTATTTAACACCTTCTTGCAGCTGGACTAGATGATCGCTGTAGGTCCCTTCCAAATGAAATTTCTATTCTTTCTATTCTATTCTATTCTATTCTATTCTATTCTATTCTATTCTATTCTAATTTTGTGTGTGTGTGTGGTGGTTTTTTTTTTTTTTTTGAGGGAATGTACACCCTGTAGAACTAATCCAGTATTTTCCAGGAGCTATGGGAGTCCTGAAGACTAAACCAAGCACGCTAGGTGTGCGCAGCAGGATGTTCCTGTACAGCCAGGCTGGGGGTGGGATAGTGGGGAACTTGGCTTTTAAAGTGTGGAAAAAGGGGTTGTATAATGAAACTTGAGGCAAGCTCTGGTCTTGCTCCTGTGTCAACTTTGCTAGAACAATCTTGGGTTGTCCCCATGCGAAGACACACCTCATAGAAAGTGAAGCCAGATGAATAAGGAACAATTCAAGGCTAGAAAAAGTTAAAAAACTGAAGACTGCCGAGGTCTGATGATGGAAATTCATTAGCTCCCGGCTGAATAAGTAACTGATTCTCTTTTCATGTAAGAGCTCTGCCAGCTTGCAAAGGAGCAGATGTGCACACAAGATGGATAGTTTCAAATAGTCAAAATACTGTTTTTTGGGTTGGGTTTTTTTTTTTACTTTAGTGATTATCTTTTTTCATCTAAAATAAATCCAGATTGTGCATAGTCTGGAAAACAAAACAACAATATTTGGAGAGTGGGAGTGTTTATTTAACAGGTGGCTTATCTAGCAAATGGTTCACTCATAAAATAATATTCCTGTAGTATTCTGCAGCAATAACACAGAACATATGAGAGCGGGAAGGCAGCTTTGGGGGTTATTCCTTTATGTGGGCTCGGGTTAGGTTGGTTTAATTAAGAACATCTGCAGGAGTGCTTTGCTAAGTGCATCTGCATATGCTATTGACTTTGGGGTGGGTGCTGCGCCTTGGAGAGCAGTCACCCTCCTCCCTGGGGAGGCAGGGGACACGGCAAGACGCGTTTGAGGGACACCCTGCTGCGGCAGAGCCCTGGGCTAGCAGAAGGGGCCACCGGTGGGCTTCAGCCCATCACCCGGAGGGACACACATCTTCATCAGATGTATTTCCAGCCTCCAGTGGCACGGGATGCCTATCCCTAAACACGGACACTTGGATGTTACACCCTATACAGGCTGTTATTGCTATACGGGACGTTCCCTAGAACAGGCTGTTACTCCTGTTATTCCCAGGAACTTATCCTGGAGGGGGAAAAAGGGGGGAAGAAGCCCTGGTGACAAGGTGGAGGGCAGGAGCTGAGCTGCATGAGCTGACAGAGGAGCTGTTGTTATCACACGCAGGGTGCAAATGTGCTCCACTATGGACCAAATACATATTCCTCACGAGTCTTCTACGCTGGCTGCAATAGCTGCGCTGGAATTTGAGCGGAGAGTTATTTTAACAACAATATTTTGAGTAGTGGAGGGATAATTACACCCAGATTTGGCTCGCTACCTCCACGAGGCTTGGCTTTTGTTTTCAGATGGAGTCTCTCTATGTTTAACAAATACAAATGACTGTGTGGGGATTTTTTCCTATATTTCTTTTATTCTTATTAACCCTTCCAAAGCCCCTGACGCTGTATGAAGTAGCTGGCCTGGTACTGCATAGTGCCGGCCGGCACCAAGAGCCGGTGGGGTGTGTTTCGGTTTGGCTTGAGCCTATGGAAGGTGGGAAGGGATTTCTTTCCAGGATATTTTTAATTCATTGCAATATTAAAGCACTTTTCCCAACTCCCAGGTTTTGCTAATAGTGTGAGCTTTAAGTATTTAAATATAGGTAAAATGCCTTTAATGATAAAAGTAATGAACACAATAATTTAAAGTGATTATTAAATTATAGTAGCCCTAATTCTCACAATTCATTTTAAGACCCCATCCCAGTATTTGCCATTATTATTTGCCATTTGCAGCAATGATGTCATGATTTTTGGGTGGGAGAGGAATCAGAAATAGGGAAGGTGTTGGAACAGAGGGGGAAAGGCTGGTTTGTTTTTTGCCTGAATTGGCCGAATCTCTGTTTGTCAGCGCTCACGAAGGATCCGTGCTAAAGGGGCTACTCTTAGATGAAAAGCCTAACAGTAACCATTGCTCATTTTACCATATGGTAAAATAATTACTTTTCACAAGCAGCAGCTTGATGAGGAAGCAAAGAAAAAAAAAGTATTTCAAGATCACAGTTTGTCTGAAGGATGGACACACTTTGCACACCCAAAGGATGGTGCTGAGCTCTCCTCGGGGGTCTCAGCCGAGGACCGAGCCAGACCGCGGGCAACCCTGTCCCTTCCCTCCCTGCGACAGCAGAGGCAGAACAAGCCCGGCCACGGGCTGTTGAACCAAAACTGGCTCAGCTTTGAGCTTTTAGTCTTGGAGCCAGTTGAGCCAAATGCCTCACCACTGCCGTGGCTTTGCATGCCAAGCGCCAGCAGACCCTCCTCTTCATCTTCCTCCTCCTCCTCTCCCCTTCCTCGCCGGTCTGCTGGGTGGCCGCAGTGCTGGGCCAAGGGGAGGGGGTCCTGCCACAGCAGCCGACGTGCCCGTGTCTCAACCCATTTCAGAAGTATTTCGGTCAAAAATTCTCTACTCCCCTTCTTCTGTTCATTAACCTTTACCGGAGTGCTAATTCTGCATTCAAATATAAGGTCAAAGCCCTTAGCTGATTTTTTTCAGCAGAACTAAGTGCCTTATCTGAAATCTTATGGAGGGAAATACCACGCCAGCAGCACTCATCGGTGCCTCTCGACTGGCACCGCCGCTGCCTCCTCGCTTCCCGAGGAGCCGGGGGTACGTCTGCCGGGGGAGCCGCTGTGCTGGGGGGACGAGTTACTAAGGGTGATTAGCTTTGGGAAATTAACTTTTGAAATGTACTCTCTCACACTGTGGCCTTTTGCAAAAAGGTGCTTAAGGCACTGAAACAAAGGCCGAGAGAATATACTGTAAAAACTCAGGTATCTTTTCCACTACGCGTCTCGTCAGCAGGGGAGGTGTTGGCAGGACGGTCAGACATTTCTGCTCTGCCGCGTCTATGCAAAGCCATGGAAGGACCCTGTCACCGCACCCCAGCTCCCCGAGAGCAATGAGGGATCCCTGCCTGGCCCCGGCAAAGCGGCTGGACCCCGAGGCTCCGGGAGCCGCTCATGGGAAGGTGACCCCTCCATCCCTGCCTTTGCCTTTCTGCTGCTAGTACACACATAGGCAGGACGACACGTGCACCTAGCTTGCTAAAAGTGCTTCAGAAATCATTCATAGGGACTTAAAATCCTTAATTTTTGACATACTAATGTTAAATCCTCTTTATACAGAAAATAGTAGCAAATACCATCCACTGCTTCCCTGGCCCAAACTCCCAGTTTAAAAGCATGGGGGGAGTGAATTTGCAGTAGCTTACTCCAAAGTTAATTTTTTTTTTTCCGGATCGTAATAACTGTAAAAAGGTCAAAGTTAATGAAGAAAATAGTGAATTTGAAGTTCCGTGGAAGAACAACCCAGCGCTTTTAGCAATTCGCTTAAATGAGAGAGGAAAAACCAGTTCCTCTACCATTTGGAAGCTTTCGCAGCCTAATGAAGCGTGCGGCCTCCCTCCCGCGGCTTCTGCAGAGCCGAAATTCCTGCAAGGAACTGGCTCATTAGCGGGAAGTGGGAGCTCCCCGGGATGCTGCATCTCCCGCGCCTGGCAAAGTGTTGCTACCCAAAGAGACACGTCAAAAATGTTAAGCACGTCTAAACGGCGGCACCTCCCAGCCTAAATTAACTGCCCTGTAGAAGAGGAAAGTGTATTTTCATATAAAAAAATACGTATAGGAGGAGGGGAGGGAAGCAATGTCCCTGCCACCTCGGCGCTAGACACGGGGCGGCTGCTGCTCAGTCACATCTTCAAGGTTTATTCTCACTTGCGGTTCACATTTAAGCCGCTGTCGCTGAGGTTAACGGGACTTACGTGCTCATGCCTATAATGGTTTGGATAAGCGGAAAAGCTGATGTTACTGCACGTAAATCGCATCGCGCAATGTGCGAATTGTGTTTTGGTTTTGGCTGAAAAATAATAAAGAGGAGGATGGATGTGCATTAGGAAAGAACAGATTTCACCCTCTAGATACCAAATATAATATATATCATTATTACAGACATTTTTTTTTTATCTGGCGGCATTAAAAAAAAAGGGGGTAGTGGAGGAATAATGGGTACTTTCATATTTGGCAGATAAGGGGAAATTCCTGTGTCTGCGGTGGCCGGAGCAGCACCGCACCATCTCCTCCTGCCCAATCTCCTCCTGCCCCATCTCCTCCTGCCCCATCTCTTAATTCTGGCTCACTGCACAAATGTCATTTATTCTGCTAACGGAGGGGGGGAAGGTTTACCTGCTGTCCCGCTGCCCCGGGGCTGAGGCAACGAAAGGGGCTGCAAGTAACAGGGCTTTCAGCTGGGCTGTTTTCCGTGGCTTTTGGGGTTGGGAGGAAGGTTCATCGTGTGCGAGAGCCGAGCCTGGAGCGAGGGCAAAGGAGAAGATCCCTCCTGCGTTTCTCCGTTTGCCGGATGGCAAACCCTCAGGGACGGTTCTGACAGCCAGGAGTTATGGGGAGGGCAGCCCGTGGGGGATGCAGGGTGGGAATTGTCCTGTGACACAGATTTACACCCTACCAAGCGACGGGAAAGCTTAATACACCCTAAAAAATGAATGACTGAAAACTGAGTTTATGGGAGCTGGCAAATATGCTGATCTCTACATTTTTTAACACGGGAATTTTTTAATACAAAGGAACCTTTGAGCTCTTCATGAATTAGGCATTAAGCGGGCAGAAAGTGATGGGAACAAATAGGTACGTGCTCAGCGCTGAAGGTGCCTGGAAAAAAATCTCCTCGCCCGTGCTGATACAAAATTTTTGGAGCAGGACATACAGAGAATCCCTTCCAAATTACCCTGAGAGCCTCGTGCCATTGCTTTGACCTGGCTGTTTTCAGTTATGGTATGGATAAATTCCCTCCCTTGCCCTCAATGCTCAGCAGAAAAACATAAAGCAGGACCGAAAACTGTAGCTGACCCAAACTAAGCGTGTTTGCAGCATCCCTCCTGCATTTCCTGCATGTGCAATGGTGGTGATTAAGGTCGGCTGAATTGAAATTCCTCCCTTCAATGTCATTACATATTTATCCACTCTCAATATTAAGGCTGAATGGAGATTTTTTAATTCCTGTTTTTTAAGACTTTTTTTCTCACAATTTTCTAGTTTTAAAGAATTCCGTGCTGCAAGCTGTAGCGTGGCTGGCGGGGTGGGCTGTGTGGCCCCTCTTCCTGCAGCGCCGCGGGACGGGGGCACCCAGGCACCTGCCTCTGCCCTGGCCCAGGGCCCCGGGGAGTTGTGGAAGGGACGTGGAAGGGACGTGATGGACCCTTGGTGGCACTGCCAGCCCCAACGCAAACCCCGCCAGCCAGGCGACGCACTGCCGGGGCTAAAGTGTCAGGCGGAAATTTGTCCTTTTCCTAAGCTTCCTCACAAATATGTCAGTTTATGCAAGAATTTTAAAATTATTTAAGATTCTTTTAAAAGAAAATGACTGTTTTTCCTTGTTTGTTTTTTTTTCCTTGTTTTTTTTCTCCGAAGAAACAAAACCTTCCATGGCAGACTATGAAATATGGATTATTTACCTCCAGACTGGGCACAAGTCTGATCCAATCTTAGAAGTAAATGCATATTTAGTCTTTAAGGCAATTTTTTTATCCATGTAAATACGTATTTTGGTATACACATTCTTTATAACACAGTTATGTGGACTAAGCGGAGGTTTTGGTAGGCATAACATTTACCACTGTTTGTCTAGAACGCTAGCTCTGAAAATGCGCAATAAAGCAGCTTTTACTGGTGATGGTTTTTAACGCTCCTGTATCTTAAAAACAGCATAGTTTCTAAAAAAAGTATACATATCGAAAAGTTTAAAAAAAACTGTCTAGCTATGAAGGATACGTTTCCTGCCGAAGTTATAAACCCTTGAGAAACTGCATTTGTTCAAGAAGTTGTGAGACATCCTTTAATTCAGTATTAGTATAAGCACGATCAGCAACTGTATAATTAGAGCATCATTGCTTCTGCGTCCGTCGCCGATGCAATGGTGATTGCAGACCTGAGTTATTGCACAAGTAGGAACTTAACGGTGTTACAGACTTTGGGGTTTCCAATGGGGACAACAATCTTGATATAAATATTCAGTTATACTGCTTGGAGCTAAGCCATTTATTTTTCACGTTTGAAAGGTGGGAATAAATGCGATAATATTTGCCCGACAGATACGAACAGTATGGGTCAATCCTTTGAAGAAGCATAGAACATACCTTCAAACAGTTGCCTACAGCAAATGCACCCCACAAATTACAGGGTGGGTGGGTTTGGTAAAATGTGGCTGTGTTCAATCGGCAGCGGTCTGCACTGTCCGTTTTGGAAGAAACGCCCCAATAAGTCCCAAACTGTACAATTACCAGTTTACCGCATGGAACAAGATTCACCGAGAACCAAGTTTCTTTATTTGACGGACACCGCCTACAGCTCCAATCCTGCAAAAATTAAGGTCGTTTGACTCTATGGCTGCGGAAGGGACGGTGCCTAGAGCTAAGCGCGGCTGTAGCTCTTTGTAGGAGTGGAGGGTGAGCCGGCAGAGGCTCCCGAGCAGCCTTGGGAGAGGGACCCGACCGACACCGAGGGCAGTCCCGGCACCGCGCTGGGCACACGCACACCCACACACACACACGTCCACGGCTGAACACCCGGGTCTGACTGATACTACATACCGATTCCACCGACAGAAACGCCATTGGCACCTAGAAACGATGGTGGGGTTTGTTTTCTTTTTGGACTTGACGATAATTATGTCCCCCCAAATTTAAGTGAAAATTCAGAGATGGGACTGAGCATCTTGCCCATGCTCCAGTGGCTCTACCTAGTATGAATGCAAACAGTCAATACCTTTTTTTTTTTTTTCTTTTCCATATTTAATAAAGCTGCTATTTATTCTATTCTGTTGCTGGAAATATCAGGATCCAGATGTCAGGAATCACTGAAACAACATATATCATCGAAATACATAATTTGATCCAGCCACAGTATAGAAGCATCTCTCAGTTTTGCTGGAGATGAGGTGTATGATTTGGGCTACGCGTATCCTTCTTTCTTTCTTCGTAAAACTGTACTGACATGATACTTCCTGCAGCACCACTGTTTCTAGCGAATGGATTCTAAAATATAGCACTTTAAAGCTGCAATACAAGAGAGAGCAGAATATCAGGACTGTGTATAGTGTAATTTGAATTGGGTTTATACTATTTCCTTAAAGAATGAATTTTGTCATGTTATTCAAGGTTTTAAAAAATGCCACGTTTCCAAAAAGAGTAACTGCTTAGCACATGGCTGTAAATACTACGATAGGAATAGTACAATCTGTCACTGAACATACGCAGAGTGACCCAGGACGTTTTATTGCCGTATTTTGGAGTCAACATATTTCCATTTATACCCTGCGCCTGAGTTTATCAGTAACTACACCAGATTCGCCGCATATTCTGTCTACATGTTGGTGTGAGATGGGATATATTGAGCCGAGCGACACTCAGCCTCTGCCTTTTCAAAACCTGGGGTACCCGCAGAGTGAGTTTGGAGCTGCTGAGCGTGCTCCGTGCTCAGCTGGCATCGCTCGCTGCCGAATCCTACTCTAGGAGAAAAAATGTTGTAGGAGAATAATCGTGTTGCCTGCCGGAGTTCATATACAAAACAGGGGAATAATAACGTCAATAATGGTTTTATTATTCTTGTCATCGATAGTTGTTTTGTGAGCAAGTCAAGAACTTTTGGGGTGACCAGGAGGTCTTGCATTCAAGGGCTGTTGGCCATAGTCACGTCCCAGCAATTTACACAGATGGCAGTTTTAATTTCAGCTGTAAACTGTGAGCAACGTTTTGTGTTAATGCTGTCCGGGGCTGTTTAAAAAAAAAAAGTTAGTAACATTAGATGCTAATCTGAAACTTGACCCTTCACTGAGTGGAATGAGAGTATTATCTTGATAGACTGCAGTACTAGGAAATTGCGTGTGAGGACTTAACTGCTGTGGTGAGATATTTGTGCAGTGTTAGTGCATCGGTAACAAAGTCCTGTCTGTAAGGATGATTCTATCATGGACGGCAACATGCACTTCAGTACAGTTCTTGGAGCAACCTCGTTTTAATATATATATGTATTTTATATATATATGTATATATATAAAATTCTGCTTGATACCTCATGTATTTTCAGATATCTAATATTTAAAAGCATCCTTTATCATTGCTAAATTAGCCAAACCAGTACAAAATTAAGTGCAAGAAAAATACCAATTCACATAGGTTTTGCCAGTAATACAAAAGGGACTATTCAGCTTCTCACATTTACAGCCATTTAGGAATTTTGATTTAGAAGGACTAAGGGAAACGTTCCTACATTCAAAAGATGTCTCAGAATAATTTGCGTTCTGTTTTGTAATGGGAAAACCCAACTTTTACAGAGATCACCTACTGGTTAGTGGTGGTAGATGGAAAACATAAAAAGGAGCTGGTGCTATTCTTGCCTGATTGCCTAAAACCGCGGCGTCTGAAGCAGTTTGATGACCCCCAGGGGGTGGGAGAGGGTTTTTTCCTTTTAGCCAATAGCACCTTTCTCCTCCACTAGAGATTTCTTACGCTCAAAAGGATGCTTTAGCATTTCCCAAACCACATTCCAGATTTGTTGGAGAGGAAGAGGAAAGTAGTGTTTTATGAAGGCACACCCATGCTGAATTTGCAGGAAAAAGGAAAGAAAACAGAAAGCAGTACTGCACAGTGCAGTTATAATACAAGGCTCATTCTTGAAACCTGAATATCATGCTAGAAGAAAATCTAGATATGTGTAATATTTTGAAGAAATATTTTGAAGGCAATATTATTTGATTTTCTTTTATCAAAAAAGAAAAAATATTTCTGTGTAAATGTGGATAGAATGGTATTTAAGAAGGGAACTGAATATTTGTATTGCAGCCTTAAAGAAGCACATTTTTACTGCAATATTCTTTTTTTTTTTTTTTGTAAACTACGGTCTGCAACTCGGCAGACCATGACTGAATGCTTTTGAAAACTTGTAGATTACAAACATGAAATCACGATTAATATCCTCTAAAAGTAATTTCAGAGCTTTCACGTCTTAAAAAAGGACAATGTGTACTGCTTCACAAGGTAATGCAGCTAATCAAAAAAAGGAGTAGAATTAAAGTATTTACATAATGAGCAATTCTACAGAAGGCGATCATCCCCATGTAAGCACTGCTGATTATATCCCACGCTGCTTTTAACAAACTCTACCAGATTGGATCCAGTCATCAGCACTTTCAGAGAATCCTTAAAAGCCTTTTATGGGTCTTTACACTTAGTGCAGAATGATGTTCTTCAGGTAGAATATGCTGGTGAGGGAGGACAGTGTCAACACAAGGTACCAGCAGGAGAAGAGGACTTCGGCGTCACCGGTGATCCCGTACTGGGCTGTACTGGGAGCTGCAAAGAGAAGAAGAAGAAGAAGGAGGGGTTAAGTGAAAATTTCCACTCTGAGACCCCCAAATTCTCAGTTTTCATCAATTCTTCTAAGATAACTATTAGGGCAGCAGAAGCATTCTTCTGAAAACCGGAGAAAATGCTGCAAAAGTAGCCAAGCCCTTCTGCTGTGCTGCTCAGTGGATATTACTTTTTGTTTTAAAGAAGGTAAAATCATTATTAAGGCAAGCATTTAAAAATGTGAATACTTAACATGAGATGAACGCTACACGTTTAAACATCTGAATAATTTATCTGTTTTTAAGTTACTGAGCATTAAGATCTCCACTGAAATCAATGAGAGGTGAATATATTTAGCTCTGTTGGAAAACAACTCATTTTCTGCCTGACTTTAGAAGCCAAAGTTTGACAATCGTGCTTAGCCAAAGAGATTCATATTTATTTTCAGTCTCTTTTAAGAAATTGTTTTTACTTGCTTCAATACAAAATCTTTCTCAAATTCCTAAGTAAATATTACAGTAAGTGCACGCAAAAAAAGAGTTAAAATATAAGAAAACAGTGTTGAGAAACAAGTGAGGAGACAACCGTGTGGGGCAGTCGGAGCGGGCTGCTTGCAGGCTGCAGCGTGGGAACCGGCCCCGGCCAAAACTGCCCATTTTGATCTTAAAAATCCCCGCGCAGGAGGAGGGGAAAGGACCTGTCACCTCACCCTGCACCGAGCCGACGCTACCAGGACGATGCTGTTGGGATGTTCGGCTGCTAAATAAACACTGCCGTCTCACTTTGGCCAGCAGATTTACGTACAAGATTTCTCTCAAATCTAGTATTTTTCTTTTATACGATGCATGGAAGCCTGACCTCTCAGTCATACGCAGCATCCTGTACTCTTCCGTTGAACACTGGTATCAAAGGTTTTGCTTTCCAGACTCTACGAATACACCACGGGTTATTCTAAAACATAATATCTGTGCAAATCTTGTATCAAGTGCCATTTCTACAAGCAAGCATCGCTTATGTCAGTGGCACTTTATTTAGATACAAGTTGCAGAGTTTGCTTTTTGGACTAAACTGACCCAACGTCTGCCAGCAACATGGAAGGAGACTAGCTGGTGGATGCTGGGCGAGACCGAGCCAGCTTGGTGCCCACGTCCTGGTGCTCAAGGCCTTTTCCTCGCAGAGGACAGAGGTGTCCGAAAGGCAGGAGGGCAGCAGACATTTCCAGGCTCATTCCTGGTCACCCAGCTTGAGTGAGCTGGGGATGCTCAACCCAAAGGCTGCCTTGCAAAAGGGAGAGACAACTAATGTCGCTGCTTTGAAAAACACGCGAGCCACGAGTGAACGAAGAGGAGAAGTCGCCTGGGAGCCCAGGGATGGTGAGGGGTTGGATGCCATGTGGAGGATCCTGCCTCTTCTGCAGGATCTGTCCTTTCACCCCATTGCGTTGCCGTCCCAAGGTGTCCTCAAGGCACGGAGCTCTCTGGACCGAGAACACCAAGAGATGGTCTGAAGAGCAGGCTTCAGCCAACAGCTCTGCTCTGCAGGTATGTGGGAGAGGTTTCCCTCTCCCTGGAGCCAACCCAAAGCTTGTCCCACCAAAAAAATTCACCAAATCCTCACGTGCTTCCCTTTTGGGCAGAGGAGAGGGGCAGTGATGCATCCCTGATGGCAGAGACGAGCCCAGGAGGGCTGCACGGCGCGGGCAGGATGGAGCCCAGGGAGGAGCGCGGGACCTTGCTGGATGGGGTCGGTACCCGTCATCTGGCTTGCATGGAAAGCCCCCCCAGGATGAACAACGATAATAAAGCAACAAGAGGGATTTCACTAAAATCACAGCCCGTCTGGGGGAGCAGGAGAGACTACAGCAATCACCCAAGAAAATAAAGCAAACGGGTGGTTTTCACCCAATCTTGTTTGCTTCTGAAGGACACAGTCTCCTGAATTTCAAGTCTTGTTCACTGAAACATAAACATCCCTTTGCTTTCTATACAGACATCTGTGCTATGTGCCGCCGGGTCCATTTCCAATGTGTGACATTTTATTAGACGCAGAGTATGTGATAAAACCAAAAATCATTCATTTCCCCCCCATGCAGAAAGGTTCAGGTAATAAAAAAAAATTACAAGACGAAGCTTGATTTTAAAGCTTAGTTTAGTGACTTATAACCATGACTAACTGCAGGACAGGGCGCACTCTTCCCTTCTCATTAAAAAGGAACTTTCTGTGACAAGTCAGTATGACAAATCAACATTTAATTTATTACAAAAACCAGGCGAGCAAGCTGAAGCATAGCGTAGGTGGTATTTCATTTTATCGTATTAAAAGAGTTTCCCCAACGTAAAGATAATTTGAACTACGGTGGCTATAAAAGCGAGTGGAAAATTATGTAAATCTGATTTCCTGCATATGAGGCAGTTCTATCTTTCTAAAGCTTATTAAATCATATCTGGATTGTTTCAGCACAAAGGTACTGGGTGAATTAATGGGGGAAAAATACATAGACTTGGGTAGATAATAGAAAAGAGTTATGGCTCCTAAAGCTGGCTGGCCAGAAGAATTTGATGTGAAAGGAACCTGAAGGAGAAGCAGATCTGGACCGGTTTAAGTGACTGGACTCGTCTGGGTTTGAATAAACCGCTGAGCTGATGTGGTGGAGGGGTGCCAAGTGAGCGCGGGGCTGGCTTTGCTGGTCCACGGGACATATATCAGCCCTGTTTGATCCCACCCTGCCCCACACCTCACCCCACTGCGGGTCTCGGGTTTCGATGCTACGGCTGATGAACAGGATTTCAGTTCAAAAAGACATTTCATAAACTCTCTGAGTTTCTTTAGACCTGTCTTTGGCATTACAAGACAGAATGAGTCCCGCCATGCTGCGTGGCTCCCAGGTTCACTGGGACTGACGCTCGGACAGAGCTTGAGCCGAAATGTAAAATTATTCTCCAGCCCCTCTAATACCTTTTCCATTTCCTCAGATTCCTTTAAAGAGGGCAAACCGGTGCGCGCCTGCTGGCACTGGGGGCTGCTGGTTAGAACCTGCCAGGTATAGTTTCACTTGGTCAGACCTGCAGCGGCATTTAGGATAAAAAACCAAAATAAACCCGAAGCTCTTCACATCTGCGTCCACGAGTCCCCCCGAACGAAGACATAGCTGCCATTGTGGAAATTTCCCCAAAATCCATGGCGTGCCAGCAGGCAAACTGATCAGGAACTGGCTTTGAAGGGCTTTTTTAGAACTGTATACTGCAGGTCTAAAAAGCCACGCTATTTTAATTCAAACTGGAACCAGTAGCTGGAAAACATTTGCCATATGCCTGCCCAGGACCAACACGGTGCGTTCTTCAACCCTCTAATTCATCTGGCGGCGGAAGAAGCCTGGCTGCTCTTCGGCTTGCTTTCATAGTCTCCTTTTATAATTAGCAGCCGGCATTAGAGCGGGCTTTGGGCTGGCAGAGCGGGACAGGACACTGGGCTGGGCACCCGCTCGTCACCCCTCGATGGATGGGGGCTTGTGGGTCGGGAAAGTCCTGCCACATCATTATCCCTCTTAACTTTAATTTGACTTCTGGAAATCTCCAGGTGTTTCTAGTCTCCAAAGCGAATTTATAAGCAGACATCCCTCTCTCACTGTTCGTGGCAAATGGGTTGCATCAATTACAATGTCACGGTAAGCCTATGGGATGGCATACAGTTTAAAATGTCATGCTTGGCGCTTCAGAATTCCTGGAAATACAATAAGCTTCTGCAGTCCTTTTCTTTTTCACCTCGGTATTTTGATTAACTTTTCTTGTGGCTACCTGATTGCTTTGCTGGCAAAGAAAATGTTGTTCCCAAATATTAATAAAATTCTGTAGATCTTTTGTGGTGTTTTACAAACACTAAAAAGTAAGCAAATCTACTTTTAAATTTAAAAACTCTTATATGGTCTGCTTAGTCACTCCTCTAGACTGAATAATTATTTTTGCTAAGTACTAAGTAGTCCTTGCTTTCATTATCATTGCTGTGTAATACTAGACAAGGTCGTTTTGCACGTGGCTAATTTTCATAGGGTTTTTTGAAGGTTCTCTATGTTGGAATAAAAACCTTAGTTTAGGAATGAATGAAAAGGTTTAAATGTTTGAAAATAGCATAAAACTCACAGCTGCTTTTCTCCTCCACTAAGATCTTAGCATTGACTGTCACTGTTTTATACAGACAGACACACTTGCGCTTGCAGTCTTAATATTTGTATAGAGAGATAATGGTGGAGGTATGTATGATTAGGCATCAAATAAAAGCAGGAATTATTTGACTCCCTGATTACATCTGCAGCTCTCCCGGGCATTTCCATAATGCCGATCACCACCGTTGTAATGGAGCACCCTGTTTGGAACTGATTTTACAGCGTGGGAAGCCTTTGGTTTGCAGAGATGGGCAGGAGAACAGCGGTTGGCTGGCAGAGAGGTATTTATCTGTCTAAAGATTCCATCCAGAGCAATGTGAGTGGCTGAAATAGAAACCAAGGGAAAACTGCTTGGCTCCCCTCGTGCCGAGCTGGCAGCGCACATTCAGCTCAGAGCTGTGGCAGTAGTAGCTCAAAAGAAAGTGAATTTCCAGCTGGAAGAATATTAAAATGAGCTTGATGAAAAGTCTGATGTTTGAAATATAATTTAGAAGCTGCAGTAACTTTATATCAGAGGGCTGGAGCCCCTCTGCTGGGAGGACAGGCTGAGAGAGCGGGGGGGGTTCAGCCTGGAGAAGGGAAGGCTCCAGGGAGACCTTCCAGCCCCTGCCAGTCCCTCAAGGGGCTCCAGGAAAGCTGGGGAGGGACTCTGGATCAGGGAGGGGAGCCATGGGACCAGGGGGAAGGGTTTTACACTGACAGAGGGGAGACTGAGCTGAGATGTGAGGCAGAAATTCTTGGCTGTGAGGGGGGTGAGCCCCTGGCCCAGGTTGCCCAGAGAAGCTGTGGCTGCCCCATCCCTGGAGGGGTTCAAGGCCAGGCTGGACGGGGCTTGGAGCAACCTGGGCTGGTGGGAGGTGTCCCTGCCCAGGGCAGGGGGGGGGACTGAATGGGCTTTAAGGTCCCTTCCAAACCAACCATTCCATGATTGTATGATAATACATTAAAATTACTGGTAGGTCTGTGCGAGCCGTTGCTCTCAGTGCAGCAGGGATGGGGACACGCGGAGGTTTCTGCTCCCATTCCCTCCTTTGTAGTAGTTATTGAGAAAAGCACGTCCGCCTCTCACTTTTTGGCAAGACCGCATGTCGCATCTTTCCTGGGAGCC
This sequence comes from Dromas ardeola, assembly GCA_013398915.1. Classification (NCBI taxonomy): domain Eukaryota; kingdom Metazoa; phylum Chordata; class Aves; order Charadriiformes; family Dromadidae; genus Dromas; species Dromas ardeola. The sequence continues at coordinate 854,501 of VYZM01008065.1, read as the reverse complement.
ATGTGCAGGGCATCACAGTCCTGCTGAAGGAGAAACCCCTCCTAAGGTCAGCCCTGGCCGTGTCCTCTGCGGCCCTCACAGCACCACACCGGCTGGGGTCCCTGTCTGCATGCCTTTGAAGCCCACGTGCTCCTATCAAGCTCTCCTTTTTCCTAATTTAGTGATTATTCTACATAATCCTAATGTTTTATAACAGTTAGCAGTTGTGAAAATATTTAAGCGCACTCTCAGCACAGATAGGATTATATTCAGACATCTCTCCTGGTGGTGAATAGAAAGGAACAAAGTATTATTGTATCACTATCTGTAATTAATAAAAGAGATTAGGAAAAGTACTATGCTGGAACGTGCAAACCAACATTTCCTAACACCAAGGACTGCATCAAGCAGAAATAATTACAAGCTTTAATGGTGATGCCTTGTAGACAAAAGCACGGACCTCTTTAGGTTGTCTGAATAAGCAAGACTAATTCTTTTAAATGGATTATGCAGAGAGATGTTAATAAGCATTTCATTTAACCATATTCAGGTTAATGATTTATTACAGGAAAGCCTTAATAAATAGTTTTTGTGCAACATTTAAAATATACAGAGAAGGAAGGAATAAACTAACTCAAGGTCAAAGCAGTGAGAAAAAAAAGACGAAAAAGACTGGGCTGTCAAAAATGTTTTTTTTTTAAAAGAAAAGATTGCAAGATAATGGGACTGTGACGGCTCAGCGGAGTCCTGCAGACACATCTCTAAATATTGTTACACTTGAAGTTAGTGGAGGATTTATGGCTTTGGAGGAGCGGGTCAACAGTCTATACAAGACTGAATTAGAAAGCAACGGCTTGCGATAGGAGAGGGAATCTGCTTGGCGAGCCCTAGGACCGGCCCACGAGTGGCTGGGCCACAGGAAAGTCTGTCCCAAAGAGAAACCTCGCTCTGTGCCTCGGGGGCCAGGCAGGACTGCAGAAAGCTCGACCTTGGGAGAGCAAAACCTCAAAATCTTGTGTAAAAATGAATCAGCAAAGACACCGATTTGTTTAGCCTTATGCAAATGCAATCATCCTCAAGGCTAAGTGCCCGAGACAGGAGATTTACAGCCATGGAAAATTCACTAGAGAAGTTAAATAGATAAATCTGAACGAGGAGGCCCTTTTGAAGTCTGTGCCAGATGGAGACTTTGATTAAACAGAGCTTTGACCATGATAATAACACTTGGAAAACGCTGATAATTTAAGCAATGTTGAAATGCGTTTGGACCACGTCTGTGGTAGCTGAGAGCTGGACGTGGTGACTCAGAAGGTCCTCTCTAGTCTGATGTTCCTCTGTTACTGGGATGAATCACTGAAATTCCTTTTAATGAGAGAGAAACGCACAGCACTGCATGGGCCAGCATCCCCAGACCGCATCTGAAATGCAAAACGCTTATATTTTAAGTATAGGCATACATTTGCAAGAGACTATTTTACAAATGACGTATGGTCAAAATGTTTTTGTTTATCCCAGGGAAGAACGTGGAGTGAGGGAACCAGTGCAGCGCCGTGCAGCCCCGGCTCTCGGAAAAGCGAAGCGTATCGATGTGATGGCTCACAGGGCACTGGAAAACATTTATACTGAGTATAACAAACTGCTAGACGAGGCCACTGGACATGTCCTCGCCTGTGCCCAGTGCTTATTTGTCTCCCAGTCCTTGTTCACGAAACCGCAGGGAGAAGGATTATACCAGGAATACGGGAGGAACGTGCCGGGGGCCACCACCTCCTATAGCATCTTCTACATCAAATACGTTAGTATAGGGAACAGCAAATTTTGCTGCGTTAATGCTTGTGCAGCCATTCTCTGGGTCGTGTGGGTGTAATTTTGGGTAGAATTTTGCTTTTGTACATTTTCTAGCCAGGAGTCCCTTAGCACTGCTGAGCTCAATAGAGCTGAAAACCCCTGAGAAAGGAGACAGGAAATATGCCAAAAGTTGTCCACGGGCTAACTCTGCCCCGGTGGATTTATGCAACTTCTGCAGCTTACTCTAAGACAGAGCTGTGGAGGATAAAGCCAGAAACTGCGAGGTCTTAAAAGAGTGCTTTGTCATTCTCCGAAATGTGGCAGAATGATGCGGAAGATGAGCCCCCACTGGACCGATGGAACTGATAAGAGCGGGGCATTGTCAGGCCCTGTTCATCGGCATTCTCGCAGGGCTGCCGCCAGATGCGCAAACTGTAAAATGAATGGTTATGCTGATTTGTTTCTTATTTCTAATTGAAATGAATAATGCAGCATTTTTTGAGTTTTAAAATAGGAATGCAGAGAATAAAAGATTATTGCTATAACTGAAGTAAAAAACAAGTATTTGTTGTACTAAAATATTAAAGCTTACTATTTTTAATACTTGAGATAGGTATGCCACCAGCAACGTTTTAAAGTGAAATATGGTCCCTGTGTGCGCTTGTGCCTATCCCTGCGTACACACAGAAAGTTAGAAAGAGGCATTTCTTGTTTCATTTGCAAAGAGGCAAGTTGTGATACGTCCTGTATCTAATTCGAAGCTGGTTCTTGATACTGATTCTGGCTGAGTTAAAATATAAAGTATGTTTTTTGCAGGGCTAAAAAGAAAGTGAAGCAATGAAAACGTGATAACTAGCTCAGCCCCCCAGCATTGTAATGTCATACTTGTGGGGATCTTTCCCTGGGAATTTGGGTTCCCTGGCTGTGGAAACTCAGGGCCGAGGAGGAGCAGAAGAGACACCTTTCCTCCCTGCCAGAGACACCCTTCACGTTCCACCCGCTCACACACCGACAAATAACTCACGCTAAATATTACAAACAGCGAAGTACTAATTTAAAACCGGCTAAAAATACACACAGTAATGTAAATTTTAAGTAAGATGATTTTTGCTTGCTTATTAATGTGATGGGGCGTGCCAGCCACATTTTGCAGTTGTTCAAACCAGACCTACTTAGCGAACACTTAACAGCTGCATTTCATTAAGCTTATAGAGAAAGCAAACCCGTAACTGATGGAGGCTGTTAACTATATGCAAAAGGTTTTTAAGTGTCTTAATTTCTGTTCTCGAATAACTCTCTGGAACAAAGCATTTCCAAAGTCAGCAACTTCTCGAAAGTACTTGGTGCAGGCGTCTCAGCCTGTATGGTATGGGTACGGGGGCACCCAGCCCTCTGAGGTTGACTCTTGCCAGCGGAATCGCTCCCTTTCCTAAGGAGAAATTTGCTCCCACGCTCAGGCTGAAGAGGATGCGGTTAAAGATCAAGCCACCAGTTCAGGTGAGTGGCATTTGGAAACACGGTCCTGGGGCCGTGGGCGGCCGCGGTGCCAAGGGCTCGTTGAACCCCGTCACCTTTCAGATTTTTCCTGCCCCCTCATTGCTTTTTCCCCTTGAGACCCGCCTGGGTCAGCCACCTCTCAGCAGCCTCCCCCCGGCTTGCCAAAGCTGTGCTAACTAACGGAACCCTAAAATCGTAGGGCTTTTTTTCTAAAACTCATTCCTCCTTCCTGTCAGCTTCCAAAAATCTCATGGTTTATTTCACAAATTGTCATTGACTGTCCTCATAGAAATCCAGGGTTAAATCCAATTGTCATTGTTCACAGCAAAACACAGGATGTAAAAAAAAAAAAAAAAAAAAAAGGGGTGTCATTTTAGAGAAACAAACATCTCTAATTTTTCAAACTTATAAATGGTGACTAAATTTTCCAGATAATTTATACTTTAACAAATCACGGTAATTCGATCCTATGTAAAGTTACAGATGGGTTGGCAAAATTTGGGTAACTTAATCGAGAGAGGGCAAGATCACCTTTTAATTCTAATGAAATGGATGCTATTGTTGAAGGGTATTTAAGATATCAGAATTTAAGATATCACGGGATATCTTACACTTAGGCATGAGATCCTAACAACTCAAAGACCTTGATTTTGGACATTTTTACTTCATGTGCCAAAGGAATCGCTGTGGTCCTCAGTGTCAGCGTGTGCTTTTTGAAGTTCGGCATCTAATTAGTAGTGATATGATAGTTAGAGACCTACAGAAGCTATTGACATTTTCTATTCAGTATACGTACAGCCTTGAATTGTTAAAAAACATGATACAACCCAAACTACTGCATTTGAATAGATTTGAACGTAAGCACTTTATATTGCAACTGTTTTCACAACAAAAAGGTATTGTTCAAACTTTATTACCTAGGTGTGATTTGTTTCCAAACTTGCATTTTAAATTTCAGCGTATGGTTGCCAATAGAAAAGTCCCCATTTACAGGCAATTATCACACAGTGGTACCTAAAAATCCCTGTAGTTATTGCTCACTCTAATCATAGGGTCTCGCTGTTGTTCTTGCTGCAGCGTTTGTAAGTGTGGGTTTTTCAGCGGGGGCCAGGCGCGCACCCTTTGTCTTACTCCATATTTCTGTCTTTACAGTGGATTCAGGTACGGCACGAAAAATGGACAATGGTGATTTGGAGAAACTCTTAACAAGAGCAGCCCTCACACAAAAGCCTGCTTTGTAGATAATCAATGTAAATAATAGATTCCCCACACGCTGCTGTCTATCAAGTTATTTCTTCAAGCAAATGTCTCTGGGTATCATAAAAGCAGAGGAATAGTGGTGCTCAGACAAAGCAGGCTCACGCCCGTCTTTCAGATACTGCAGACCTGCTTTTGCTGCAGCTGCAAAACCAAAACCAATTTTAAACCCTTATGTATTGTTGTACAGTATATCTTTAATGGAATTTCATTTAGACACAGATAAACTTGATCGCATCAAACAAAATCCCCTTCCATTAAATAATGCAAAGGAAAAGAATCTTGCTAATGCATTAATAGGATAAATGAAGCAGGCACTGAACACAGAGCGCCTCTGTGTTTAACTGGATAAAACAGGACAGCCCTGACATACCCGGCTTCTGCTGCAAGGAATACTTCATAATCCCAAGAAGTATTTATGAGGAAAATTTCTGTGAGGGAACAGAATAAAATTTGGCTTTATATATCATCCTTTATACTCGAGTTATCTCAAACTTCTTTGTACTGCTGGAAAGTGCAGTTCTGTTGGAAGAAATAAAGTAACTTTCAGGAACTTCAGGGCTGCAGGTGTGTACCAGTCTCGGAGGTCTGAGATGACTTTTGGCAGCCGGAGGAGGTGCCAGTCCCAGTCCTGGGATGACGCCACGCTTAACTGGATCACCCCTGGCCCCTGCCTTTAACTGCCACAGGAGTCACCAGCCAAGGGCTTGTCTGGAGACAAGGGCAGAGCAGGGAATGGACAGCCCTGCACAGACATCTCGCGGTCCGGCAAAGCATAGAGAGCCCAGCTTTTCAATACCCCCAGGGATGGCGACTCCACCACTGCCCTGGGCAGCCTCTTCCAATGCTTGACAGCCCTTTCCGTGAAGGAATTTCTCCTAATATCCATCCTAAACCTCCCCTGGTGCAACTCGAGGCTGTTTCCTCTTGTCCCATGGCCTGTTCCTGGGGAGAAGAGACCAACCCCCCCGGCTACCCCCTCCTTTCAGGGAGCTGCAGAGAGCGAGAAGGTCTCCCCTCAGCCTCCTCTTCTCCAGGCTGAACACCCCCAGCTCCCTCAGCCGCCCCTCACCAGACTTGCTCTATAAGACTCTTTCTCAGAAAAGCACAGTGGATCACAGTGGATCACCCGTGCTCTCTTGCTATGCCAGGACAAATCTGTTTCTGGGGTGTGTAAAGAGGAGCGCAGCCTATGAAGTAGTGCTGCTGCTGCTGAGTTGCAAACTGAGTTGCATGGGAAAGATGAGGAATCTGCATCCCTGCAGAGCTTTAAGAGCAGTGTGTATAAATATGTGTCAAAAATAACACCAGGCACCACTTCTTTTGCCTGCGGGAAGAGATCTTTCTAGACGTTCTCTCTGGGCCTTTAAAAATAATAATCCAGGAATGCATCATAATTAGCAGCGACTGAAACTTTTAATTTCTTTCTGGAACTGGAGACATAAGAGGTTCCCCGGGAGGGAAGGGAGGGTGGCTCGTGGCAGAGATGAAGATGAGCCATCTCAGCCTGCGGCTCCCCAGCCCATAGCCCGGGCTGCAGCTCCATCCCCCTCCCTTAGAAAATGGCTCTCAGTTTCTTCCCGATGGCTTAAGGACGTGCCCGTTGTATGCAAACTGTGCAGAAAACTTTAAACAGATCTTTAATTCTCGTAGAAAAACGAAGGCAGCTGTGGAGCCTATAATTAGCATATGCCTCTTGGCTTATCAAACCCAGCTCTGCTGTCGCACCGTGTCTTGTGATTTCCCTCATAAATATTTTAAGATCTGTCTTAAAAGCAGTTACTTGTCTTCCAGTGGGAGCAATCAGTGCAAGGCTTCTCTACAGTTGCACTTCTGAATGGGTAGGAATTTTCTTATTCCCAGGATAAATTTATCTTTGGATGAGCTCTGTCTCCTCCCGGGTCTCGCTGCCCTGTTTCCACAGGCACCACTCCCGCGTGGTTTCGCGTGGTTAGACTAAGCACCATCTCCTAGTCTCCTTCCTCTTTCTCTTCTTTCTCTTTGCATAATAGGAACAACAGCAGATTCAAATACTTTACATAAACTTGCAGTTTTAACCCATTTCTTAGTGGGATCAGGCCTTGAAGGGCTATAATTACCACTAATGTTCCCACACTAGAGCTATTAATAAGTTAAAGGGCACTGTTGTTTCTACGGCTTGAAATAAAACTTGACTTCCATTTTCTTGGAGTCTGCCAAGCTTTCCTCTCCTGCTTTAGAAGTGCTAAAAATTATTTACCCGAGGATTATTTAAAAAAAAAAGTAAAGATTTTTTTGGTATATTATTTCGTGTTTTATTGCAGCAGAAATCTCTTTGGTAAGGTTATCTGCAGTGACTCAAATAACTTTGCCTTCAAATAAAAGTTATTACTTAGCCCAAAGGCCAAGCAAAGAGTGCTTTCTGGAATCAGATCCACCCTGCCTCTTTGGAGCACGAATGAGAAAAGGTGAATAAATGCAAACCTAGCATAGCGTGATAGAGTTATATGATCTACTACTGTGTATTAATGAGCTAGAAACACTATCTAGGATTGCATTAGCAAAATAAGGTCTATTTAATAAAAACAGTCCATAAAATGGTGAAAATTCCAACCCAAAATTCTAACAAAAGTCAAAGGAGATTATCATCTTGCTGTCTCCCTGCTTGGCTACGCAGGCAAAGCTGCAAGGCTGCCTTCAGAAATGCATCTGTCTGTAAGCACCTCTAGGCAAAAAACCCAAATCCAAACACAAAATCTGCCCCCTCCCCTTCCCCAAAAGCCCCAAACTGTAACCTTATTGCAGACGGTTCCATTAATACTGTGGCTGGAAGAAAATCGCACAGTACTGAACTAAACATTATAACATCTGTGTAACCTGGCTGATAGATGGCACGGTGTTGCAATAGATGACACGGTGTTGCATCTTTTTGCTTAAATAGATGGGCCTCTTCCATCTGGAGATGGGTGCCGGGGGCCTGACCGCCTGGTCATTGCCAGAAGGAAAAAAAAAACCAGCCTAAAGAAAATACCCCAAGTTTCACTGCCAAGACATTTCTATAGACATCTGAAGCCTGCGGAATTTCCTGACGACAGCATTAATTCCGTCAACTGAGAACTGGACACAAGTGAGTATTTTTTCCATTGGATTTCAGACTTACCCATGCTTTATAAAAGAAAGGCAACGACTCGATACAGAGGTGTGTCAACTGGATAGCACAATATACAGCATCCTACTATCTATCAGCAGAAAAATAATTTAATAACTCCAGCAAAGCCAGGAAATGCAGCTTATGTTTGCCCCCACTTCCAAGAATGTTGTTCGTTACCCAGAATAACATATTCTAGCTCTGATAGGAAAGGATATGGTAAAAGATAATGAGCTCAGATGGAAAATGCGCCAGTTCGGTGTCTGTAGGGAGGTACTGCATCACTGTGCACCAGAGCCCGAGTGTCGGGCAAGAGGACATTGAGATGAAGACTAGAAGAGCAGCAGGGAGAGCACTGGGATGATCCAGCCACCCCTTCCCATTCCCCCATCCCTGTGTTGTAGTACGTAACCTGGGGGACCCAGTTATCCCCCCAAGGTGGGGGACCACCTGTATCCCAAACCATGCAGTCTGGAAAGGTTGTTCAGTGAAGAAGAACCAAGAAGAGCCCAGAACCGTGACTCCCCATGACCGATAACCACGCTCAGGTGTCCATACAAAGTGTGCAATTTTCAAGTCACCTGCGTGGGGTCAAGTTGGATAAATTTGCCCAACTCAGAAGTGTGATGCTGTAACAAAACTACGGAGTTACAAAGTCAAATGCTGAGAAACACAGGTTGTTTTGAAAGTAAGATGGGTGGCGTGTGCTAGCGGGTACTTATGCACATAATTTTGGCAGCCTACAATAACTGCTTCTCTGGCAATGTTGCCCTCATTTGTAAGTGTCACATTTGAGAAAAGGAAAAGCATTTTAATGCGACAGAAAAATTTGACTTGGGAGCTAATTACTTTAATTTGATAGAATTTTTGGCTCATCTGCATACTTGACTATTATTTACAACTTCCATTGGTAATTAGAGGTTGGGTCTTGTGCTGAAATATTGCAAATAGCTTTGAAGACATTTGCTGATCCTTCTAACTTTTAGAGGAAATGAATTACTTAGTAGTTAATATGTAAAATATTTGTATTTCTGACCTTTTGTAAAACATTCTTTCTATATTTTAAACGATTGCTTGTCAGAACCATTCATCTCAAAATGAAGCCTGACATTGTAAATAAGCTCTTGAATTAAGCAGCATATTAAATCTATGTATTCAGTGGCAACCTTTGGTAGTTCTCACATATCATGAAGATTTTGTTGGTTCTGCTACATTGAGGCAATGTCATTTAACATTGTGAATGATAATTTTTTACACTGAACTTTACAGTTTCTGGACAGTTTCAACATCATTCTTCTGATCTTGACAAAGGATATTGAGTTAAGCAGGTTAGTACATGATTTCTTGCCTTTTTTTCGTGACTGTGTATGAGAAAGGAACTTTTTTGCTGGAGGAGCTGACAACCTTTAAACAAATCTTCCAGTGAGGTAGTTGTCAGATGGTTTCTAAAGACGGGGTTTTTTATTCAGCTATTCTGATGATTTTCTTAAGCATTTCTTTGGGGTTTCTCTCGGTGATATTTCTGCATAGTGTATATATTGCTCTCGTTTTGTAGGTATATTAAAAAAAAACCCCATAATCCACGGAAGTCTACTGCTGAACTGCGCTAATAGCCAATCAATTAATCATCAATAGTGCCTTTATCACAGCAAGGTGATGGATGAAATAAATAAAAAAGTCAGACTGTTTACTAATTCCAGAAGAGTTAAAGTATAGTGCCACCCTGAGTTATAACTGACTAGACGGGCATTACCTCGCGAGTTTGCCTTGTACGTCAATACTGCTTCATCTTGTTCTTTGTAATGGGGTACGTCTTAAATAGAAGGACACCGGATAAGTCATATACATAAAAGAGATCTACGGCTTGCTGGCACGTGAAATTCCTCTAATACATACTTTTATGAAACTAGCAGCACATTATGTGCTCAGCAGCATAAATAAAAAAGCGTGTTACCCTGGCAATTTTACATTTACCACATTAGTTAGTAAATGCAATGGCCACCCTTACTTTCCTATAATAAAACCTGCTGAGCCTTTTCATGAAAGATGATTGCAATTTCCACCGGCCTGTGTATGCAATGAAAAAACATAACTCATCAGAATCTGAGCTATTTGCTCTTAAGATACAAGAGCGTTTTTCTTGAACACTTGATGTGACATTAACTATTCATGAAACTTGAGAATGTTCAAACACTGCCGAAGTAAAATTGTTACTACTTTTCAACTTGATTGAGATCTTTTCTGAACCAGACTCTACAGCAGCCAGCAAAAGGGCTCTCCGCACAGAAGAAATGCGGAGAGCGTCCAGGTACTGTAGCTGTGAGCTATCGATTTGCTGAAAAGTCGAGTTCCTCCTCCCAAATTGATTCATGATAACTGCCTCCATTTGGGTCAAACAGTATTTAACCGCTTGTAAATTTTAATTAAATGATTTGTCACTTTGAACATATAGTTTGTCATCTTGCAGCTAAGCCATGTGTCTTTATCAGGGAATGACTCAAGGGGAAGGCATCCATCTCCCCTGTCACCTCGCCCCCCATTAAGATAATTTGGCTGTTGCGCGGCGCGTGAGGCTCTGTGAAGCTGTGCTTCCTATGAACAACTCCATCACCCACACTATAAAACCACAATTTCTTCTTTTCGTCATTAACATATGCTTAACTTTCTGAGCATAACAAACCCTTTTCCCAGCAGCACTGAGCAAAACAGACTTTTTTCCTTCCAACAACTTATTTTTTCCTTTTTCATGTGCAAATGGCACCTGTAGCTATTCTTGCCCAGCCACCCAAGTATCGTTTCTGTGCCTACGGTTATCCTTACTTGCAAGATGTTGACTCTAGGAGAAAGTGAAGAGAAGTTTATAAACCGTGTAAATCTGTTGACTGACTCTACAAACGCTGGTTTATTTTAATTGGTTTTTGTGACTGTATAGCTCTTTCCCTCCTTTCTGTGTGACTAGCTATGGCGTCCTCATTTCAGTGAATTTAAGTAGGTCTTCCGCATGTGCATGTTATACAACACTGATGTAAGCATATGAATTTCATATACATCCTCCTCTATCTACGACGAGGTTTAATCCTGCAGGGCAAAGGGCCTCTTGCTGGTGCAGGGACACAAGCTGTTGCTTTAAAGCTGTTGCTTTAATTCTGGGGTCCACCATGTGTGAGCTAAGAGGCTGGGTTGGACGGGGCTTGGAGCAACCTGGGCTGGTGGGAGGTGTCCCTGCCCAGGGCAGGGGGTGGCACTGGGTGGGCGTTAAGGTCCCTTCCCACCCAAACCAGTCTGGGATTCTAAGAGAACTTAATGAACATCACGTAAAGTCCATCCACAAAATACACAGAAAGCGCGTGTAATCTAATCAAGCGTTTGTTACTTTTCACTAATGTCCAGTATTTCTTTTTTCCAAAGTACTTTCAGTTTTACGCCCTCTTTATTCGCTGCTCCCTATGATGAACGATTTGGGGCTTTTCTGCTGCAGCACTGCAGCAGGGGCTGGCGCGGCCCTCGGGAGGACCCCGAGCTTTTGCAGCTGGGTGTGGGAGGGGGACTGAAACCCCTCAGCTCTGGAGGGGCTTTGGGCTGGGGGTCCCCCAGCCGTGGGGCCGCTGGGGGCCCCTTTGCAGAGCCCCCCACCCTCCCTGGCCGATGCTGCTGCTTCTCCGCAGCTGTCACTGCCGGTGGAGGATTTTACATCAGGAGGCTTTGCATGCACCAGCCTTCCCCACCCGCTTTTCCGCTTAATCCAGGGGATTTTGGAGACATTATGGCTCAGCTTTGCATATGTTATTACGCAGAAGAGAAGAAAAAAAAACCCAACAGTTGAGATTTTTCAACGCCGACTGGGAGCTTTAGACATGGAATTCCTGCTAAGACTGCTGGCTTTGAAAAATCTCTATCAATTAGTCCAATATTTTGGTGGAGATAGCAAAAAATAAAAGAAAAAATAAAAGAAAGGATTGGTGCCTTTGTGGGAGGCCCCTTCCCCATTAATGCTGATTAATGGTAGGGGATGGGTGCGTGGAGTGCGTGATCCTCAGGATGGCTGGACCTCTTGAACACTTTCTGCTGTGCAGGTGCTTAGTGTCACCGTGCCCCCTCCGTCCCTTGCCCGGGGAGGACCATTGGCACTGACGGGAGAGACACAACACGGCTGCAGGGAGACGCGCTGGTGAAAAATGAGTTAATTTCCACAGATGTATTTTCTAAGCAGTATGAGCCTGGAGGTTAGTGAGACCGCTGAGGGAAGATGCTCAAGCATCTCTGCCCCGCAAGCTCGTGCTGCCAAAGGCCCCTCGTCAGCACCAGCATGCGGAGCCTGTGCCGGTCGCTGAGCCGTCTGGTGGCTGAGGACGGCTGCAAAAAGTCTCTTCTGTGTGTTATATCCACTTTCTCATCACCCTTGCGAAGTCAGGAATTTGGTCCCTTCAGTAGAAAATACACTACATGCACCATTAAAATGCACTTCGAAACAGAAAACAAAAAGCACCAAAAATGGTTTCTGGCTGGGCTCGATGATCTGAACGGTCCCTTCCAAGCCAGGCGATTCTATGATTCTGTGAAAGGTTCTTTCGTATTCTCAGTGATCGCCTTGTTGGTGAGCTGTGGCTCAGCTCCTCCTCGCGTAGCGCTTTGTTTGGGGGTGGCAATGGGATAAACTCGCCAGCGTGTGCGTCCCTCTGCCCGCGAGAAAGCAGCACCCAGAGGCTGTCGGAAACCTGCCCCAGGCAGGCAACGGGCAATCTCCGTCTGCCATTGATTTTGACTCAAAATCAGGATTTAGGAAGGCAAGACAGAAAATGGTACGTGGCACTTGGCAGGAATGTTAGCAACTTTCAAAGTAGTTCTGGATGTCATATTCTTAAAAATGTAGTAACAGTAGAGGAAATGATCTATATATATATTCCCCTTCAGGTAGTAGGGAAAGTTTGGCAGGCAGAGATGAAAGCTTTTCTCCTTTCCCTTTTTCTATCCTTGCTGGGAATTAAGGGAGCTTCGTTTTGAGTGTGTACCCTACATCATGCCTGTCTAAAGAGCCGTACTCTCGGGAAGGCAGAGATGGACCTGGGTGCCTTTAAAACCATCTCTGATGTTCTTTGAGACACGGGGGAGAAAGATACATTTTGCTCCAAAACCAATTAATTTTTTTTCCTAGCTTGTACTGCGTATAACCCTTAACTGCTAAAATCCTTCAAGTTTCTACAAAAGGCAATTTCTGAATAACTGAGTGAGACCCGGATAGTGATAATCTGCATTAACAGGCTGAGGTTTTCTACCTCTTTGTAAAATGCAGCTCCTTTTTCATTTAAAATGAAACACTAAATGGGATGGGGGGGGCAGGGGAGGACATAGGTGACTGTAGGTATGGAAACCTTACAAACAACATCGCAGGCGCTGCTTATTCCTGAAATGTCTCTATAACCAGAGTGCTTTGCTTTGACAATTTACTGCAGACTATTCAAATTACTCGCTGTTTTCCTATTATAAAATCCATACCCCGTTCATTCAAGTGAACATGCTCTTGAGCTTTCAAAACCGAGTTGTTCTCTGAATTGCCTCAGTTTGGCAGAAAACTCATTCAGCGTAGTTTTATATACTGTGCTTGTTGAATAAGGAGGCTGAATGCTAGGCAATCATTTCTGTTGCAATCAGAGATATTAGGAAGGGTAAGTTCTATCCATTTTTTTTTTTCCCCAGAGATGCATCCCTGCCATTGTGGACTATGATTGAGAGAGAAGTGTGAGCTGAGTCATGTACCTCGAAAAATGAGGAGGAGGACGTACAAAAGATGTCAAGGTCAATCATTTCATCTCGGTGTTTGGAACGACAGGCATCACTGAGTATCCCAGCGTCACCCAACATCACCGTCACGATATGGTACGATGTGGTGCGATGTGGGGGCGGGCGGGGGGTGGGAGGGAGCTGGCTGCCACTCACCCATTGGGTTAGTCTTCTGCTGCCTCATGCCAACAGCTTTTTGTTCAGGAAATGTCTGACTCAGCAGCTGAAAAATGGTAAAATATTTTGCCAAACTTCTATCTTAATGAAAACCACCTTTAAAACTTTAACCAGATGGCTCCACAGTTTTTTTGTGGCAGCGTAAAATTCAGAGGCTCAGTTAAAGTCTGGACTTAATGAAAATCCTGTACAGGAACAGGTGCCAAAGCACAGGAACAACCACAAAGTGAATTTTCCCTCTAAACCTCACTGGATTAATGGAGCAGCATACGGTAAATTGGGCCAGAGTGCTTAACGTGTTTCCTTCCACTATATAGTGTGTCCTCAACAGGTGTGAGGTTCATATGAAAAATTGCTGCTCAGAGAGAGAAACTTCTAGTCCTGCCACACTCACATTGAGGATTGCCCTATATCCTTGACAAGCGATTGTTTATTTTTAAATTTTGGCATTCCCGTCACAAGTTCTCATTAGTGGCCGGGCCTGGAAGAAAGCCAAGGGCACGGTGTAGCAGGACGCTGCGCAAGTGGCTTGAGTCTGTGGTATAAAGTCTACAGCCTAGACCCTGAGCTCTGGTCCAGCTCTGAGCAAACCACCCTTGTTTTATTCATCACTCTCAACTCCACAAGCGAACGACCTCTGTCTCATCGTCAAAGTCCGGTTAAGCCACCCTGAATGTTCAGGGACCGCTCCACTGCCCTCACTGGTGTATCTGTGCCTTCGAAAGCATTTCCTGTTCTGAGGAAAGTCTGTCTCCAGTGATCGCAGAGTCCTGCACAACAGCAGGCTAAAACCAAGACGGCACCACTCCTGGGAGCAGTGACAACTCGTGATAAATCAATATTTGTTTAATTGTTTGGAGCTGCCAGGTAAACCTGTTATGACCGCACTCTGAAGGACATGGGCTTGGCCCAACTACCATGTTTTTACCGAGAAATTTTTGTTATATTTTCTTTAACCCACAAGAGACTATTGGAAGAAAACCACATCATAGTGTATTTCTTGGGTTGCCTGATGGCATGCTTAAGGGCTCGTCTGGAAAGTTTAAAGAAGGACCAGAACCAGTTTAAAAACCAGTTTGGGCCTTGTGACTGGTATATAATGAGGAAAAGATTAAGATGCAAAGATACGCCTTTAATCACTGGGCTCAGAGTAAGGAAATGGCTGATCCTGTATTATCTCTGGATGTCGGTTTTCATCCCTAGCTGGAGACAGCGCTGGCAACTGCATCAAAATGTCCATGTTGCACAGAAACTCTAGATGCAGCTGGCAAGACACTGAAATTTCCATTTGGTGAGAAAATCAGACAGTGAAAAGACAAGAAAAGACGTGTTGCCTGGAATGAGACGGGTAGCCTGGAAGATAGCCAGTATTTTTTTTTTTCCACTCAAAACTCAACAGGCTTTTATTTGAATTTCTTTAAAACTGACATATTCATGGAGATTTCAAATAGGCATTTTCTGACAAGTCCCCTATTCCCCCAAGCCTTCCCTCCCTTAACAACCCAAGTTTGTCAGATCCTTTCCAACCAGCTGTAGCTGTAGGCTCTTTTATATTCTGCACAGAGTTGGGACCCTCCCTGAAGTTATAGATACGGAGTTATATATACATTTTAAACTTCTGCACATGGCTACACATCTCATCTAGATGGATATATGCATATTTATTCCTGTAAGAATTACTGCAGTCAGCCAATTCTGGCTGATAAAACCTTCACATAAAACATACCCTTCTGTGATAAATAAAAACAAAGACTGCTCTCTTTCTGCTAATGAATCACATTCTGGAATCTCCCGCTTCTCTTTACTCAATCAGAACGCGTCCTTATATGCACGGTCTTTTGGAGCAGCGTTGCCGCGTCCTGCAGTGCTGCGGGCTGGAAGATTTGCACGGTGGGTTTTTCTTGCCCTTTTGGGGCCGGAGCAGGACTGCAGAGGGACGCTGCTGCCTGCGTCCACGCCACGCACGCTGCTGCGAGAGCACGGTAATACAGCGCTTTGGGCACGGTTCAGAGTGACCCGAATGGAGTTAGACTTTCTAGATATGCAAACATCTGATTTCCCGGTGTACTTTGGGAGCGTGGGCCTAAATCACCTCTCTAGGCAAAGAACAAAATTTAGATATATGGATGACTACCCCCAGCCTGCCTGCAGAGCAGACATTTCCAGCCCGTGCGAGTCCATCCCCTGCCAGGCTTCTCCCGCCGCCTGTACGGCATCGGGTACCACCGCGTGAGTGCGATGGGGAGATGACTCGAGGACGTGGACTGAGATGGTCACACATTTTATCTATATTGATAATTAATAAACAGATGCCAGAGCTATAAAGAACAATATATAACTTTTTAAGATAACATTAACTGCGGGAAGTTAGTGTTGCGTTGAATAGAGCTTTCCCCGTGTCTCGGAGTGCGCTGGTTCCCACGCTGTAGGTCCTACACAGCATACACCTACATACAACAAACGCTGATGCCATTTACAATCCCATAACTGACAATGTGTAACAATAAACCACCGAAACCAAGGCCGCCGATGCCTTGGAGCCCAGGAGCCACGTAGAGCGGTGAGCACGGGGCTCAGCCTGCCAACCACCCTGCGAGACGCGGCTGGTCCCTCGGCATCGGGAGCTCTCGGCGGGAGCGAGGGCCAGCGCCCAGGCAGCGGCG
>VYZM01008065.1:807178-838220 GCA_013398915.1 Dromas ardeola | reverse complement strand
CGGGGGGGGGCGGGGCCCTGGGCCCCCTCCCCCCCCGCCACAGCCTCCAACCACAGACCACAGGGATTACTGCACGGACGTCCCTGCACTGCTTTCCTGGCATTTCTCAAGAGCGCTTCTTGGTTAAAATGTGAAATTTCAGCAAACTGATGAATGTACTGTATTCTGAAATATTTGGGCGTTCTCGTTTCTGCGTGAAACCCTGGATTTTGTTGGTTAAACGAATCGGTGAGTGTCAGAGCAGCTTCTCCTCTTAAGCGGGCTTCTTGGGTTTGTGGAAAAACTCATTAATATTGAAATCCCCCATGACAGAAAGCATGTAGGCAACACAATATCAGAAAAAAATATTCTTGCATTTTACGTATTGGTTTAGAGAGAAGGAATCAACGGACTAAAAATGACCTATTTCTAATCCTATTTTTTAGCTGACAGAAAGTAGCTCTTTTGATATTAAATGATGCATCTATCCAGCAAGCAGTGAATAACATACTTATGATTTACTGTGTTTAAACAGTCTTCTGAAATGATGCAGTCTTTAAATATTGCAGAATGTCACTGAGCACACACTGTGAGTTATTTGAAACATGCATTTTACTTGAACAGAAACATTTACCGAATTCCACAGATTTTACTTAGAGGACGCAGCTTTCACAGAATGCTTTAGAAACATAAAGTTCACTCGTTTGTAACAGCAGATGAGTATAATACTTTAGTTATTTCCCATAGTGCAGCTGGTATATAATTCTAAGCGTCCGTGGTTTAAGGACCTGCCTTGTTCTGCTGCATGTTCCTGCAGTAACACATCGCACTCCGGATAAAGCCTGCAGATGCATAGAGCTGGGTGAATATATAAACTAATTTTTTCTGGCAGAGAAAACTATGCTGGGATTTCACATCTGCCTGGAGTTCTGCCACGCAACGGAGGTGTCCGTTAGTAATACATCCATACGTAATACGTTATGATCGTAAAGCGTTAAAATAATTAACAAATGAGATTGATATATCGATCTTTTTTTCTTTAGAGCCTGTTTACCTGTTTGATGCCTACCTACTCGTAGCAAGTCTTAGTAACCTTATATATGCTTTTATGGCCGTCAATTGGGACAAAAGGACCTGTGGTGGTCTTCTACCAGGTGTTGGAGGGGGATCCAACCGTCAGAAGAAGGAGATGGTGGGCAGTCTGGAGACTCTGCCTTCCTTCCCAGGACGGGACTGCTGGGGAGGCAGTGAAATGGCCACCAAGAGCCAAAAGAGTCAAAAGCTCTTTTAACATAGAGACGTCTGTTTCTAACGTATTTTAGAAGTTACACTTGCAATGATCCAGGACCTCTTATCCTAGATCTTGATCATCTTTTCATACTTGTTTAGTTTTTGGAAGCAATTTCACAAACTGGGAAGAGAAAGAAAACATTTTGAGTGTTGGCTGGTGAAGATGAACGACCGCCTGCTTCTCAAGGCTGATCATGCTCGTGCGCCTCAGGGTTCATCACTGCTCCAGTATTTGCTGTGTCAATGCGTCTCCTGCCCACATGCAAAAATCCCTAGTTTAATATACATGGTGCTTTCATCACATAAAGACAAAATCAATGGCAAGAAAGAATTCCATAAATTTTGAGATTCAGAATCCAACCCTGTAGATTTTCCTTACGCAGATCATTTATTGATTAAAATGGGAATTGCAACTATTGATTAAAATGGGAATCCAACCCTGTAGATTTTCCTTACGCAGATCATTTATTGATTAAAATGGGAATTGCAACTATTGATTAAAATGGGAATCCAACCCTGTAGATTTTCCTTACGCAGATCATTTATTGATTAAAACGGGAATTGCAACTGCATAAGAAGAGAAAAAAGGAGGGGGTCGGCGTTTCATACGAAACAAATAGAGTCTGCTTGAGATTCAGTATGAGTCGGTACTCTAGCATATTAAAAGGTACTAGATATGCAGTAAAGCACATTAGGGAGAAGTAACTGAAGTTCAAGAAGTTGTCCAACCTGCCCAGAGTGCTCATTTAAACATGGGCTTTTGCTCCTGAGAAAATTAAAGAAGTTAAAGTCCTCTCACCAATTTTTATAAAAGTGCCTTATAACGTGTGAAATCATTAATTAAAGAAGATTCCTCAGTTATTCTCCCCGACCTGTCACTGTTACTTATTTAGTCAGCATTAAGAATTCAGCAGCATCTTCAAAGCCTTTTTAAGACACCACCTGTGAACTAATTATGCTAAAGGATGAAAGATTTGTAAGTAACTACAGCTCCTGGCAATGGCTGACAAAATAGACACCAACTGTGGCCCCAATTTTTTAACTTTTGCAGCTAATTCTACATCCTTTAAGCGTTGTTGCTTAAAATTGAGAAAGTAAACTCCGCAATGTAAAAGGGCTCCAGCAGGGGAATGCAGACGTATATCACTACGGTGTTGGTTTTGCATTAGTTGCAAATGTTTTAAATGGTTTGCTACCTATTGTTTGGAACTGTAAGGAATCCTTAAGGATTTTTATTTTTAAGTCAAAATGTTTTTATAAGTAATAACTGAAAGACATTCTGGGGATGTTGTCCCATGGCTTATGAACATTCAGGAAATGACAGAAAACTTCTTTGCTGAAATTTTACACGTGCAGCTTATAAACAATTTTTAACAACAGGTCAAAACAGTTATATTGAATACGAGAAGGAAAATTGGTGGATGAAAGGTCTTTTTATGTACCAATTTCAATGCTGACAGAGTTTGCACAGAAGTGAGCTGTGGGAGCCGGAGGCAGTAGCAACTCCACGTTTAAGCATCTTAAGATGCCAGTGACATTTTCCTTTTACACCACTCCTTCCACATACAAAAACACATATGTATATAGTTGTGCACACTAATAACAGTGAAAAATAGTTTTCAAAGATGTTTTGAGAATAGGATAACGACTGTGTATTCAGAGTTGGACTAACATCTCAACAGAAGGTGCTTTCAAGATCTTCAGGATTACGGCAGATTCTTCACTTCCTACAAAAAGTAACTTCCTAGTTTGGGCTTTAAGAAAGATCCTGGAAAACTCTACCAGTGATGATAACGTTGAACATCCCGTCAGTCATTTACCTTGATTTATGGGAGATCCTTTGCCTCCAGTTCTCCCTCCCCTGTCTGCAGTAAAATATTGACTTGGGTTTGGGTTTTTTCATAACCTTTGGCTCCATACTGAAACCCTGGAGAAGGATCTGCCTCCTTCCGGCAGCAAAACCTTCTCCAGGAAAAACACCCATTGAAGCTGCACTGAAGTGAAGTTGTAAATGACAGCAGTAATTAGCCAACTAGCTGCAAAGCCTAGATTAAGTAAGAAGCAGGCTGATGCTCTGCGTTCTGACTGATGCAAGACACGAGGGAAAATGAGTTTCTACAGGTTTATCCATGTTTTTCATTCCTGCCACTGCACAAGGGAAAGCAGGGTGCATGGACAGAGATCCGACGGATGCTGCTGGCCAAAACCTCCTGGGCTGACTTTAAACAAAGTCACAAATCTTACTTTACTGTCGTAAGCAGCTACAGACAAATAAACCGGGTTTTCTGCCGTGACCTCCCAGCCCAACCTACTGTCTTCCCCGCTGATGCTGCAGCACATGAGGGACTCGGTTTCTGACACTCTGGAAACTTTTTAATTGCCTCTGCGGCTGTAGAACTTCCTAGCAATAGCCATGGTATTATCTAGCTATTTACCAGACTAAAATTAGAACAGGAGAGGGACTATCACAGCATTATTTAATTACGTAAGGCAAACAGAATGTTTTAATGGCAATGCCACTGCTGACACCAGTGCTGATTTCCAGAAGGAAAGACTCAATCCTAAATTTTTATCCATTTTGAGAGCTTTTCTTTATAAAAAACCCCTCCCTGTTGTCTTTCAGGGAACCAGATGTTGTTTTTCATCTGCAAACTGACCTTAGAGCCCTTTCCTCAGTCATTTAAAGTTGGATTAGCTCATGTAGCTTCATCTATTGCAACTTTAGCTTCTTCTAAATTGTTCCTCTGTTGTGTTCAAAGGCTTTCATATTCTCAATTTCATACTGTACTTTGGAAAAAGACCTCTCTATTTAACACCGTGCTCTCAGAATTAAGGCAGGGATTGTTATAAAAGGAGGCCATTCATTTCTCTTCCCCTATCTCCATCCTGCTGCCAAAAAATACATATAATTTTGCTCCTTTGTTGTAAATTTCTGCAGACAGCAAGAATTCAAATACATCTCAAAGCTATACGACCCGAACACAAATTTTTTAAAGCGAGCAAAGACTGTGCTTCGGCATTGTAGTGCTTACCTATGGAGATTAAAACCCAAATGTTACTAGAGTCCATTCCAACCGTAACCATACAGCATAAACCATCAGTCCTTGAACAGAGCTTGGAATAGCATCAGGCTAAGGGCACTTTTCAACCAATTACAAAACCCAGCGTTAAAGGACACATAGACTGAGATTCTCCTATCACTACTTTGCACGATTGCTGCGTCATCCGCAGCTCTTTTCTTCTTCCTGGCTTCTGTTAGCTATAAAAATAATTCCTTAGCTTATTTTCAACTGCTTGGTAGCCCAAAGCAACTGTGAAAAATCATGGCGACAGGAACTTTTATGACAAACACTATCAGCTTTTTGCAGGTTAAGTCCATCCCTCCCCTCCTACTCCTGCTGCTGCTGTGTTTTGTGATGAGCGGTGGTCATGCCTAAATCGCTCAGTCGCTTTCCTGAACGGCTTTGCGCTGCCGACACGGGAGATCCTCTGCACGTAAAAAGAGACAGGTGCTTTGCAGAACTCGCTGCTGAAGCCGGGCCTGGGGCGAAGGCAGACGGGCTCTGCACAGCGAGCGTCTCCGCAGAGGACACGAGAGACTGCCCTTCCTAAGCCCTTTAATTAAAAACACCGACGATTTATACACTTGTCCTTCTACTCCTGTAAATTCTAAGGTGGGTGGATCAATTTGCTGCCTGGCTTTTCTTTTGTAACTCTGTTTAATCTGCATTTCTAACTGGGGAGTAGATTACCTCAATAGCTACGGTTTTTTTGGCGTAGTCTTTCTAATCTTTTTATCTTAACTTGGAAATAAAAGTATACATCACGTAGGTTTTGCTAGAGGAAACTTCTCCTTGTCTTTGTCTCCCAGGTGATCCTGATAATGCTTCCCAGACTCCTCCTTGGAGGAGACCTGAGCACGGCACGTCTTATCACATTATGCACATGGAAATAATATCAACCTGTTGGGACTGACACCGTAACTGCATCCCGCGGAAGGTGTTTAAGGTAAAGTAATGGGAACTGGAGCAGGACTTACCCCTGCCAAACTCACTGGAGAGTGGTTGGGAATACGGATACAGGCTGGCCCAGTGCTACCTCCTGACAAGCTCCGGGCAGGGCAGCCCCCGTTTGATCGCCTGCGCTGGGCTGACCAGCTCCACCGAGGGTGTCCTGCTGGGGAGCAGCAATGGGAAACCCCCAAGAAAATGGGGAATCACCACCAATGGTCAAGACCTCTTACCACCTGCCAAGCAGAAGGGCAGGCTTTTCAGCTCTCCAGCAACACCTTCTGTCACCCTAAAAGGAGCGAGGAGGACCCCACAATGGGTTCTTAGATCCATCCTACGGGTCTTCCAGTGATGAGACAGCGAGAAATCTGTAAGCCTCAAACCAACGTTCATGTTTATAGCGACACCAGAGAAGGGTCAGGTCATCACGAAGAGAAAACACAGTAATTTCACCGCGCGGCTGCATTGCCCTGTGTACATCCACCGCATCACCCTGGGGCAGAGAATGAATGGGAGAAAAACAGAGATGCGGGGGGAGGGGTTTTCTCAAAAGGGGAGATTTAAGAAGAGGACAACATATGAAGCCTGGAGGGAAGACAAACCAATGAATGCACAAAGACGGGACGGAGACAGTCTAGCACTACCACAACAAAGCTGCCCGTAATCAATTCCAGTTATTGATATGGCGATGCATCAGGTATGAGTCCCTGGGAAAAAGTACCCAAACATACTTCGTGAATGTATGTGGATACTGACCTGGGCTTGAGACAGGACTAGAGGTAGTAGGCTCAATAATTTCTACAAAAAGGGAAAAGGAAAAAAAAAAGAGAACATTTGGGAGTTAATCACACATGGAAGACAAATACAGAATGAGACAGCAAACAGTCATGCAACAGACACGACAATTTTATTTAAAGATTGGGCTGGCCATCGCAGGCCTGTGACGAACATGCAGTCGACCAGACTCCTGTGCCTACGAGCAGTGCCCACACCGCCTTTATGCACACATATATACACACACAGCCTATACATCAGTGTCATTCTTTTCCCAGCTACCTCATTCACGTGTCACCGGTACACAACATCGGGACCATCACACTCCAAATATGCAAATATTTTTGCCTGCCAACTTGGCAAAGCCACCCTTGGAGTTCTCAAGCTCAAACCCATTTCTCCAGGGAATTACTGAAACCTGCCTAGAAAAAGGTGGTTTTGCCCACTTCACTGAAGGTAAGTTCTTTTGATGACTATAAGTCAAGGTAACAATTTTGAGCAAAGAATGTTTTTAAGTAACAGTTTTGTGCTTTAGTGAACTTTTAAAAATGCATGTCTTTTTAATTATTGAGGTCTTTCCAGAAGAAAACTTTTATCAAAAAACATCAAGCACATTTTGAAGATGTTTACTTCACCTGGGGCAACCAATGGAAACAACAGAAAAAGTGAAGAGAAGAGCACAGTCCTCCAGCACTCAGTCTAATGAAAAAATCACCTGTGGCTTTTCATTATAATTTACTTCAAAATTCATTATTCTGTGCCTTTTTATTAGCTTTGAATAGTGCTATGCAAAATGAAATACCAGTCCCAATCAATCTTGCACAGAAGCAAGCTACCATCTCAATGTAGCAATTCAATACTCTTAATAAAAAAGATTTAACAAAATTACCAAGCTCAAAAGATCACTGACCATATCTTGACTGTAACAAGAAACTAATGAAAAAAAATGCGAGCCAGTTGACAACAATGGATATGCAGGTAATAGCTCAACACACTCTCCCCTCGCGTCCAATTTTGCATTTTCCCCCTTACAATTACTTTTCAGGTTAATATGATGCAAAAATGATTCTAAGTGAAATATAGACAAATATTTTCCCAAACAAAAAGTTATGAACTTTCTTTGCCAACTTACTGATGCTAAGAATTCTGCTAATACAGATGAATGTTTCCAATCGTAAAAATATTTATTTGACATCTTGACAAATACATCATTGTGGCTGATAAATTCAAACCACGTTTTAAAAATAAAATGGAGTTTCAACAGTATTATTCCAAGGTCACAATTTTATTTGAAATTTAAAATCCATGTGGCGTTGGTGACATCTTGAGCAGTTTTTAACGTAAAAAGGGTTTAAAGTCTGGTACCGAGGTTTCCTACCCCTGTAGAGGGGTAGTTTACGTATGCGGCAGTGGGGAGGGGGAGAGCTGGGGACAGAAGCTCCCCAGATGTCCCTCACAGGTTCCTACCATGGCAACTGGGGCAGCGGGAAGGGCCAGGTGGAGATGAGGGATGGTCTCCATCCTGCTCCGGCCAGGAGAGTCCCAGGGCAGGTGCGGTTTGAAGACCCCACCGCGGTGCTCGGGAGCTGGGCTGCGGGGCAGTCCCCCAGCAAGCCTGATGGTGGTGTCGGTGAAGGACATCAACGATGGGAGAGGATTCTTCTGGGGCTTGCGTTGTGCTTCAGACAAAGGTTTCTGCTTAACTGACTGCAGCACAAACAGGGCTTTTTCCCAGTGCATTTCACAGATATAAAGCAAAATTACCCAAAGCTAGAGGAATAATGATTGTACAGTGAAGGCTGATGAACTAAATTGATTTCAGCAATGTCTAATTTTTAAAAAAACATGGACTTTGCTGCATTGGCGTGGATTAGGGAACTCTGCAATAGGCACAGCCATGGATTTGTGGGTTTTGACTCAATCTAAGACACCAATTCCTCTTTCTTAGGAGAGAGGCACAGTGAAGGTCCCGGCCGACGTCTCATCTCATGGGGACCCTGCGAGAGCCTGTCGGGGTGGACGCTGGCCCAGGGCAGCGCTGGAGCTGCTGCTCGGGCTTAAAGAGAGGGAAAAGGGGAATAACACAAAATGTTTCCAGCTGTCTAGAAAAAACACGTCCTCTAGGAAATAAGGTTGTACTCCTGCACAAAGCAAATGTGATTTCAGCAGGAGAAAAAGAAATTGTGTTAAAACAAGAGACTTGGAAAAACCAAAGAATTATCAAGAATTCAACGATTTTCTATTTTAATGACTGCTTCATAAATTTTAAAATAATTTGATTTAGTGGTCTTTAATTTCTTCCAGATCTTTACGTTCTGAGAAATAACATCCTGCTTCTCATGTATAATTATCAGCTTTGCTTCAAATGCATAGTACAGTGATGACAAAAGTTATTTTTCTGGCTACCCTAAAATAACAATATCTTTTTCTTGTGAATTTAGGAGTCAATCCTTCTTGTTGCTATGGCTTCCAGTAAAGGAAAAGCTTTCTCTTGCCGCAGAATAACAACATTCTTTGCAAAATCAAGTAAATTAACATACTCAATGAGCACAATTTTTCATTAAAAGGCAAAATACCATACCGAACCAGCAGGGATTTTACTAGGATTGTGCCTCTTTTGGAAACATTGCGTCTAGACTTAATTATTGGTGCTTAAGTAGCATAAAGTCACAGAATTGTAGCATCGCTGAGGCTGGAAGCAAAGGTGGTAGTATCTTGTATTATTCTTGCAAAAATCTCATTTAAAAAATACATTATTAGATCAAGGAACTGGAGAGATGGATATATTTCTAGTTGTGAGTTCTAAAACTCTTTGCAAATCTTTATTCATGAAATTGTTCAGGTCTATAGAGAGAAAACAAAACCAGCTGGTTTCCCTATAAGCACGCTAGGCTGGTTGATTAAAATTAAATGTATTAATGACTTCTTAGTAACACTGGGAGGCAGGGATGCGTAGGAAAGAGTGGTAGTATCTGTAGTTCATTTTGCTGGGGCCCAAATGCTACAATATCAGGACTGCTCAAATTTTCAAGGGTGGTTGTGTAAAAAACATATGAAAGTATAATGGCAAAACATGCTATTCTGTGCCATTTCTGTGAGTTCAGTGGAGAATTCTCCTTGAGCAGAACTTTTTCGATTTGTTTCATAAACCAGAGGAAAAGCGGCATGTTCACACCACCTCCTAGTTTGCCCTTTACAGACTTGGTGCGTGCAGGATCCTTGCTGTTACCTGCAGAATCACCTCTTCTGGTGAGGCAGGCCTGAGCCAACAGCTTCTCCTTATTTTAAAGCAGAGCTTTAATTCAAGCCGGCAACCCAAAGATAGAAACAGGAGCGTCCTGGGCACAGGGATACTGGCATAGCATCACTGGCTGCTACATGTACATGGAAAACTGGTAATTTCTGTCAATCTAAATGTACTAATGCCCCAAACCACATAATACCACCTTCTGGTCTGCATTTGTCTTCCTCCCCACTGCCCGGTTGGGAGGTCTTGCCTTGCAGACAGACTGCTGCCGCCAGTTTGGGATAACAGAGCGAATTCCCACCATCAACTCCAAACAGCCGGTGCACAGGCAAGCGAGCAGGTCATCACTCGTGGTGGGCATCTCTCCTGTGCCACCAGGCTCCAGGGATGCTCAAACAGGGCTTCTGGGGCGACCGTGCCGCGGAGGCAGAGCTCAGCCCCTCTGGGAATCCGGACTCCTCCCGGAAGACGGGCCAGAATGCGTTCAGCCAAAACAGAGTGGCACACTTTGGGAAAAGCTGATGAAAGACGACAGTTTAATTTTTTCTAAAGTGTGTACAAAGGTACCTTTTACTGCCTTTTAAGGTTCAGCGCTCTTTACAAATACCCGCCTGACTGTACGGTGAATGCTTGGGGATGCTGCCAGAGATGTCACCGTGGAAAGCAGGAATTCACAGCAATGGTGTGGGACAAGCGAGTCTGGAGTGAGAAGCCCCCGTCGGGTCACTGTAGAGGTGCTGCTGTGGAAATCATGAAGCAACTTTTGGGGCAGGGTTGGAACACCCAAGGACGGGTGACAGTCACCCTCTGGGGTCAAGGCTGCATCCCTGCCTGGGGCAGCTTTAAGAAGGAAAAGGGGGAAGGCTGGAGAAGCCCAAGAGATCTCTGCAACTGTGCGCAGGAGGAGAAAGAAAATAAAGTAAACGTGGACAAGACAACAAATAAAATATTTGCTGGCATATGGACTAAGTGCGTGAAAGAATTAGGAGTGCCGCTGAGAAGAGCAGTCAGCTAAGTGATGCTGTCAGAAGGGGTGGATAAATCACAGCCTGAGACCGAACACGGTCAGGGAGAGATACCAAAACTGCCCGTAAGCAATGCAGCGAGTCCCGGAATGGGGCAAGTGCCACCAAACACAGCGCGATGCAGGGACGGAGCTGGGGCTGGAGCCGGGGGGGGAACAGGGTAGAGAGCACTCCAAGAAGAGTTGTGATGGAGTAGAGAGAAGTAAGAGATGATGGCATGGGCACAACAACCTGTCTGGGTTAATATTACTTTGAGAGAGGTAGAGAAAAGTCTCCTTGGGACAACAAGAGGAAATCCATTTATCTGCAAAGTCAGATTTTGATGAAGACAACTAGGGAGTTCTCAAACAGAGAAACGCACCTACAGGTCCTGGTGTAACAGTCTGACTTCACAGAGGTGAAGGAAGGTGAATGTGGGATAAGGCGTGCAGGTATCCATACCGCATTGCCATGGGAAGAAATAAAACGTAATGTTCTTTTAAAATCAGTTTTGGTTAGCAATGGTGAGCGTACGCGAGAGCCGACTGCTGGAAATAATCTGGCGTTAGGGAATCAGCAGTTGAGTGAGTTTAAATAAAGCGGAAGAATAAACCCCACAGACTTGTAACTACAGCTCTAATCCTCGAAAGAGAAATCTTTGGAGAATATAAGCTACTAAAGACAGCTGGGACAAGGAGGTGCAGTTTAATGTCAAGGTCATTTAACGTTGCCTTTTACCAAAAGGAAAGAGATAGTATCTGGAAATTCCTTTCTGATCCCAGGCAGAAAAAAAGCTTGCAGAGAAAAACTCTTAACAAAATGGGAAACCACCCCATGAAAGGCTGTACAGCCCAAGGAGGAAAATCACATGGAAGAAAAGGAGCTGGCCACAAAGAAACGATGTCTGGGAAACCCAGCCGGGCAGGGGGGGACGGCACCTTGAGGGGAAACCACAGCCAACCTGCTGCAAAACATACCTCAGCCCCATAGATACCTTAAGAGAACTGAAAACAAAACACCTCTATTTGCAAATGTAGGGTAGAGAAATTAAGCATGGACCTGAAAACATTCAGTTTTAGCAAAAGCTTAAAAGATGGCACTTTGAATAACAAAATGGAAATGACCAAAGTTAAAGCAAAATTCAGTCAGCTCAGGATACTCAGGTCGGAGGGACTTAAATATGTTTGCACATAAAATTATCAAAACCACAGCAAATTAACGGAGGGGAGAGGACAGCAGGGACAGCAGGACTGAGAATGAGCGGTATGTTCAAGGAGGGTAAGCACACACAACTACGACTTCACGGCATTCAGGGCTTTAGAAAAATATGAGGTGGAAGGAGCTATTAAAGGATACAGGCAGGTAAAAATAAGCAACTAAATAAAATCTGTCTGTTAGTTTACTGGAAGCCAATTACTTGTAATTATTTGCCTAGAAAATTTCCTAGTATATGATTAAGGAACGAAGTAATTCACCAGCCCCTGTTTGCGTGAGCAAATGGGTATAAATTTGAGAGCAAATGCATCCAGAACTCCGGAGCGGGTCTGCAGCCTCCACAGCCTCCCCGCGCTCCCGCTGCCTCCCCAGAAAACCCGCTCCGAGGAGGAGGAGACTCGATCAGTTTACGGAGGGGATTACAGGAGGGAGAGCCTGCGGTATAAGGGGACCGGATGCACTGACCCAGGCGTCCTCCCAGCCCCGGCGCCTTCATAACATAAACCAGCCGTTTTTTCCCCCCCCAAGAGAATATGAAACGCTCAGCAAAAGTAAACAACATGCTGTCTCAGCCTGTTGCCTGCAGAAAACCAGCCTACGAGCCTCAGGAAAAAACCATACCAGCCCCCCAAGACAGCACCCCACCTCCCCTTCCCTTCTCCCAGACCCACCGGCAGCCCCAAGCGGACACTGCATTGCCCTCGGTACAAATGCCAGATATTTTTCGTATCTTTCCACCTAAAGATGCACAGACCTTATAGTGACAAATGCACCCTTACTACTTGTACTGGGATACTTCAGTTCAAACACCCTTCTGCATGAGTTACGACCAGTCCCTTACTCTTCGAAGCCCCGTTTCCCTCTCCACTGCCCAAAGACTCCCGTTCATCAGCCGTTTGGGTCAGAGAGCAGCGACTAACACTCACAGCTCCACGTAATTATAGCGAAACAGAATTGCTACGGCATCTCACAAGGAGAGCATGATCGGTATGTCCCAGAATACACTTTCTCCTGTGGAATTTACTACATCAGCAACACGAACAATGTCAGTATTAAACGCCAGTCTGTGAAAAGAGCTCAGAAACGCAACAGATCTCAAACCGGTGCGTGACGCTTCCAGCTACAAAACGTTACCGTCTCGTGCAGAGGGCTCTGCCGATGAAGGAAAGAAGAGAAAAACTAGCAAAAATCTCAGTCTGCACTTGCAAATACTGCAAGTTTTCCCACATTGCAACTTTAAGATAAAATTTATCTAAAAAGAAATTTGGTAAAACTGGTAAAATTGCTCACAGCAATGTAGATGTAGGAACTGAAACCTCTTTGGTGTTGCAAGTACATTTAGTATTTGCACAGCATTAACGCAGTGACAGTCCGGGCTGGGGGTCTCTGACGCAGCCCACACACTGGTGGGGCTTCTATTGCAGATTTATTAAATTCAAGAAGGGAAGGGCAATGGGGAAGATACAAGAAAATATGAAGCTTGGAGAAATCTGGAACACAACAGGACCACGCCAGATGTTCGCCTTCATTCTCCCCACTCTTTTCCCCTTGCCTTGTCCTGGCACAAACACAAAGGAGCGAAGAGTGATGGTTATTTATTCCCATGCCCCTTCCTCCTCCGCGCCCCCACGTCAGCTTTCTCTGTGTTGTCTATAAAAAATACACAGAACTTTTGACAACTTTCCCATTTCTGGTACCTTGCCAAACCCCTCGGTCTTCATCTGCTGGCTCTGTCCCTGCATTTTATACAGTGAATTTACTAATTTTTCTAATAATAAATTTGAAATGACAAGACACGACAAGCAACTGGACTCAGCACTTGGCATTCTGTTGAGATGGTTTTGCCCTTGAAAAAGTGATCTCCTTCAAGGTAACAGAAAGCAATGTGTCTCTGTGGATATCCCTTCTCAGGCACAGTTCTGCTCTAAATATTGTAATTAATTTCATATTAGCAATATTTAAAATATGTATATTTTTTTTCTCCCCCAATGCATGAAGACTGTAAGGATATCCTCTGCAAATCAAGATCTTTAAAACCCACAAATCGCAAAACACAGACTTTCATCGGCGCAGAACCAGTCCAATACTGCTCCGTATCCAGAGAGGGAACAGCCAGGGGTTTAACAGTTCTGGTCCCACTTACCAGCGTCCCTGCCCGGGCGCGTGAAGCTGCCTCCTCCCTCCACTCCTCGCCTGCGGACCTGGGAGCACGTTTCAGCCAATGCTGGAGCTCACAGTGGGTGCTAATGCCACCGTAAAGACCATTTCAATCCATCAGGGAAGGATAATTCATCAGCAATATAAGAATGACGATGCTCTTTTCCAGTTCTGTGGAGCTCCCTCCCAGCACGAGCTCAGCACCAGCCCATCACTCGGACCATCACAGAAGAATTCTTGAGTTAAAGCTAAGAACCCACTTTTTTATTACAAAGAAAGCTTGTTTTACCACTCTGCAGCTGGTTCAAAATGAAACTGTTGTGGTTGGCACAATTAATACTGATAGGAGGACACTAGTTTTTAAAAATGAAAAATATTCTTTGAGTAAAGCCCTACGACACACTCAAATTCTGCTTTGCAGAATGAAAAACAATACTATACAAATCTGAGATATAATTTAATTCTTTGTATTCTTCACTATTATGGTGATAGAAAGTCTAACTTTTTTTGCAATAACTATGTCGAACAGAAACTATGAAACGTTTTAATTGTTTTCTGTAGCCCTCAACATTGTAACATCGGTTTCTGCCATTTTTCAGGTGTTTTGATCCCAGGTGTGAAATGGCTACTGGAACAAACCCAGCTTGCCTTTGGCTAAAAACTTACGTTTCTTGAAATCTCGGTTTAGGATATGACACACGCAAGAGCACGGAAATCCCTTCTGCTCAATAGGACTTTCTTAGGAAGACAGAAGCCAGATCCAGGAACAAGATAATTTGACAAAACCGTAGCACTGGCATATATTCTAGTTTTTTTCCTAACATTATTCTGGTTTATTCTAGTATTTTGCAGTCTAGATATTAATCATCAGTGCTCTAAACAGCTTCCCTATTTATATTCGGTTTAAAATCCCATGAGTTTTCTTAAGATAAATACAAAAGATTTGAAAAGGTATGATCAGCTATTCGTATCTACTACAGAATGGCATTTACATACACCGGGGAAGAGAAAGCACAACTTTATGAGGTATTTTGTTGTAGGATGGGGGTAGGTGCTTACTCAAGATCAGCAACATCTTATCTAATGAGAGTGCGATTTCTAGATCTGAGCAAGTGTCAAAACAGGGTGCTACCGAAGTTAGCATGATCACTTACAGGTCACGAGGCGAGCGTTTTGTAGCCGGAGAATACAAACATCTTGTTTCATTTCAGTCTGCAGCGGTAAAATTTGGCTGCAATAATATTTAGACTTCCCATGTACTGGAGGAATCAATAACTGGTCCAAAATACAACTGGCAATTAAATGCAAACACATTAATTAATTTTTAAAAAAAACCCTCATATCTATTATGACCTTTGGTAATTAACAGGATTTATTTAATCTAATCTGCCCTGGGCTTTACCAGCGATGTTAAAGATTAATGATTTATTTTGAAATGAAGGTCCTTAAGCCTAGGTAAGCCAGAGACTGTTTGAGTAAATGGAAAAACATATTTAATAATAAATCTTTTGGCTGGTAAGTGTAAGTGGATTGGGAAGAGACATGACCTTAATTTATTCTGTGTCTTTTACTCACCATTAATATTTTGCAATTGCAGTTTGAGCTCTTTTACAGGTTTGAGTTATTACATCTTAATTGCCTAGTAATGGTTTATTTTATTTAAATGGTTTGTTCTTCTATTACAGGATGATAAGTATTTAATAGCTCAATGTCTATGAGACAATAAAAAAAAAAAATCATTATTAACCTTGAGTTTAAGACCTGAAATTGCCAAGTAGTTTACTCACTCCATCCTTCAGCAATCCTCACTGCTCTACACCTACAGGAGTTTTGTTTTGCTTGATAGCAGGAGTTTTTCAATAAATATTCAGATATTTTGAAGCCTGTAGAAAACCACATTAATGACACCTTTTAGTGCTTTCTTGTAAAAGAAATCCAATGAAAGTTAAGTTATAAGAGCACTCGCTGAAATCCATCTCTGTGGAGTGCCAGGCCTGAGCACCACACGTGAGCTGGCACACAAAAAGTAACGGGATGAATTTAAAGTTTTACTTAAAACTCTAATGGAATTTGATTTTCTTATGAAAATCAAATAAAGATACTAAAATAACACATTGTTTTAACTCTGGAGTCTACTAAAGGTTTTTTAAATTTATTTATTTTTTAGTAAGTTCCTGAATGAATCATCATATTTTATGTAGGATGAATTATTTTATAGCGTGAAAAAAAGTGTTTTAAATTTAGTTTGATTGGGGTGTGTGTGTGTGAACAACTAACAAGCAAAAACTGTATTTCCATTAAAACCATTCAAAACAGTATTTAAAATAAAGGTCACTTGATATTCTTGCCAGTAAGAGTATGCAGTTTCCGTGCCCACTACCAGAACAATTTCACATCTATAACAGGTTGGTATATGCTCAAGGCTTTACTTTTCACTAGAATGCCTGTACTTTGAGGAAATAGATTGGGGAAATTTATTCTGATCACAGGGATTTTGGCTAAAGCACCCATTCGTATTGCAGCCTGCTTTTTGAGTATCACAAAAATACACCCATTAGTTTAAGGTCCCATCACCGGTACATCTTTGCACTAGCATTTACAAGCACGAAACTATTCAACAATGAAAAGTAAAGCGCAACAAATTTCAAGGAACAAAACTAAAATTTGAATAAACGAATAATGAAACTTTTCAGATTTGAAAAAAAATTGGAACAAGGAAATCTGTACAGATTTCAGCATGGACCTCAGCACTCGCCGCCTCCGTCAGTCCCACGCAAGGTGTGGCTGCAGAAACTCCTGCACAGCAAGTCCCGGAGAAGAATGTAAAACAAACGTACGTGTAGAGAGAAGCCAAGAAAAGGCAAAGAACTCCAAATCCAGGTGGAAATACCATGCGAGAAGCGATGCTCGGGATTTCAAGAGACGCTTTCAGAAGGGAAGGGACCTAGCAGCCAGCGAGGAGCTCTGCTCTTACCCTGAAACACCGCGGCCATCGAACCGGCCTGGCCTCCCCGGTGTTAGGGACACACGACTTACTCCACCTAAAGCCGCATAAGGATGTTTTTTTCCAAAGAAACCAAGGCCCCTTTCAGATGCAGAAAAACCATTTCCCAAGCACCCAATTTCTCGCCTAGGGACGCCCATTGCAGTTTACGAAATATAACTTTGGCAGCCGAAGAAAACCTCCAACAGCACTTTTGCATTCTAAGAGGGTACATCAACAGGGCTCGTTTGATGTCAGATGGAAAAGCGTTTCTCTCAGCGCTGCGTATCCACTTACAAGACACTGCTGGGTATCATCAAAAAGAAAAGATAATAAAAGGCACAACCAATTTGCAATCTCTGTTGAGGATCTGTGTTTATGAAAACTTCCATATGGTTTACAATTTCTTTTTTTCCCCTGTCATGTTTATCAGAAAAGCACTACTGAGGACACGATTTGTGAAATTCCCTTCCCCTGCACACTTGAAGCATCTCAATGTCTCAATGAGCGGCTGCAGCCAGACCCCGGGCAGACTGTCTGCCAAAAGGGGGAAAGAGGCTGTTTTAATCACCATCAATTAAGGGGAATTTTTCGAAAGCTTCCTGTTGTAAACTAACCTGTCCCTGTGCCGCCCGACCACCCCTTTCAGCGTGTGTGCTGTGCTTTGCCCATCAATCCACAAACGTAAGCGTCTGCCACGGGCAGAGCAGAGCGCACGATCCCTCAGCGCGTAGCAACCAGCTGTGGACGTTCCCGTAAAAGAAAAAGCCTTGAAACAAATGGCATGGTTTTAATTAAAACAAAGGGAGGAAAAGGAATGGCTCCATTCACGGAAGAGAAAAAAGAACATGTTAGGACTTCCCTGAAAGCGATCTCTAAACATTTAATCAGCCCTTCCCGGCCTGTCGCTCTCCAAAACCCAAGTTTATAGAACAACACGGCATAACCGAAGTGCAGAATGGGCAATGAAACAGAACAGAGACAACCGAGTCGCCAGGGGTGCTGCACTGCCTGTGACCTTCTGGTGATGTCAAAGGTGTAATGAGGCCGCTAACGAGTCCGTCCCTTTCCTGGTGCGGTGTCACCTGTGGGCTGGCTGCGCCTTAGGCAACAAAACCAGGGCGAAGCAAATAGAGAAACCTATTGAATTTCTATTTCCTATCAACATTTTAATTATGTCTACAGCACAAAAGTTACATGAAACACAATGTTTTTATTTAGTTGTTCAAGCTACAGTATTATAAAGGATAAACAATATTTGCTCATTAGTCCCTATTTCCTATTTCAGATTTTTTTCCAGAGAAAACTGCTGCTTAAATGATTTTTACAGCTGTTGAGACCATAAGAAAATGAAGAAAAAGTGACAAAGTAGTCTGCATCCTTTTAGCTTGGTCTTCCATTCATATGTATAAATAGGAAGCTCATGAATAATGTAGGTCCAGAAATCTGTTAGCATTTTTGCTGTTCACAAACATATGATTAGCATTGCTCTGACTCCCAATAATTATATTCTTGTTCTCAGAGGTCATTCTTTAAATCTGCACAACTGTCGCTACATTTTTGGAAGTAAATAAGGAAAAATATACATTAGAGATGCAACACGACGCATGCTACGGCATTACCTCCTTCCTGCGCGTATAGCGGCGTGCCTGCAACCACTGATACTTCTTAAACAAATGCTTTTGCCCATGATAACAGGCAGGTTTGTTGATTCTCTCCCACTTCTGAACACGCGCAGCTCCCATAAGAATAGCCTGGATGCAGGGGCATCTTCTGGGAGATGCCTCCCCTCCCACCCAGCCCAGCTGAAGGCTCTGCCAGCAACTTGCTCTTGCTCAAGGCTGGAGTCCATCCCCAAGCCGTTCTCCGGCTTCTCTTGGGAAGACCAAGTGACACATAAAAACGCTCCTGCTTGCTGGCTGACCGCACTTTACCCGGCCATTGAAAAGTGGTAGACTTGTTTTTTTCTGGCACGCCGTGAAGGCCGTATGCAATCCCTAGGAGAGACAGCTGACCTCGAGATCGAAGACCTTTGATCAATGTGCCTGGCAGCATCTGCTCTGACACAGGCAAGTTTGATCCGGGTTGCAGGAAAGATCTGTGGGCTACGAACACTGCAAAACACTTGTACTTTGTAAACAGCAGGAGTAATTCTACTTTTTCCCAGTTTTTTCCATGGGATATCTTGCCACACTAAATTATATGATAAAGCTGTTTTTTTTATAAAGCTCTGCACATGCAGAAAT
Organism: Dromas ardeola; assembly: GCA_013398915.1. Taxonomy (NCBI): domain Eukaryota; kingdom Metazoa; phylum Chordata; class Aves; order Charadriiformes; family Dromadidae; genus Dromas; species Dromas ardeola. Next base: position 819,315 of record VYZM01008065.1, on the reverse strand, counting down.
GCCGGTCCCAGCATTCTGGTGCAATCAGAGGTATCACTCAGCCACACACCTACTAAAATTGCACCGTGCGTTTGTGGTTTGGCTAACTTGAATAGTTCATTTCCCTGGAGCAGAGCACGATTTCTGAATCAATATTAACCTGGGGTGAGAGAGGGAGTCCACCTGGAAGGATGCAAGTCCTGGTACACAAGAGCCATGTTTCTGCCTGTTCTCCTCGCACTGACTCTGAGCAGGGATGTGGGGCCGGGACCCCACGTCCCGCGGGGCTGCCTTGGGCTTTCCGTAAGTCCTGACAGCAGCAGGTGGGTGAGAAACTCGTTGTCCCTATTATCAGAAAACAGGGGAATCTGCCCGAGTTACAACAGAGTAGCAACTTGGACGCGGGGGGCTGAATGGGAAGAGTTTGTACTAACTTCGGGTACCCAACCAAGTTGCTAATGTTTGTAGTCGATGTATAGGGCAAGAGAATGTACCCGTACCTGACCTGTGCAGTCAGAGTCCATCACGCCCTGGGTCAGCCCTTGGAGATGCTCCCCCTGCCCAGGGGGAACTGGTTCCTGACCACACCACCTCCCGGTTAACCTCCTCTGGGGTTTCCCAGGTGAAAATCTAATCCTGCTGCTTGCAGCTCTGGGAATCCAGGCATAGCCAACTCTTTCCACATTAAAAGTCTCATTTTTGATGACATTCTTGCCTGATCTACACATTTCTACTGTGTTTAGAGGAAGAACGCCCATCTCTGCAGTCCTCATACGTATATAACACATGCCCAGAACTAGATGCTGTTCAACTGCTCTGATATTTGCTTTCACTGGCACGGCAATTTGTGAATAAGTTATTTAATAATTACCACGTAATTATAGTTCTGCTGATCCCTGATGAACTGAAATCCACAGACAATGCCTATCAAATGAATCATTACAAATCGCTATAAATTACATAGTGAAATGTGCCAATATCACGATGAAATTCATAAAACGTCTACAATTTCTGTAAAAGGAGACTTAATTAAGCTGGAGTTGTGGCTGCACATCTCTATCCAGAGTTTAAGGAGCAAATTATAAGATTTGACTTCAAACTTTCCAAGAGAAATAAAAAGCCACATAATGCTACAAGTCAGAGAAAAAAAGAGAGGAATACAACAGTGAACATTAATGTGGATTATTCCAGTTACAAATGAGTCATAAAGGCATACGACTGTTTTTCATTTGGTACAGATGTATGTTAGAAAATAGGTGGAACATGAGACAAACAGTGCCTGGCTAATCTATGGAACAAGTCATCGTGCAGACACTCCGAGGAAGGAAATGCAGTTATTGCCTGGGGAGCTATGAAAAGCTGAGGTCAAGGAACAGCAGCCTCATGCGAACAGCCTACACGAGAACTGAGGCTCCAAGCACACGCCTCGGTGGGTTAAAATAAACAACAAAATGTGCTTCTCAAAGGATTCACTTATCATCTCCCACAAGGGAGTTAGATATGTCAGACTGTGATAGCTGTTGTCAGACCCGATAACTGTTTGCTGGTCGAGGTAGTGAAATTTAAAATCTTAGATTACCTATAATTTACATACTGGGACCCTGCCTCAGAAGATGGCACCCGAAGCGAGGAGGGCTCCCCCCCGGGGTCAGGGCCGGGCTGCCCTTGCGGCTGCTAATGCTGAATCAGCAGAAGCTCGTTACGGCAAGTGTTGTGCGACACCTTAGACTCTCGCTGCACTACTATTAGCATATTATAAACACAGTATTAGCATGCAAGAACTGCACATATTATTTCTGAAAAGAGAAATACCTTCTCCATTCTTCCGGATAGCAAATCCACCTAAACCTGGCTGAGACAACCCTGGGCTGGACCCCACTGCGCTCCCAGCCCCTCCTCAGCACCGACCCTCGCTGCACCGTCCCGTCACTGCTTTAATAACATCCAGGACAAAACGGCTACTTGTAATGTATTGATTGTGAAATAAATCATCTGCAAAAAGCAAAACAGGATTTCGTTTCTTCAACACAAACCAATAAAAATCCCCTTAAGGAAACCAAGACGCACGAGTAGGTAGGAAGAGGGCGTTAGGTGAGGTTAGACCCAGGCGAAGTGTTTTCATTAATGCCAAGCACATACCCCACTTGTTAATCATGATAATAAAATTAAACCAGCACTAAATTCCCCTGTGAAACTGGGTTTTGTTTAGCTTCACAGCAAGGTATTCACTGGAACAACAGAAAGGGAATAGTTCACGAGAGCTGCGTCTTCTTTTTTGACTTTTTTTGTGTGGAGCAGACCTGAGGCTTTCAGTTCATTTCCTTAACACTGAGGACAAATCCCGTCGATAAACTCACTAAGCTTCATGGTAGAAATCACGTGGGTTGCTTGCCCCACCGCTCTCTATCGAAAACTGTTGAAGAACCCAGCTGCTCTAAGGGTTAGAAATCCTCCTCTCTCAGCTGGGATTTATGCACGACAAGTCCATATCCATTCATTTTTGGACTGGCTTCATCCTTTAGCCTACGCAGTTTTTTTCCCAAGCGGCGCTTTGTTGCGCTGATTTACATGTAGAAAGCGCCCACTGCCAGCCCTCGCTTTGCTCCACCGTCACCCAAATGTTTATTCAAGGGCAATTTCCCTCCCCTCTCTCATCGCGTGTGCGCTGCGGCCAGGCGCCGGCTCGGAAACCCTGGGCAAACTGAGCAAAAATTAAGAGTCGTTAGCAGCTGTGTAACGAGCTCCGAGCAGCTCCTTCCTGCTCCGCCGCAGCCCCGGCTGGCGTCGGACCAAGGGCACGAGGTCAGACATGGCACCTTCCCCCTCGCTCCCCTCCATCCAGAACGACAAGGTCAGTAAAGTATTTGTATGTCCAAGAAATGTCCCAGGCAAAAAAAAATTCCTATGAACTGTGGAGCGACAATTTCAGTCCCTGGCCTGCAAATTTTATTTAAAGTAATGCAAGTTTTCAGTGTATTTTTGATCACAGCTATTGCCAAAGACCACAAAGAGCTGAACCCCCTTTCTCACTTGCGCGCCCTGGACGTGACGACGTGCTCAGGCTGCACACCGAGCTGCAGAACACTATTTACAGAGCTTGGGAGCAGATTAAGTGGCTGCTGATTGTGAGTAAACGCGGAAAGGTCAAGAACAAGCCTTCCATTTGCAAACAAAACCGGACTGGCCGCAGCATTTCTTCAGTAGGAGAACCACGTGCCGGACGGCTGACGTGCTGGAATTCAGGCAGGATGATGGCAAGCAGCGCAGGGAAACTTGAATCCCTTTTTCACATTGCATCCGGATTTAGAAAACTGCATTCAGATTTAGAAATCTGGATTTAGAAATCTGCTATTTTGCAAAAAGTGCTATTTTGCTTCAAAATGTCAAGCACTTATTAATTAAAAGTACTATGTTAAACCAGACATACTTTATACAATAAACTGCTCTGGTAACAGCAGGAATCTATTTTTTAAATTCAAGTCTAGGTCAAGAAGAAAGGTGAAGATGAAGGGACGGACCTTGCTGAAGAAGAGGAAGAACTGCACAGAACTACCTTTCGCTGTAAAATCATAGCTTTAAAACCATTACAGTCTCTATTGATTTAGATAAGACACTGTTGGATCCTTACTCCAAAGTTCTTCTCTCCAGCCTGACAGGCGTTTTCTCATAGACTCGCAGCGCTGTGGGGAGCTCAGCAACAGCATTAGCAAAGAAAAGGGGCTGGGACCAGATGTACATTTTATGGGCTAAATAAATAAAAGCTGGACGTGACGGCTCGATTGCGGTGTGCCTTAGTTTACGGTGTGGTTACTTCGTGAGATTTGTTGCTTTCTCCCTCACATCCCCAATAATTTGAAATGAAATATTTTCTTCTTTCTCTCAGAGTAGCACTTTAACTGAGTAAATGATCAGAATTTAAATGATCAAGTTCTCGGTTTTGTTTTTTATCTTTGAATAAAGTTTGTGAAATCTAAATATTGCATAGTCTAAAAATTTGAATATCTTTTTACAGGCCAATTTGTAAGAGAAGGTCTATAACAGTAACAGCACCTCACTGCACAGTAAAAGTCAGATTACTGTTGTAGATGCTTCAGAGCAGAACATTTTAAAGTCATGGAATCAGCTTTGTTACTTACGATAGTATGTTTGGAAAAAAAGTACATTTCTGAAAAATTCATCACGGATCTTTTTCCCTAAGTATTTCTAGTATTGCAAGCAATACCTGGGCATCGGATGTCAATGTTTTTGGCCTGAGGTTTAGAAAAGCCCTGAGAAGAGTAAGTTTTTATACTCAATTTATTATTTAAAATCCAGTCAAAATCTCAACATATAAACCTGTAGGTGGAATTAAGGATAACATGAATTGAGTTCTCTATTTTAGATGCTTATTGAAATACCTCAGCATTTTTTAATTTATGTCATTCAATACAGAGGTTCATTTGTTTATAGTGTGGGCTCACTGACAAAGCTCGCACTTTTAAATCTCTGAATCTATTTTTAGGTTTCTTCCTTTCTAATTTTCTTCAGTTCACACAGTGTTCAGACACTTAGGAACATGTAGCAGCTTTCAGGAAAATGTAAATAGAAGCTGTGGTGATCATGTCTGTCTGTAATTTTTTTTTAGCAATCTCTAATTCAGAGGACACTTGAGATGATAGCAGCACACACGTTTTTCACATCATAGAATCATTCATTTAGGTTGGAAAAGACCTTCCAAGGCTTGACAGCCCTTTTCGTGAAGAAATTTCTCCTAATATCCATCCTAAACCTCCCCTGGCGCAACTTGAGGCCGTTTCCTCTTGTCCCATCGCCTGTTCCTTGGGAGAAGAGACCGACCCCCCCCGGCTACCCCCTCCTCTCAGGGAGCTGCAGAGAGCGAGAAGGTCTCCCCTCAGCCCCCTTCTCTCCAGGCTGAACACCCCCAGCTCCCTCAGCCGCTCCTCACCAGACTCCTGCTCCAGAGCCCTCACCAGCTCCGTTGCCCTTCTCTGGACACGCTCCAGCCCCTCAAGGTCTTTCCTGGAGTGAGGGGCCCAAACCTGGACACAGCCCTGGAGGTGGGGCCTCGCCAGTGCCCAGCACAGGGGGACGGTCACTGCCCCAGTCCTGCTGGCCACACTAGTGCTGACACAGGCCAGGGTGCTGGTGGCCACCTTGGCCACACTGCTGGCTCACATTCAGCCGGCTGTTGACCAACACACCAGGCAGCTCTCCAGCCGCTCTGCCCCAGCCTGTAGCGCTGCATGGGGTTGTTGTGACCCAAGTGCAGGACCCAGCACTTGGCCTTGTTGAACCTCGTAACATTGGCCTCGACCCATCGATCCAGCCTGTCCAGATCCCTCTGTAGAGCCTTCCTACCCTCAAGCAGGTCAACATTCCTGCCCAACTTGGTGCCACCTGGAAACTTGCTGAGGGTGCACTCAATCCCCTTGTCCAGATCATTGATAATGATATTAAACAGAACTGGCTCCAATACTGAGCCCTGGGGAACACCACCTGTGACCAGCCATTGACTGGATTTAACTCCATTCACCACCACTCTCTGGGCCTGGCCATCCAGCTGGTTTTTAACCCAGTGAAGTGTATGCCCATCCAAGCCATGAACAGCCAGTTTCTCCAGGAGAATGCTGTGGGAAATGGTGTCGAAGGCTTTACTAAAGTCTAGGTAGACAACACCCACTGCCTTTCCCTCAGCTGCTAAGCAGGTCACCTTCCCACAGAAGGAGATCCTGTTTGTCAAGCAGGACCCGCCTTTCACAAACCCATGCTGACACGGTTGGGTTTCAAGCAACTACTTTTGTTAAATAACCTAGAACTTATTTGGTAAATTATCTCAGTCATGGCATTTTCCAACCTGTCAGAGTACTCGCTTAAATACTGAAGCCTTGGGTTTAAAATCTATTCAATGATCTCCATTAAAATTCTTGATATCCTTGATCAATGGCTAATTCCTTTTTAAAGACCCATGAGCTTTGGTCTCAACAACTTGTTATGAAAATAAGTTCTGCACTTAATAATATTTTAATGAAGAAGTGCTTTGCATTAAGTTTAAAATTTGCCACTGATGAGTGTAAGTGAAAGCTCTCTTGGGCTTGTTTTATGAGAAAACTTCCTAATACACCTTCTCTAGACTAGCCAATATTTCAATAAGCCTCTTTTCCTTTACAAGACAGACAGTAATCATCTTTAATCTCTCGACATGGGAATTTTTTCATCCTTTGTTTCCTATCACCCCTTTACCAACCTCCCACTCCATGCTGCAAATTTTTTCAGGCCAAGGCTGAAGTCTGTGTTCCAGATTGAGTTGTAAAATATATTTATATTATTACATTATAGAAATTCTAGTTTTCATCCCATTTGTTACGCGTGGTATTCTTTGGAATTTCAATTTTTCTAAAAAGTTAATTGACTTCAAGCTTTTCTACCCCTTGGAAAAGAAATACAAGTTCAAGAAGAGCTCTGACCATCAGTGCTCCTTGCCCTGATCGGGGCACGAGCAGCCACTGCCTTCAGCAGCACGCTGTAAATAAGTTCCACAGATGACCTTGAATGTTTTAATCATCATAATTAATTGATACCTAAGATGAACATTTAGACATGCTTCTAGACGTGCTTCAACCTCGCTGATTTATCCAGTTCAATAAGAATATGCATCTAAAGACCGTTAGCTATGGTTATAATTGCACGAGTTGAGAATATAACCACAAATGTAACAAAACATAACACAGAGGCAACTTCAGTAAGGATCCATAGCAAAAATCACTGGGTTTTTTCCCCCCCCTCACACACAGATACACTCTTAAGCCTTTAAAATTTCTTCTAAATGTCAAGGAGAAACACATGTTATTGGCCTTGCTCAGACGGGTTATTTCTACCTCGTCCCATCTCAGTCACTTATTGTCATATAATTCAGAATAAAGCTGAAGCTGGAAAATGGATTTAGAGAAAATTTCTCCTTAACTCTCAGTAATTTTTGCCTGGAGCAACAGTTGACATCCATATGGAAGGATCTCAAATCCAGCATCTAACAGAATTATTACGACTTACATAAATGGAGGATTTGGCCATTTATCTTATTCTGTATGAATATATGAATTTAAGGTGCTGAGTTTTTAACTCTGCTGGGCTCCTTGTCTCAGCAATATCTTATGAAATTAGTCCCCCAGGTGTACTTGTGATGTAAAGAAAACCCTCTGGTTTAGTTGTGTGCTGTTCAGCTGTATTGCACGGCTCCATTTCACCCTGTGCAAGGACAGGGAGAGAAGAAAGGTTTTTACGTTGCCTGTGAATCCCATTGGGGATGGCTGGAAGTTTTCAGAGACTTGTTTTCCATTGGGAACATGATCACTCAGAATGCCCTGGATGAATACACCTTGATGTTTGAGAAAGGTCCCCGAGGAAACAGCTCCCAGATTTATAACTCTGCTTCTGTAATTCCCCGAACTTCGACATGTTCATCAGGAGCTGGGTGTCTGTCCCAGTCTCCATCCCCAGGACAGGTCCTTTCCATGATGGATCACCTCTCCTGTAGCAGTTGGTCTTATTAGGCCAACTTGGACATGGGAAGCAAAACAGAGGTCTTGGACCAGAAGACCCACCAGTGAAGACAGAGTACACACAGAAGGAAAAAAAAAGGCAAAATCGCCTTCAGTCTGTAACAGAAGCGGAACACCACAGATGTTACGAACTTCCACATGGGCCAATGCATCACGCAAAGATTTGGTTTGGCTTTATAAAGGGTATTCCATGAAACCCTACAGGTGTGGACCTGGATGTGCCTTGCAGCAGGTCAGAAACCATAAGAAAACATTACGGCTCGGATGTGCGACAACCCCTTTGCAAATGATTTGGAAGTTCCCAGAATGGATTTCAAATCTGCTCGCTCTCCATCACCCCTCCTGAGACGTGGAGGAAGAGGCCTGCCCTGCACGCTCCGCAGGGGCTGGGTGAGCAGGTCCGGTCAATGGCTGCACCCTCGGGGGAGCGACTGGATGCCTCCAAAGAAAAATTCAGTCCGTGGCACCAGTTCTCTGCCCAGTGATGTCTGCAGAAGACTTTGGGCTTGATCCAAACCTTATTAAATCAGTAAGTGTCTTTTGACTGACTGCAGCGGGCTTTGAATAGGCTCCTGATGAGTACCGGAATTTTCATTTAAATTTTTATATGTCTATGGATATATCTATATAACTTCTTTGGTTTTTTGGGTTTTTTTTTTTTTTTTGGGTGTAGACCAGCCATCCCAGCAGAGACATAATGCAGAACTATGCAAATTTAAGTTTGATTTGCTTTGCAGGCTGGTATTGGAGAGATAAAATAGTAAAACATTTCTTAGGTAATTGGACAACAGCAGAAACTGTGGACACAAAGGGAATTTCCCTGGAGAGTAAATTTCTTTCTAGAAATGTCAAATTTGTTAGGCTAGGCAAAGCTATCAAGCTAAACCTTAGCAGAAACCTGTCACATATCCAAATACACTAAAATACAATTCCTCAGTCAATAAAATGAAACTGCTGAGTTTAATGATGACAATGACACCAAACTAGATGAACAGAAGACGACCCAAGCAGTCTTTGAGGATAACTAAAAGCTATGCAAATTACCGATAATAAGGGCCACCTGCGGCAGCGCCAGCCTTGCAAGGCCCACATGCAGCCTAGGTAATACGGGAATACTCCCGTGGGATATCCGGAGGGCCAGTGCTAGGGAGAGGGGAGCATGGCCAGCGATGCAGCCCAAACCTTGTCTGCATCAGGAGAATTTTTAAAAAATTAAAAAAAAAAAAAAAAAAAGAAAGCTTGCTACAGCAGGCATAAGTGCATACAGAAGCATTTAAGGTTTAGGAAGAGTCACGTCAGGAGCACGGCTGCAGCCCAGGCACCAGCCAACCTTAAACCACCATTGCAAAATGGCAATGAAGGGTACCTGGCCACCCCGTCCCCACTATTACTGACAATGCTAGTGCAAACGCACGTGTTTATCAGTGCATGAAGTTACTAATTTTGGATCATTCCCTTGCTCGTTTCAGGACAGGCTTTTACGGACTTGGAGCCAGTTATTTTGCCACGGCACTGCTCTTGCCTCCCTCTGCCCAGATCTCATTTCTTCTTACCCCTGAGAAACCCTGCTCTCTCTCCTTCCCGTGGTGACTCTGACGGGTGGGAATAGGTGTTAGCTGCAGTAAGAAAAGGTCTGGTTCAAACAAGAAGGACAAGTTGCTAATGCAGGAAAGAAGCACGGCTACAGCCTGCCCGCGATGGGTCACTATGGATGGAGCGTGCAGGTCCAACAGCTTCCAGGAACAATGACTGGCATCGTGAGCCTGCCCTCGCACAGATGACTGAGGTGGTCTCTCGCATCCCCTTAAGCCCTAGTTTTCCTTTGATTTTCATGACCTGGCACAGCAGGAAGTGACCACGGAAAACGGTTGCCTGTCCCCTTATTTAGAAGATGTGTCACGGCAAGGCTGTCGTACCGCTCTGCGGATATCCTCGATATCTCTGGGTCTTTGATCTTCCAGTAGACGTAGCCAACGCTACACCAATTATACATAGTGCCACTGAGGAACATGCATATTATTACAAGTTAAGTGCAATTTACAATAACTTAATTTAAATTTTTGGAAGAATATATATTTTTTTCATTTCAGACATGAAACCCAACGTATTAAAACTGCTAATACAGCAGTTTAATTAGGAAACTTTATGTAGGAACCACGACACAATGCAATCAACACATATAAATTGAGGGCACGGTCTGGCGCTTCCTGGCATGTAGAAATGTTTGAGACAAGATTATAAGCATGTTGCACTAACCATAAGTTCACAGTTGGATGCTTATTCAATAAAGTAGTTCTGTTTAGCTGCAGCAATTAAATTAGCACAGAAAATACTACCACGTCTCTCACACACCTTGCTATGCTCCTTCTCCTTCCAAATGTCACTACCGACCTTTTCTGCAGCTCCTCGCAATTATTTATGTTTTTGAATAATTACTGACAATACACTGACAATTACTGACAACCGTGACAATATATCTAAGATTTCTGTGTAAACCTGAACATCAGTAACACCTGTGGATCATATAACTACCATTTAAAGGAAGTAATTTCTTCGGCAGCTGTTAGTAACGGATGTGGATGCTCCCTCTGTATTGCAGGTTTTCTTGACCAGACAAGTTATTTATAGCGTTCCTAAACATACTAGGGAATGTATAGGAGATGCTCTTTGGAAAATAAAAATAATTCTTTTACTTACAAATAAACACACACATATCTGCTAGAGAAGCACTGATTATTTTCCATCTTCTGTGAAGTGATGGCTTACACGAATCCGGACTTTTGTGGGGGACATATCTTCAGGGGACACACAGAGATGGCACAATGCCTCTACGAACAGTCTCTTAAGTAGAGTTGTAGTTTCTATAGATGTATAGATTAGATCTACATGCAGTTCAACCACCACTCGGTTTCCTGCCCTAATTTAACAAGTGCTCAGGCATAGGAGGGGGGAGAGGAGGACAGGCTTGCAGAGGGTGGGGTTGGCATTGCAGCCCTGACCCAGCCAGAATACCAAACGATGCACCCTACGGCCTGACTTACAGAGCCCGGATCTCCGGTGCCATGGGGCAGAGCTGAGCCCCGCGCCTGGCACAGGATCTCCAGCAGCTCATCAAGGGCTTGTGGTGGCAGCATCTCGCCCCACGTCCCGCTGCGGGCAGCAGGGGCTGAGCAACGGCTCCACCTTCATCCTCATCGATGAAAGGCAGGGAAAACCTTCTGCCGCGACTCAGCTTTGATTAGAGAAAGTGAGAAATCCACTACCAACTGTGGCTTCTGGCCAGGTGAGCGCAAACACAGGAGACATCTCGGTAAGGATGTTGCTGCTTTAGCAGCAATCGTGACCATCTCCGTTTTGGCTGCTTGAGAAAAACAGTGGAATAAACCTACCTCGCAGCCAATGCTTAATGATGACTCCCTCCCCTCGCAACGGCCTTGCAAATTTGTTTGTAGGAAAATGCCTTTTGTCTTGAATTAAGATTGCACTAATCGAAAAGCAAAATCTGCTTAATTAAAAAAGGGCTATTCCATTCCCCGTTGGCTCGTCCCCGGAGATGGAACCTCTTACCCTGCGTACACACAGTAACGCCTCATCTCCTGGGTTTAATGAATCAGCAAATCCATGCTGTATTTACAGGAAAGGACTACATTCTTCTTCTTCTTAAGTACCAGAAATTCTGGGAAAAGCCAACATAGGCAGTGCTAAACATCTGATCAATTAGGCCCGTAGATGGCAGGATGGGACTGTCCAACAAACACTCCTCCTGTGGGTGCTCTGGGAGGATCACGTAATTTATACACTTACCCACAAAAAACAACACATTTGGATGATACAGAGGACGTAGCCATGAATAATTAGCAAATTGCCATTCATTATTAATTTATTGGAACCATCGCTTCTCTGTATTTTTCCCGCAAGGCTCAGTCTTTCTATTTTACAGCTGCTGAATTTATTATTAAGAGCCAGATCTTAGACACGGCCAACAAGTCTTCAGCTAGGGATATGATAAATTTTGTTACGTTCCGGGGATCTGAGATGTTCATAACGCCCCAGACGTGGGGTTCTCCTGCACACTGACCTGGCTATCTGTCCCCGGGACAGAAGTGGCTGTGGATGACCTTCTGCTGGGCGTCCCCGGCTCACGGCAGCAGTGGGGTTGTCCTCTGGCCATGGGTGAGCAGCCAGACCCCACACAAGCTCTCCCCTGCCCCATCCAGCCCGTGGGCACCGTCAGGTACAGCACCATTAATCTACCTTCTCCTTTGCTCAGTCCATGTTGCAGCCACACAAAGTCAGCTTTTACCTTGTCCTGACATCCCTTTTCCAACTTTATGACTTTCTATTAGCTCAAGGTTGCCTTTATGGATCGCAGAAAGCCAGAACCCTCTCAGTCATAGAAGAAATAATCCTTTTTCTGGTGTCCGTGAGTTTTACATCTGCATAGGATGCAGACACCAATAATGGAGAATACGCTTAGCTCTGTCCCCGAGAAAGGCTCCCGGCTGTGCACAGCTACAATGTCATTTATGTATTATACGGGGATATGCAAAGGAAGAAAATACAGATTTTCTAACTCTGCTGTACACATTTTCCTTAAAAAAA
>VYZM01008065.1:777082-807163 GCA_013398915.1 Dromas ardeola | reverse complement strand
AAAAACAACAACCCAACAGCAGACAGAAACAGCCAATTAGCAATTACTTAGCGATATCGGGCAAGGTGCCAATACCCAACAGCGGAGGTGCGCAGGCATCCGCGCTCAGGATTTGAAGCCCTCCTGCTGCAGCTGCGCGTTGTGGCAGCGTTTTGATACACACCCCCCCCGGTGTCTTCGGGCACCTGTTGTGGTTTTGGCAGGGGAGCACGGCGGGGTCCCCAACCGCGGCCGTTACCGGCGGCTGCGCTAACGATGCTATTCCAACTGCGCCGCGTCTCAGGCTGTATTCCACCAGTGCAATTAACAGTTTAAAATACACGCTGAAATAAGACGTCAACATCTAATCTTTAACATTTGTCAAGTAACATGACGATCAAATTATACTTAACCCTGTATTTGACTATCAAATGTTGCAACCGGCCATTGACTGCTAACATTTCCCCGACACATACCTGGACCAGCGCGTATGTTCGGCTATCGTTGCCAACAAAATAAAATGTAAGTAGCGTTTCACAAGAGAAAATTCTCTCTGAAGGATTAAGGAGTCCATACTTAGTAAGTTGCTACCCTGTGATTTTTTTAATTTATTTTTTAAAGTGTCACTGTTTCTAGATAACATTAATGCAAACTATGATCAAGGAAAAAACTTCACCAAATGGTCTTCATTCCCAACTGAAATCTAGCTTACCACCTTTTGGAAACCCCTCCTTGTTTTGACTAGTTTAAAAAAACCAAAAATCATAGTATAAAATAAGACATTTCTTGGTCTTTCAGTCAAGCCGCGGAGCTAACACCACCCCCATATTTCATTCCGTGAGGTCAGGATCAGACCCAGGTTTCAGTATTTTCTCTCAGACTGTTTTGCTTCACACATCCCATCTCTTTCATGATGGAGAACATCTATTTTTATGATTTGTAACAATGTACTTGGTACTTATATGACATTTTCAACCTCTGCATCTTCAAGTGCTTTTCGATGGTGGCTACATGGTACCTCAACAATTTAAAGCTGATAAAATCCTGGCAGCAACTAACAGATTCAGCTCCGCTCTGTTTAAAATTAACCCAAACCTTCATTTTACCTTCTCTGAATTGCAAATACACCAAATACTATCTGCTTCATGCATAATATTCCTCTGTTTTCACTTCTTGCATTTTCTGTTTAAAATGTGTAACGTTGTTTCCACTTTGTTAATGATTTCTCAAATATTAAATAAAACGGCAGCGAAGGCTTCATACTATTTTGTGCTTATCACATCTCTTCTGCAGTAATTTAGAATATCCTGGCAATACATATCATATAGGAAGCATATTCAGAAGGAAGTTTCACGGCTAGAAGGCAATTACCCTAGGATTTAAGCAACTGAAAATCTACATTACCACTCAGTAAGGAATATCTTTATGCAGAGAAAAGCATGTAGGATATATTCTAAGCTTTGTCTTTCAGTTTTATCACTATTAAAACAGATTAGCATCGAAGTTCATTTACGAACATCTTTGGGCGCCACTAACAGATGGCTAGATGTTCAACAAATGCGAAACACTACGAATTCACCGATAAAAATATCTTTCAAGCAGGACATTTGAGACCCATTTTAGGTAACCTTCATGCTAAAAATCTCAATGCTTTGCTTTGCCTGTTACGATGCTTATTGTCTTTTCCAAAAGATTTAACTTCAAGTCCTCCGCCACTTCTCTGTGCCAGGGGCCAACGACCGAGAAACCTGCGAGCCGGGCTCCGGCACACCCCAGTTATTCAGCTCAGTACACTCCTTGGTTTTAACTTGGTTTACAGTGGTGCCTTAGCGATCCGCTATTGCTATTCTGAGCAGACAGGTTTTATCACGCTAATTCTGTCTCTGTACCACGGCGGCGGGTTGGGTTTAGTTGGTGGTTTTGGTTTTTTTTAGATTCATAACTCATTGATACCCCCAAAACGTGGCATCGCTTTCAGAACAGAAACCCTTCTGCAGCGCAGAATAAATAACCAGGTGCATTATTTCCCAGTACTGAGGAACACAATGGTATTTATATGCTTTGTGAAGAAACCAGGGGAAAAAAAGCAAACTCCTCTTTTTTTTTGGCTTTTGAATCCATGTATGTGGAAACAAACAACCATGAACATTTGCCACATGTCCGCATTACTTACGGTTGAGAGGCAGGCTGGCATTGGTCGTCCCTAGCTTGTTGGCAGCGACACATGTATAGTTGCCAAAATGCTCTTCTGTCACATTGGTAACAGTAAGAAGTGATCTTGTACTATAATTTTTAATAGTAATTCCTTGTTGACCATTGATCAGTCTAGAAAGCAAAAAGAAAATTTCTGTAACTCATACACCCTAAGCAATAAATTTCTTTTTTTTTCTTTCCTTTCTTTTTTTCCCCCCTCTTTTTTTACAGACGTAACTGGTAGCCCAGTAAGCTGTTTGCGAGCTGCCGATGTAGCCTGTCGAGCAAAATTATCGGCAGATCGGCGAGGCCATGGGCAAGACTGGAGCCGTGGGGTGCTGAGGGGAAGAGTTTCTGCCTGCGTGTTCTATAGGCCAAAGAAAATACAGACGGAGACCCACGGCGCTGCCTGCCTGCATGGAGACGGAGAGCTTAGGTTTTAAATTGGGCAAACCTAACTAAAATTTTAAACACCCTATGTTTGGGGCAGAAAAGTATGATGGTAAATCTTTCAGAGTGTTTTTTCAGACTCTGGAGATGGCTTTTGTTCTTACACACCCCCTGCTGATGGCAGGTAGCCAGAAATGCGACTACGTAGGTTTGTGACCACAGTTTATTTTACTGGCCTCTACAGCTACAAATTAGATTTGCAATTAGGAAAGATGTGCTCCAGCAGCACTGCATCCCGAGACAGCAACCTGAACAGCAACGAGATGCAGGACAGAGCCAAACCAGGGCTCTTTTCACCCGTCTCGGTTTCCCTGGCTTTGAGCTTCCCACCCCCAATCTCATAGGAACTGTGCAGGTCTCCTGAGGCTGCTTCCAAAACCACGCTAGAAACAGCGCTGCTGCACCGGGGCAAAGAAAAATGACCAATTTAAACAGAGGTAAACCACATCCCATCAAACAGCGAGACGAGAAGGGTAACCGCGTTATTAAAATACTAGCTACAGTTGATTACTCTTAATTCCTTCCATTTCACATAAAGAGCAGAGTTGTGGATTAAGTATACAATTTTTGTTTGATATATTGAAAGATATAATCATATGTCCTGGGAATGAATGCAATCTTTTAGCATTCTGTCTAAAAACATTTCAAGTCTGTCATTAATTGCGCTTCTGCATATTATGGATTAAATACTTCTCATCGTTCCTTGAGTGCCTCTGCTCCCATTTAATCACCGCGTGCTGCTGCACACACACAGGGGGGGTTCTCTTCCCTGCGCAGCTCGTGCTCTCAGTGGAGTCACTGCCAAGGACTTTGGTCTGCTCTGCGCAGCCCATCGGTGGGGAGAGGACAGAGCACATCCCACGGATACCCATGGTTTTGCAAGAAATGTAAAAGAGTGGGATTGAAATGCCTGGTTTGAACTCATGAAGTTCAACAAGACCAAGTGCAGGGTCCTGCACGTGGGCTGGGGCAACGCCAAGCACCAGTCCAGGCTGGGTGGAGAATGGGCTGAGAGCAGCCCTGAGGAGAAGGACTTGGGGGTGTTGGTGGATGAGAAGCTCCACACACCCCGGCAACGTGCGCTGGCAGCCCAGAACCCCCCACAGCCTGGGCTCATCCCCAGCAGCGTGGGCAGCAGGGCCAGGGGGGGATTCTGCCCCTCTGCTCCGCTCGGGGGAGACCCCCCTGCAGTGCTGCCTCCAGCGCTGGGGCACCACCAGCAGAAGGACACGGGGCTGTTGGAGCGGGGCCAGAGGAGGCCCCGGAGATGCTGGGAGGGCTGGAGCCCCTCTGCTGGGAGGACAGGCTGAGAGAGCTGGGGGGGTTCAGCCTGGAGAAGAGAAGGCTCCAGGGAGACCTTCCAGCCCCTGCCAGTCCCTCAAGGGGCTCCAGGAAAGCTGGGCAGGGACTCTGGGTCAGGGAGGGGAGCCATGGGACCAGGGGGAAGGGTTTGACACTGAAAGAGGGGAGACTGAGCTGAGATGTGAGGCAGAAATTCTTGGCTGTGAGGGGGGTGAGCCCCTGGCCCAGGTTGCCCAGAGAAGCTGTGGCTGCCCCATCCCTGGAGGGGTTCAAGGCCAGGTTGGACGGGGCTTGGAGCAACCTGGGCTGGTGGGAGGTGTCCCTGCCCAGGGCAGGGGGGGGACTGGGTGGGCTTTAAGGTCCCTTCCAACTCTAACCATTCTATGGTTCTATGATTTTTTTTGTCCAGAAAACGAGGGGTGTTGGGATTTCTGCCATCCCCAGGCTCCTGCCAACACAGCAGCAAAGTGGCAGCAGAGAGTCTGGGTCACCTTCCCTCCATGTCTCCGCTAGGAAGTGGCTGACACTGGAGGCCCAGAACTGGAAATGGAGTAAATGGCATCGGAGAGATATGCATATCAATAAGCCACATAATTAGCGGACCGAGGAGTCGGCATTAGTTAGCATAAACTCAGCAGTTTTGAGAATTTCCATTTACAGTTGTAAGAACCAGATGCTTTTACTTTTAAATTAATTACTCCCGTGCGCTGCTCTGCCTGTCTTATTGACTGAACACAGCATTCATTACTTGTCTGGGTTTTACCAAGTTACTTCTCAGGCTGGAACAGCATTTTAAGTTGTGTGCAGCCACCCTACGCATTTCTTCTCCTTACTGCTACGTAGCCCTGGCTGCAAAGGGAAGAGCGATCTCCTTTTTATTCCGGAGATTATGCCTACGCAGCCAAGGAGGATCATGCATCGGTGCCAGCCCCGAGAGGGGACCTACCTGTGAGGTTTCATATCTGAATACCTTCATGTTGTTATAATATATTAAGCCACTATAATGAGTTTTGTTATTTCAAACGTAAGCCTTGTTTGCTTTGTCAAGGATGAGGGAATTAATATTTTTAGATAGGCGACTTCTGGGCTCCATCCCTGTGGCTGTTTAATGTCTGAGATCTAATTTCTGCGTAACCCTGTCACATAACGCACTTGAACAGTTGTGAGTTTCAGAAACCAGGAGTCAGCACAGTGAAGCCGTTCTCCTCTCCGCAGGGAATTCTGGTACAGTTTTAGAAGCCATGCACTTTTGTAATTTTAAGATGCTTTTCCTAAGGTTTCCCCCAGATTTCCTGTCCCTTCCCAGCTCACCCCACCCTGGGCTCGGGATCTGCGCAGCCACCCGACAGCTCCCGCGTGGACTTCAAGGCACCGCAATTGCCTTGAAGACCAGCAGTTTTAACGGGATATGTTCTGCTTTTATGTTTCGTTTTAATGGCTATTTTATGGTGAGATGATCCCTGGAGTCTGGAAGCTGCGGGTTTGGATTTGCATTAATCTAAGTAACAACAATGCATTTTACAGACCCAAAAGGCTCTTTTCAGACAATGAACATATACTTAGGGCTTCAGATTTAACTCACAGTGTTCATTTATGCAACAATTTACCCAGATTGGGACCAAAGGAAAAAAGGTCCCAATCCAAGAGTAACTGAAGAAAACGGGATTCTCTCTATTTTGTTAGCAGGAAATAGAGCAGGGCTTGCACTCCCAGTATATAAATTTAATCTTGTACTGTATCTGCAAGTTATCTGCAGGATAACATACATGCTATACTCTGAACTACCCGCGAAAGCTGACTTTTCTCAGTTTTGCATTAAAACAACAACTGAGCTGTCCCAGGCTCATTCTGTGCTGGTTTTCCAGCATCCAGACATAAATAGGTAACACTAGGGGAAAAAACCCTCCACATATGTGTCTTTTCCACTTTCCTGCAAGTGGTGGAGGTTCAGAGACCCTCAGTACCTTCGTTGTCGTATAAGTCTAGCGTATCTGTCAACAACAGTTTAAAAAAAAGGATGGACCAACAGATTTGACATAATATGTATATTTGAGCAGTAAGACACAAGGGGACAGCACGTTTCTTGCTGATGATAGCAAGCCTCAGGTGATGCACCGACAGAAACAGAAAACAGAAGGCACAACTTTGGCATCCTGAAATGCTCTGCTTAGTCTTCCCTGCTGCTGCCGTGGCCCTGAACGCGCTCATGAAGAAAGGAATTGGTCAACGTCATAAATAAAAAGGTGACTATCCTGCTGGAAATGGCTAATTGAATCCAGAGTGCTAAAACCTGCGCTGCAATACTTTCTACGTAAAATATGTTTCTGCTGCAGCTCCCCCCAGCACGTGTACAATACATTATGCATCTTTGGAAATAGGGTGCACGTTAATTTCTCCAACAGAAGCAAAACATTTACTGTTATATACATTAAAGATCGATCATATTGTTTTAAAGAATGCTTTAGGATATGGCCAAAGTGCAATAGTTATGACTGCTCTGAAAACTCAGGAAGATGAGCAGCTAATGTTCCTGAAGGGGAGCAGCTGGCCAGTGAGAAATGAGCTGACAGATGGCTTTCTGTGAAAAACGGTCATTAATATTCTCTTGTCAACTCCCAGGTTTAATGGGATGTTCGAGCTCAGAAACCCAGCGCCTGGAAGCCAGGAAATTCCAGAAGCTAGATGGTGCCTATGGACAGTCGCTTACAAGGACAATATCCACTTGCTCTTGCACTGATATGTAAACTTAACATCAATATTTAAATTTAGATAAGCTAAGAGCCGTAAAACAAGATTTCCCACTAAAAAAAAAAAGAAAAAAATCTACTTATTCAATGAGCTATTTTTAAAATAAAGACGACCCTACAGAGATGGCTGTTTTCATTACATAGCACTAAGGACCTGACGGTGAAGCTGGCTGTAAATATAACCAAGGCACATGGTCAGTTTTTAGGGTTCGAGCAGACCCTGACCCGCTCTTGGATGCTGTGATGTGCAGCAGCTCTACTCGAGCCTGGGGACCACAAACCTGTGGTCTAGACCTCTAATGGCACAACTAGGTGAAGATTCATACGCATTAAGCTTTGGTTGAAAATTTTGTTCATGAACCAACCTTCCCAGCCCAACACCCTTAGCAGGAAAACCTATGGAGATGAATTTTAAAAAAATAAAATCCTTTTAGTAGACTTTTTCAGCGCCTTCCTGGTTATTGTACTTAAAAGGCTGTAATTACCAAAGCAATTTTAAACGTTAGGCTCATTATTGCAATTATCACTATCACAGCCCAGCCACGGCCAGCCTGATTACACCTCCTTTTGGAGCACAGAAATCTACGACCACGAGGAAACCCTGAAACTCCCCCAAAAGCCGCACAGCATGGCCGTTGGTAGCCGACACCTCCAAGCACCCGTTGTTCAAAGCTCAGGACTCATTTCAGGAGAGCCTGCTGGACTCGTCCTCACGGGGGACAAACCCAGCCCGGTGGGTCTCCTCTCTCTTCCACCCGTGTCCCCGCGGGCAGGTGACATCCCCGGCAGCACGAGGGGGTCGGCGAGCGCCGGCTACTTACTTCCTCTCTCCTTTGTACCACTCAAAGACCGGGGCAGGAACTCCTGCACCTTCGCACCGAATCAGTCCGTTCCCTCCAAGCACCACACCGCTGGATTTAAGTTCCTGAATTGTGGGGGCAACTGAAAAAAAAGAATTGTAAAAATGGACATTTGCATCTCGATACGCAGATTGTTTAACGCCGCTTTCTCTTCAGCACGCTCTACGTTACTCTCGGCCTGGCGCGTGTTTTCCAGCTTGATTCACATTCAACCACGTTTTCTTCCAGCAGTGCAAAAATTATCCCACACAGCGGATTCTGATATATATTCTGTGTATCTGGTGTAAAAAACACAACTGAGACAGGAAGAAATATCAATCCCATACTCAAAAAAGCTGTTTTTCCAACTCAGTTACCCAACATAAAGTATAACTATTTGTAAGTGTTAGTGTCGTAGGAATGTATTTAAAACTTGAGCATCAGAAAAAAAGCAGCTGGAGCCCCAAGGCCGGTGCTCTGGACTCTGCTGGGTCCAGAGCAAAGACAGGGCCAGCACCACTCATCTTCTGCACCACGTCTCCTGCAAGCGCCCCATTAACCGCACAGGCTTAGATGGCCTTTGAGATCTTGTTTTGCATATTAAAAGAACAAACTTACCTTCGCATTTATAAACCAGCTGTAAACACCATATAACAGCATGACTTTTCCAGTGCCGCACTGGATATAGATTTGTTTCAGTAAATATATTTTGTCTTTTTAAATTGTAAACACCGTAAATAGCAATAAACGTTTTAAGCTTGGAACTGCAGGTACAAATAAAGATAAAAAGCGATTGCCGGTTTTTCCAGCTGCCAGCGAAAGGCAAGCGTAAGCTGAAAATAAAGCACAACAAATTCCTCAGGAAAGAGATTATCAAAGGAAAGGCTGAACAACAATTGCCTCCTCCCTGGAATTTCTTTTACATTTTCTGTTTTTAAACAATAATTTATGCGCATCATAAAAACACTATAAAACACAAAAGAAAGAACTTATAAATAAAAATCTGTTTATTTTTTCCCAAGCAGTTTTCCAGCTGTTACTTTAAGATGTTTATGTGCATGTAAAATTCTGACTGCCTCTCGTCTGTTCTTTCCCCGTCTCGCCCATCGCTCAGCGACCATCACCTTTTACGGGAACCAGTCACACTAAAGAATCATGAGATACGTGAAAGAGCAGAGCGAGGGCCAGGTTCCCCACACCCCTGATGACACACCTGGCCTTCACCAACACCATCAGCGCTGCGTTTCCAGATGTGGAGGACATCGCGCGGGAGTCCAGCTGCCACAGCCCAGGGAGAGCAAATGCGCACTCTTAGCACCCGTGCGCAACTCTCAGTGTTTAACAGAACCATTTCGGGTGGGATGAGACAGAGAACTGGTTCTCTCTCGCCCATCACTCACATTCGACCCCAAGTCAGGCAGACAGACTGCAATTTCCCACAGCTGGCAAACAGACCTTCTGCTGCCTTCAGCGTTCTCTTCCCAATGATTACATTGAACCAATCCATAAATTCATTAGCTTTCAACTGGTAACACTAAAATTTCAAGTGGATAATAAACGTATAACCAATTTACATCACCACTTCTCCATAATCTGCACAGGAAAAAAATCAGATTTTTTGTGTTAGTCCATAAAAATAACAGAGAGATATATATATATATAGATAAAGCTTACTCTTTCCTGAGAAGTGAAGCTGTTTGTGCAGCCAAGACCTTAAGAAAATAACTTTAAATGACACTGATCACATGAAGAGCTGTGAACCAGTCACATCTTGTCTCTGCTTCTACAGCACCATGCGGCACCACAAAGCTCACAGCTCAGCTTGTGCTTCTGAAGCATTCAAAAGAATAATACTAACATTGTGCAAGATGAACCGTACAAAAGCATCACCTGGATGATGGAAGAAAATGAATGTCTACTACATGGGCAGGTGGTCAACAGAGGTTGCTGAAAGCTGGAGGATGATGGGGAGGAGGTCTACATCTCATAGAGGGTTTCCACCCGCCCTGGGACCAGGCACTGCCTGCCAGTGTTCCCACTGCTTCCCTCAAGTTGTAGGAAAGAGGCGAACACTGCAACAGAAGCCTGAGGATGTTTCTCCACCATTAGTTCACGTGTGATGCTGGCTGGGGAGCACCACCCTGAGCAGGCAGGTCCCAGGTACTGAGCCCAGAGCCCCAGCATTCAGAGAAATACCAGCGTACCCGTGCTGGTCCGACACTGTGGTTCTGGGATTGCTGGGGTCCTGGTCCACCCACCTGCCCAAAGCAGGGCCAGCCCAACCCAGGTGATCCCGACAGACCCCTCCATCCTGAGGTTTCAAAGTTCCAAGGAGACCCACAGCCTACCTGGATGGCAACACGTGGGCACGCACTTCGCTCCTACTTATTTTGCCTCCAGCGGTACGAAGAGCAGCACTAAATTTCTCTTTGAAGAAAGCTTTTACCCATTTAAAGACTCACGCGCCCATTCTCCCAGTCCTCATTTATCTAAACAAACTCAGCCTAAAAGTAACTCAATTTATCCCTCATTTCAGATGTCACAATTCCCAAAAAACGTGCTTGTTTGTTGAGGTGCCTGGAAGTCCTCCAGTTCACCCACACTTTGCCTGAGTCTGCCCCACACGGGATGCAGCACGACCAGGGAGATGCTGCCAAGTGGAACGGGGAGGTTGCTCCTCACGGTCTGCAGGCGATGCTTTTCCCTGCCGTTGCTGACCTAGCACGGCGCTTCTCCCCCCATTGCCCATTGGGATTTCTGTGCCACGAGCCCGGTTGCCCATCTCACATTTCTGCAAGTCCTCACCTGCGCGTGGATGCTACCCCACGCTTCTCCTCTACTGACCACCTTTGATTTTTGTCACAGCTCTCCTGTGTTGAGACAACCTCCAGTCGTGCCTGCTCCATGGGGCTGTCCCCTAGCAGTGCCGGACACCTGCCCCAGGGAGGGATGGAGGTTTGCAGCACCTGGAATAAACTGAACATGGCAGGTGTGAGTGGATATAATCCATTTTTGGGGACAACAGAGAGAAATTCTGGGAGAGGAACCGGGACAACGCACTAGATCCGTACGTTGGGCAAGCTTTCATGAACTGAAAGTTGAGTTGACGCTATTGACTTCTCATGTACTTCCATCACCATGGAAAGATGCTGGGAAGATTTTCAGTGACCGTGGGTTTTGACTTGTACGAGAGAACAGCTGTGACCACCCTATAGGTTCCACGAGGTCTGCAAGCCCTTAAATAGCAGGAAACAGTGCTTTTTCCAGCCCTTTTTCCACATCATCATGCTGTGGCTCCTTGGAAAGCTTTGTACTAAAAAGCAAACATTTTTCTACATTATGCAAATGGAGTGGCAATATCTTTTTTTTTTCTAATTCAGAGTGGGTAGGATTATTAGCAAAAAACTGAGTTTGAAATGAATGTACCACACTGTGCACCCTACACAGACAATATTTAATGCTCATGAGTTAAGTGGAAAAGGCAAATACAGGACCAGCAAAGGCCTGAATCATGTACAAAGTTTTTTCCCAAAAAGTACCTCCTTCACGCTTCTCAACGTGGCCTGCCCACATTTTGCTTGGTGTTTTGTGATTTTGGGGGGATTTTTTTTTGGTCGTTGTTTGGTTGTTTATTTTTTAAATAAACGCAGAACATCACTGCTAATAAATTTTAAAATTAACTGAACCATAAAAATGTACAGCTTGACGATGCTTTTTCATGCAGGAGCCCCAGGCACCGCGCTCCCGGTGCAGCTGGGAAGGGGATGCCAGCTGGATCCCAGCTACAAATCACGATCCCAGGCTTTGCTGTCCAGTAAGGCAGAGTTTTGCTTGGAAAACACTGAAAAACTTCTGAAAGGAGGTTTTCTTAGATCTCCCTCTGAGAAGGATTTCAGCTTCTGTTTGTTCAGAATAAAAACAAAGTTCAATATTCTCTGCTCTCAGAAATCCCCGGTTAATACTGGTATGAAAACACAAACCGAAGATAGCTTAGAGTCACCGCTCTCTCAGATTTTTCATTGCCAGGTTGTTTTCCTGCTTTGAGTATACAGAGAAAGTATGTGACGCAGGCACATTTCTGGAGCACTGATTAGTAATGTGCTGAGCCAAAAATCCATCAGAGCCTACTGCTCCCATCGGCGTGGAAGCTGAATAACTCCAGATGAAATTACACACCTAAATACCCGCTGCTGCCGGCTGCCAAGGTTTGTTTTGGAAAAGAAAGAGACAAACACATGGGAAGGGATTCTGGGGCCTCCACTATTTCATATATTTGTTAAATGTTTTTCCATGTAGTCAGCAAAGACTCATTTTTGAGAAGACATTCGTGTCTGTCACGCGGCAGTTGTCTGCCTTCTTGTGCTGCTGGGGCGGCACATGCTTTCCCCTACGTAAAAAACTTTGAGGTTATAACAATCAGAAGGAATACTACGTTGATCTAAATACACATAATTTAGCAAAAGGAAAGCTCATATATCATGTTAACAAGTGCTCACCAGGTTCAGTTCAACTCTGCCGTCACAGTTCCCCAATACACATTGGTTTTTTGGTGAACAATCTCCCCGACACCAGAGCTGCCCAGCGCAGCGGGACAGGACCACGGAACGGTCTAGGTTGGAAGGGACCTTTCAGATCATCGAGTCCAACCATCAACCCAACTCTGCCAAACCCACCACTACCCCATGTCCCTCAGCACCACGTCTGCCCGGCTTTTAAATACCCCCAGGGATGTGTGAGATCAGCCAAACCACCCGTCCCGCTTCAGGAGAAGAGAGGGATGGAGGCTGACCACATCCTGCCTCCACCCAGGGCTGGTGGGCAGGAGTTTGGGAGAGATTATAATAAACAGACAGAAAATGACATGATTTCTCCTCCCAGGCAGCACCCCAAGAATGTAGAAAATTCCCGAAACACGTGCAGTGATGGTTCACCTACCCCGGTCCTCCCCCTGCAACAGGTCTCCGCGTTTCGCAGCACTGATTACCCCTGCCCGAGCACCTCCGCCTCATTAGATCCTTCTGCAGCTCTTTACAGCTTATTTTATTTTTTGTATTGCCGATAAACTTGCCAACCACCTGCTGACGCCCTGGTGCAGGGTGTTATGAGCAGCACGGGGGGGCTTCCAGCACATTCCCTGCTCTGCACAGGGACCGGGGGGAGGATGTGACCCTCTTAAATTACTGAGGGGACGACTGAAATCCTGCTACAATCCCAATGGCAATTAGATGCCTTCCAACCCCCCCCAGCAGGCTTGCCCCAGGGCCCTTGGGACCAACACCAGCCCCACCGGCGCCGCTGCCCACGCTGCGGCAGGGAATCCCGGCGGCTGCTCTCGGGGTTTTACGGCTGCTCAGGGAATCGATCAGAAGGATAAATACTGGCCATCGAGGAAAATGTCTTCATTCAGGAGTTTAATAATGATGGCTTAAAGTATTACAGAAAATCGTTTGGTATCATTAATGACCCAATGCTGCTCTATCCAGCTGATTGATCAAACAGGCGCTTGCAAAAGTCCTGGGTGGGCAACAGAAGGCAAGGGATAAATACAGGTGGACACAAGCTTAAAGACCTGGTGAAAGTTTAAAAAGGTAAAATGAAAAAACCAGCTTTACTACATTTTAAATATTACAACTGCAGCTGGAAAACCAGCGGAAAAATAAGAGAAATTTTGGTTAAATATTCCACACAAAATAATCTGAGGCTTAGGGAGGCATGAGGCAGGCAAGGCTCCAGCAAGCCTTCCCTCAGACTCCACAGCTAAAGGCTTTTCCAGTTCTCCCTCTCCACGTGTTACGTGGGAAGACATTCCAGTTGTGTTGCAGACACAGATGTGCTTCGGGGTGCGTGCGGAGCACTTCGTTATAAATAATTATAAACACACAAGTGAGCAAGAAAATAACAACTTGTCTCAAAGGTATAGAGCATCAGTGGAGAGTGAAACCGTCTACCTGAAGAGCCTCCGGGGGAAGGAAGGGGGTGACAGCCACGGAGCTCCCAAGGGGGAGAATATGATAGGGAAGTTATTGGTCTGACAGAAGATGCTGCAGTAAAATTTAACAGTGATGTTAACGAAAAAACCTTGTGTAAGACTAATAACTTCAAATGTATTTGTCATTTTTATATTTCTTAAATAATGGTTATGTGAAATAACAAAGAAAAAAACATGATTCTATATCTCTGTCAGCAGTACTGGGCTTTTGTGACTCATATTTGTAGGTTTACTCTCCCTACGGTAGATCCTTGTTCAGTCCTCTCCCACAGTTTATCCCTGCGGAGCAGAGCACTTAAAATAAATGCTTCATTTCTGACTTGAAAATAAATTACTGGAACTTACTTAATATCAGCTTCTCAAATATGTGTAAGTGCTTTGCTGGGAAAGGCTTTTTCGAGTGGGTGTTCAGAGGCTCGACTTAACTGGGGTTTTACTGGTGCCCTTTCACGTTTGTCCCTACATGAAATGGCACAGCAGGAAAGGCTGTTCTTGACCCAAAATAGGTATTTATTATCCCCAGAGAATACATGTTTATGTATCCCCACCAGAGGGACTTGGCATGGGAAGCCTGTGAGCGAGGGGACCGGAGCCGACAGGAACCCAGAGGCGATGCGAGATGCTGCAGTGGGTTTGGTGCCATTTCACAGGAGTCGGGCAAGTCTCACCCAGCAAAGCACAACGTGCACCTACCGCCCTCAGGCATCCGGGCGATAGCAGCGATCGCCAAAGCAGCAGGGGAAAAGTACAGCTCCCTGTTCTCCTCCTTATTTAGGAGGAACAGAAACAAGCGGCGCACAGGACCGGAGTGCGACACAGCGTCAGCCAGAACACCGGCGTGACGGCTGAGTTATTCCTGTCCCACCACCAAAGACGCCGTGAGTTCATCGGGCAATTCGCTCGGTTGCGCCTGCAGCCCCAGGGGGGCGCGTCAGAGACTTGAGGACAGATGAGCACTACATCGAGTGCGTGCGCACACCCCGATGCGTGCGCACACCCCGATGCGTGCACATCCCCTTTCATTTTAGCGACACAATTGAAGTTTCAATAAATACCCCTATGAAAGTCTCATGTGACGATGCTGAGTACTCACTGCACTCCATCTCTCTCCCAGCGCGAAAATGAGAAAGACGTGAAAACTATCATCTCCCTCTCCCACTCCTGCGCTAAAAGAGCCCTGTAATTATTTTCTGCTCAGTTTCTGCTCGTCTGATATCACCAACATGTTCGTATGAGTCAGACGTTTGTCCTGGGAAACCAAATTTTGCAACTTCTGTTCCATCCAGAAAGGACGAAAAGTGCTGCTGAATCTGGTTTCCTACCCAAATATTTTCATTTTGCTTTTAAATGTCTAAAGGAGCAGTTAAAACAATGCGCGCAATGCCCCGGCATTCAGGCAGGCACGGAAAGCATGAAAAAACCCCTCCAGCTAGAACAGGTTTCATCTTTTAACATTTTAATGAGCTTCGGGACTTTTATGCATATTAGTTATGTTGCCCTAATTACTCATTATAATTCTAATGTGCATTTTATATTTAATTACAATGCTTATAAAGATTTGGTATGGACAGTAAATTATTATAACTAGCATGTGCATAATGATTATGAGCTGAATTTATTAACTTTTACACGAGCATTCAGGGCCAGCAACTTCCAATTTCACCTTTGTGATTAACCATATTGTCTGATTAAACTAATATTTTTGTGGCATTAATTGTAAATGTCAAAAAAAGTCTTTTATTTTCCCAGTTTTCATCAGATTTTAATTTGGCATCCTAACGTAGTCTTTTGTTAGTGAAATTGCTCTCCAGTGTGTTAAAATAAAGACTTTCAGGTAAGAGAACAGGTTTTCTGAGGTCTGTTTTCTGCCTCAGAAGAACAGATACGAGCAATATTCAAATATATTCATTTATATATATACACACACACAGTGTTTTTCCAATAAAGTAACAAATCTTTACAAGTGAAAGAGTATTGCTTATACTTTCTATAACTAATCTGGTCTTCCAATAGTCTAGGTTATTTAATTTTTCTAACTTATTCAGAGCAGCAACCCTCCCTAGTCCCACATTAATGGAGTGGTTTAATAAATGCCTCTCAACATCAGAAACTTCTCCAGCGTGTGGCCTCATTTGAGAGACGTGCCTTTAACAATCACTGGGCTAAACAACTAATAAGCTTACGTTTTCCCCTCTTTTCTTGATGACTTATCAAAAACCACTGTGTTCAGTGGGATCTTGGTGCGTACACATACATAAATTTTACGTGCAAACATAGAAGGCATCAGTAAGAATTCAGTTCAACTCCTGCATCTCTAGATGCAACCCAACATCTCTTTTGTGCTTTTCCCTTTCCTTTGCAAACCCGTGTACTTTAAATGCTGATTAATTAAACAATTGTGTAGATACCTTGCAGTAGCCGTCCGCAAATGAGCGGATTCTCAAGCATTCCCCGCGGGTAACCTGGCATGTCGCAGGCTGCATCAGAATTCCCCGAAACCTGCATCTCCCTCAGCTACCCCTAATGGATGGCATTATTGTATTATTACATCCCTGGCTGCTGTGCAATTTATTTTTTTGAATATAAAACCTCCTAGTGTTAAGAGGAAAGCTTAAAATCTGCAAGTAATTGTTATGTGGGAGAAAAAAAAAAGAATCAGCAACACAAAATAATACTTAATAGGCCAGCAGACAGGAATTCTCAACAATGTGTTTTACAAGTATTTAAGTGACAAGAAAGAAGAGGACGAAACTTAACAAAGCCTCCCCAAACCAGCAAAGCAAACAAAGACCTCCAGGGAGCTCCAGGAGGAAATACAAGTTAGCGTGCAGGTGGAAGCACTGCTTTGGTTTTCTGTCCATCAGATTTTATGTTACTGCTTCAGCTATTTAATCCTTCTGTTTTCCAACACAGCATTTTTCTAATCGTATTCCCTGTACAGTAGCTCGGCAGATGCATTTTTATCCCCCGATGCAGGAGCTGCTGTGGCGTGGGGACACAAGCCCTGCTCTGGAGCAGCTCGCGCCGCAGGTGACGGTGTCTGAGGGACACGC
Organism: Dromas ardeola; assembly: GCA_013398915.1. Taxonomy (NCBI): domain Eukaryota; kingdom Metazoa; phylum Chordata; class Aves; order Charadriiformes; family Dromadidae; genus Dromas; species Dromas ardeola. The sequence continues at coordinate 790,611 of VYZM01008065.1, read as the reverse complement.
ACTGGCATCTCCCCCGCATCCCTGGCACAGGCAACCGGGGTCCCTGTGGCTACTCCACAGAGGAGTGTCTGTGCGTGTGCTTTGACAGGGTCACACCAAACCCCCTTCGCCCGCCGACCTGGGTGGAAACAGCCCCTGCTCCGTCAGCGGGGCGCTGGCCCCGGGGGAAGATGCTCCTGGGCTGCCTTTAGCCCGGGTGGGGCGACTCTCCCTCCTTTTGCAAATAGTTACGTCCCATTTGACAGAACAAGTCCTGCCACCGTGTAGGAATTCACAATATTAATAAAACCCTCAGCTCCATGCGCTCCCCGCAGTCGGGGACCTCATAAGGTACGTGAGAGCAGCCGGGGCAGGAGCATCTCGTATCTGCGTTTGTCCAACGGCTTCGCACTCGCCCTTTCCGCAGGCGTAATTGAAACCACGGTGAACAAACATGAAACAAATCCTGCATTTGCATACAAGACTTGTTGGTAATTTAGAAGGAACAGATGCACAAAACATAAATGGGGATATAAATGTTCAGTGTTTGGCGTTATTTGATACAGTGGAGTTGGTTTTAATCTTTCATTGGCCAGTGCAGCTTGATTCAAATTCAACTGAAGTCAAAGTCTTTATATTGACTTCAGTAGGCTTTGAATGAGGCCCAGAAAGATCTGCAATAAAAGAGAATTTCACAGTTTTCAAAACAAAAAGGTAAAAAAAAACCAAACCCGCAACTTGAAAGAGCAGTAGTATAACAAAGAGAGCTCTTGTCATGTAATCCCTCTTTTTATACGCTATTGCTCTTACTGCCGTCATTTGAGGGAAAAGTTGTCATCGATACTTTCTCATCAGCAAAGAATGGCCGAGTGTCTGTAATTACCTGAGTCGAAAGAATGAACTTTTATGTTTCACGGCATAAAATATGGTATCGACAGGACCCAGCAGAACCGCTGATGGTCTTTTTTTTTTTAATATATGAAGGGGATCTATTAGAAAAGGGTTTAAAACTTTCAGTGTGGTATGCAGGGAGACGGAGAGGCACGAGTTGTGAGTCCTGCACCCATGGCAGAGAGGGAAGGGGTGTTTGCTGGGATGTAGGTGACACCCCAGCACTGGGGCTCCTGCTGGAGGAGAGGTGGCAGAGCCCAAGCAAGGGCTGCAGAGCCTCAGCAGCGTGTGACAGAGCACAACACCCCTAACGGGTCGCTTGCAAGCGCTGGCTGGGGGACGTGAAGGTGAAGGGCATCTCAGAAATTCAAGAGAGCATCTCTCCCAGGAGACTGTGTCTCAGGAACGGCCGGTGTTAGCTTTTCCCAGGTGGCACGCACACTGGTCTGATTTTCATTCCCCTTTTGCGTTCACTCTATTAATGTTATGTTTCTCCGTGTGTTGAGAGGGACCAGATGGGGCCACACAGGCAGCGAGGAAAGCCCAACCACCACCTGTGCGGTTTAAATAGTGGGAAAGATAAAGATATTTTACTCCATGCAAGCTTGCCGTTAAATATTGCAGCATTCCACGTACAGGAGCAGGTGTACACCTCTGGGTAATGCTGGAGGACCAGAGCTAGCTGAGAAAAGGGAGGTTTCCATGTGGTTCAGGAGCACCGCTGTGGCAGGACAGGGGGGAAGAAGGACGATGTGCTGCTGTGTCTGTTTGCCCAGGGCAGCCGGGCATCCTACCTGGGCTCACCAGCTCCACGCATCAGCAAACCTCCCTCCCTTGGCCATTCCTACTGGAAAAGCTTCCACACAACTGACATGCCCTCATACTCTGCTGCGGTTCCTTTATCTCAGCAATTTATTCAAACACGCGTGTGGAGGTGAAAGGGGAAAAATGAGTATCAGCATCCTGGAGTGGTACTAAGGAACGAGGAGGTGGAGAGGGGATGCTTTCAAACATCCAATGCCAATCCAGAAGGAAGAGTTGGCCAGGAGCCTGGGTGTGAACAAACATGAGCGCTCTTACCCTCTAAGGAAGATAAAAGCAATGGACTTTAACAAATTCCAGGAATTACTAAGTAGATCTTTTAGCACTAAAGCTGAGGAGAAAGTGAATTAAAACAAGCTGGTAGTTTTCCAAGGAAAGAATGTTTGGAACAAAAATGTAAAATATCTCAGAGCAGGTCAGAAATGCAACAAGAAACCTGCCTGAGCCCCACTGGAGCACATCCAGGAAGCCAAAGCAGAACAGCAGATAAGGCAGGCATGAGCCACCAAGGGCAGCTGGAAACCATGCCATCCGTGCCTTATCCGTACCAAAGAAAAAGGTCACCCTGCTGCTCAGCACCACCCCTGTGTGGTGCCCAGCCACGGAAGCACTTGTGGTGGTGCACTTCTGTACCCCCACCCTCGCAGCTCAACCCAACCTGAAAATGCAACACGATCGCTGATCAAAGACCTCAACGCTGGACTCAAGGCAAACTCTGGGGACCCACATCCCTTTGGCCTGGCAAGGAGCCTTTTGATAACAATTTTCTCAATAACTCTGCACCTACACCATGGATTTTTTTTCTTGTCCATGTTTCCCACGCTTGCACCTGTAAGTGTCACACGGCAAAAGCTTATGAGTGTCAACACATGACATCATCTGCCTTCCCTGGCGATAAATAGGAATTAATGAGACGGCGCGATTTGCTGTTGTTGAATCCACGGTAGCTGTTACCCATCTCAGATTATCTCCCAGGTCCGAACACATCTTGTTAGAGTTCCAGCATGCGTCTGGGGACTGGAGACACGCCAGGTGACTGCCAGTTCCCTCTGGGCAACAAGCACCCAGGGCCTCGGTCCCCAGGACCTCGCCCAGCCTTTCCAAGGTCTCAGAAATAACAGTTTCATCATCATTTGCTTTATGTAGATCTTTGATGAAGGTTATTATCCTCATCTGATGACTTAAGACAACAATTAGCTTATAGAAGACTGTTCTGTATCTACTGTAGGTTAAGCTTTATTTGTCTGCTCTTGGTATAGAGTCCTGGTGGATCACAGGCGACCAACCTTCCCTTCTTCTGAGCTGGTGGAGCAGAAAAGCAGGAGGCGGCGTCTGACAACACGCAGTGCTGGGAAGAGAGGCCAGTCCCTCCCAGAGATGCCTGGCAGATGTGTTATCTAGTGCAAACCACCCGCTCCATGGGGCACTAGCGGGGTCCCACCTGAAGCACCAAGTTGAGAAAAGCAGAAGGAACTGGGATTAGCAGAGCTGGAAAAGATAACTTAGTAGGGATACATTACATCACTTAATATGCGAGACAGAAGAAAAAAGGAATCAGCTCTTCCCCATCTCCTTTATGGGCCAGACAAGCAATAATCAACCAAAATTGAAGCAAGGGAGATTTAGGTCTGGTAAGCTACTGCTGGAAGAGATTGCTTAAGGAGACTGTCAAGGTGCTCTTTCGCTTTTTTTTTATTTTAAAAGACAAGGTTGATAATTTGAATACCAGCATCTGCATCTGGACAGCAGCATCAGCCTGACTCCTCAGTTCCTCCTCTGGGTTGAATTTTTGTGGTCTCCAGGATCCCGGGATTATTAAGCATCAGAACGGTTCCTATAATGGCAAATTCCTGTACTCATTTCTGTAGGTACTAATGTTGTGCTTAAGGTCATATGCCATTTTTCAACACGATGAGGAAAAAAGAAATTATACGCTTCTCAGCTTATAATAGTAATGAAATCTCCAGGTTCATACTTAACCACAAAAATGAGGTAAGTCCTGAAACTGGATTTGGAATTAAAAAGAAAATAATTCAAACGACAGAAGCAGAACTTTTTCACAGAAAACTTACCTTGTACACCTTGGATCTGATTTGATATATCCTACATACATAACAAAGTAGCTAGGTGTACTCACCAAAATGATATTTCTAAGGACAGAACTCATTACTACTGTATAATAAATGGAAGCATAAGTCAGAGTTAGCACTGAACAGATTGTTTGGGGTTGCAAAGACAGCAGCTGTCACAGCTTGACAGCTTTCTTGTTAGTGAATCAGCTTTACTGACAGTCTTTTTGATTGAAAACCACTGTTCGCTGACAGTGTGTTATAGCTGATATACATATGTATCTCATGGAGAATGAGAAAGAGCCATAAAAGGTCTAGAAGCTATTGCTCTATATTAAAAAGAAGTGAAGTTTACATAAAGGGTTTTTGGTTTTTCCCCCCTCCCCGGTAATCTGCGGCAGATGTAAGTTGATAGAAACAGGACAATCCGTGCCGGTATGTGACAAGCGCACACACACGCAGAGCCGAGTCCAAAGCGGTTTTTCTACCGAAAAGCAATAAGGCCACAGAAATACTAGTTGCTTTCAAACGCTCTCTGGAAGAGTTTGTGCAATCAAAAACAAACTTTAGAAATGAAATTATAGAAATAAAACTCAGTGCAACTCTGACAGGGGCTTCCCCGACCTCCTGCTAGCCCAAAGGGGGGATCTGCTGCAGTAGATCTACTCCCATTAATTCAAAAAAAGAACCTGTTTACTTTGAGTCACATTTCAACTTTCTCCATCTATGTCAACGGTTTCGATTGGCAGCTCCGTGGGACAGGGAGCGTTGGCTTCTGCTTCCTGCATCACACTCAAATACCTGTGGGAGACCACCACCACCACCACCGCGCGCCAAGTTCAGCCCAGGCTGCCTCGAGCACCTCGGGTAAAGGGCCACCCGCTCGGCAGCGCCCTGGGCTCCTCGCTAAACAGATCTGGTCCTTGGGGCAGCAAAACATTAGCGGGCTGTGGCAAAGGAGGTATGGTATTGAAGCAATTGCACCTCGGGGCCTCTCTCTCTTCCCCCCCCAAGCTATATTCATTTATAAGGTTGCCCATATAAAGTAATTTCCTCCTCCTCAGTTTTGTGGTATTTCAACAGATAAAAGCCAATGTGCTAGGGACAACGGATGTCACCTTTTATTCCGAGATCATTGCTTAAAACAAAGCACACATGATGCTTTCATTTTGATGAAAGCCAAAAAAAATGAAAGCCGTTTATGAACACCAGAAATGTCCAGGGCTTTGCAGTTTGTCCCTGATGATCATTTCTATTCTTGTTACAACTGCTCATTTCCAAAGGATGTCACACATTGCTCACGAAGGGACAGCAGATTGCAAGTCGACACTCGGATGCAGAGCTGACTTTACATAAGGAGTTTGGAACACTGGCGTTTCCCCACTTAAACATTTAATTGCTGCATTGAAAGATAATTCTTATTTGCAAGATTCTCTTTTGACATTAATAATACCGGGTGGAAAAGTGAGCACCAGAATTTTGAGACATTTGATACTAAACACAATTTTGTTCAAAATACACTGGAGATAGTGCATTTTGAAGCGATTTTTTTTTTTTCTGAATTTGTGAACTGAAGTCTTTCAGTCTAGAAATGACTATCGTGATCTTTGTGCACAGCATGCAACAGGTATCAAAGCAACTGAAGCGACATGGTCCGTACTGTTCCTTGTCTTTGGGAAGCCGCAGCGAGCGCAGCCGTGCCCGCAAGGCATGAGAGCTTTCATCGCAAGAGCTTGCGTTTGCTCTACAACTCTAAGGTCCAAAAAAAGGTCACATCAGCCTCAAAATGGTTTGTTTTTATTAGAGAAGAGGCAGAAAATATGAAGGGAACCAGCTTTATGAATTATAATGCCTGAAGAATGATGTTGGCAATTTTTCCTTTCTTTTGCGTCAACAGCACTGCTTTGTTTTAAACTATAAAAGCAGAAATATTGCTTCTCAAAGCTCCCCTAGCTCAGATCTAGTGCCTACACCACACACTTGCTAATACCAACCAAATTGCAGAAGTTATTAAAACCTAATTTAGCAATCTCACCAGGGGACAAACAAGCTGTAACAATATCATTACAGTCTTATCAGGGACTGGATGTCTTGTCGAAATGCCGAGCGTAGCCAGGGTAGGAGCCAACGGGGACCGTCGCTGCCTGGCACCGCGGCCGTACCCATACGCTCACAAGTTATGCTAAACGGATTTCTTTTGCAGAACCATTTCAAAGCAGCCATGACTGCTGATGGAAAAAATAACAATAAAAAAATAATCAGGGGATTGAGAATTTTGCAGGACTGACTCACTGTTCAGACTTGTCTTTTCACGACCCCAGTTGGTGTCACCAACTGCACCCAAAACCCCCTTAGACTATCACCTCAAAGGCGCTTGCAAGGGAGAGGGAAGACTAAGTCTTAGACAAACAGCAAGAAGGAATACCACAATTACTAGAAGAAATATTGCTTTACAACGTGTTGACTATTATGAGAAATATTTTAAGTAATTGTTTTTGCTGAAGAGCAATCTGGGCAAGTGAACACTCCTGGAAGCTGAAGAGCTCTCCATTAATTTTGGCTGTAGTCTGGAGTCTAACACAGCCTGCTGTATACTTCAAATTGCTTCTTGAAATGCATAAGCTCTTTAGAGATGAGTCATCTTCTATTAAGACTTCAATTTTCCTGAACTGTATTTTAGCTGGTATTTAAAGTGGGATCACCTGGATGCTGGGGAGCCAGCAGCGGTTCAGAGCCAGGAGAAAGCATTCGCTCCAGGCAGGACTGAATTCCCAGGGGTGCTTTTCCTTGGTCACTAGAAACGTGTCCTTGCTTTGCAACCCACCAGGTTCAAGGGGGTTACACCCCACCTGCAGATGTGACATCTTAGCACCTCCGAAGATGACAGGGAGCAGCGCTGCACCCCATGACACCAGGCCTGGCAAGAGGAGTATGGTCCTTCTCCTGCTGATGCCAGGAGAAATAGCTGCGGGAAAGGCAGCTTCACCAGGGCGGATGCACTGAGGTGTCCAGAATCTTACTATAACCTTATTTTGACTTTAAAATGACAACACAAGTGGAAAAGTATACGAAAGCTATAAAAAAAACCCCAAACTACTTCTTTTTTTGTCCACTAATTCATGAGCTAGTCACCACGCTTTCACCAACAGTGGCCTGAAGCCTTTATGCTGTACCTTTGCATGAACCGTTAACAATATATGGTTGACAATGTTTTTCGCCGATATTAGGAGAGCGTGTCATGGATGCTCTGTTATTTCTTACAGCACAGTCTCCCAGAGATACATAAACATAATGAACAGCATTTACTGGTATCCCATAATTATACAATACGTGGACCTGTAACTACTGGCAGAGTGTAAATATGTGCAAATTAGTGCAGTTATTTTTGTTTCAAGGACTTGTTTTCCTGGGGACAAGGAACAGAGAATACATTCAAATGGGTAATCATGGCAGTCCTCAGAATTAACCACTGCAGAAATGACAACTAATCAGCACCCATAGGCTTCTGAAACAATAAAATCCAGATTTGAATAATAGAAACAATCTTCTAATAGCTAGGTCAGACACGCCGCTTCCCAAGAAAACAGTGCTTGAAAAAGGATTTGTTTGCACATGCTTTAATAGCTCCCTAACTTCCCCATGTGGTTCACAGATTGGTGTTGCAGACACTCTTCGCATGCGAACGGTGAACTCGAGGTGGTTTTTGGTGTCTTAAACTCTTAATTTGCCTTTGCAGCCAGAAGCTGGGCCATTGCAGCAGCATTGCTGGTGTTACGCTGGAGCATCATCTCCTCTGCCACTGAAGGAGCCAAGCTGCGTCCTTGTCCTGCAGCCTCACAGGCCACTGGCCAACCCGAGACCTTCATGGAGAGAAGAGGCAGCTCACTCGACAGGCTGCTGTCCTTGCACATCTGCACCGCACCACTGGCAAACACAGGGTGCAGCCCTGCTCCCCCCAGAATAGCCAGAAAAAAAAATAAAAATAACTTGGCAGAGTTAAGCAGGGATTTTCTTTAAGAAGATGAAAAATGTACTCCTCATCTGTCAAGAAGGATATCTTGAGCACTAATGCTCCAACTTCTTCAAATACAAGACCTCGTTTCATGTTGCCAAAGCCCTTGATTATGTGCGGTGGCAGCAGAACACCATCTACATGAAGGAACATTATAATCAATTTTGTCACACTTCAGTATGAGCAACGTCTTTCAGAAATGTGCAGTAACTGCACAGTGGTTTGCAGAACTTAATAGTAAACTATTACACCGCAGAAAGAAATCAATGTTAATTTAGGAGCCAAATTGCACTCGAGTCAGAAACTTGAACTATATTGTTTTAATCTGACTTCTGAAATTTTAATAGAAGTACCTGAAGGACATAAAGTGACAAACATTACTTTCATCAGAGGTTTCTTTCCCCACCAGTGAGGAGAAATGTAGTTTCTTCAAATCAACCGCATTCTTTTCCCACCCCACATTTGAGGTGGTTTTAAATGTATGACCAGTTTTTATTGAATTGGCGTAAGTTGTTTTTCCTTAAGTGCTACTATGAGATAGGACATCATATAACTCATACAAGTGATCTCAGTGATGAGAGTAGCTTGCAAATTAAGTAAATACGAATTTAGTTCTAATCATGGCCAAAATCAACAACAATAGTAAGAAAACCCCGACTCCGATTACATTGTGCATGATCAAAAGCTCCATTTTCCAGGATAGCAGAAAATTCTTCAAAGATCTTTATCTTATGTAAAAAAACCCAACCTGTTCTTATCTGTACCAGTTTCACCTGAAATGTTTTTCTAGCAGCTCCTCATCTGGATGGCTGGACCCAAAGACAAGCTCTGCTGCTATTGACTTAAACCACGATCAAAGTTTTCATCTCAGCTGTGCTAGCACCTAATCTCCTTTAGCTCGAGTGGGTGGCTTTGTATTCTCATATATTTGACCCAGCGATATAGAAACTAATTACACTGTTATTTCACAGTATTATGTGCTGCAGGAAAGACGTCCTCTCCACCGCTCCTCGGAAGGCTTTCCTATGTCTTTTTAATTGAAATGGTAGCTCAGATGTAGAAGTTATAACTACTGAATTAGAACACCTGTACAACACAGATAATCCAATGTTTAGAAGTGGGTTAATATAATCTTTAAAAATAACAAGAAAAACAAGTCAAGAGATGGTCTTGATGGACTTATACGCGAACCTCCACACCCACGTCACTCCTGACCTGCCAGCGTTGCAGACTGCCAACGTGTCCTTCGAGAAGTCAGCCCATGGTCCCCCAAGAGCACATCGTGGGGCAGCACTACTCTCACCATTCAAAGTGTGAGCACAACTCTCACTTTGAGCTTTTGCAACAGTTTTTAGATGAAAAAGAGTAAAGGGACAACACCATCCATCCCCCAGCTCTGTGCAGGTAGGACAAACCAGAAGGTGACCAATCCTCCCAGCCTTCTCCCCAAAGAAAGCAGAACATTTGTGGCAAATGGGGCAGCCCGAAGTCACGCTTTGGACATGGCTCACGCCTGGCCGGGGTCATCTCTTATGCTTGCAGCCTCTGGCCCACCGTGCAAGTCCATGGTGTGCACCAGCGTTACCACCACCCACGTGTCTCAGGCCAAGGCGGCTTGAACAGAGCAGAGTCACATTCCGGAAAGGTCACACTGCAATACGCCCTGCTGATCCATTAACAGAACCAAATATGAACCAGTAATCAAGTTTCCAGGAGTCCCCAGTGTGACTCAACTGCCAAAATACCATTTTTGAATGGTAACCTGAGAATTTAGGAAAACATGTTTCACAGAAGCCAGTGAAACCACACTCCAGAGCGCTTTTAGCTTTTCAGAGTGTAATTTTGATACTTCAGAAGGGTATTGCAAAGGTCAATCTTCCAAGGCTCCATGCACACGGACCTCTCGAGACGGTTGGTGGGAATTGTGGCTGCTCAGTACCTGCAAATTGCTCTCCATCATTACAATATTGGGAAATACTTTGTGATTAAACAGAGACTGACCTACATGATGCAGTTTTAAATGTGTGAATTTCAGCCAGATGGATAATATCAACCACTGCAACACCAAGATAAGGTCTTTCTGCTCCACGGTCAAATATGAACATATGACTTCATCTCATGTGGGTGCAATTCTGTTTGAAGACTTGACGTGACCGAATTTACTTGATATAAATGACACTGTAAAGAACAGCAGTAACTTCTCCTCCACAGTTTGTTTCTTTTTTTTTTTTTTTTCCTTTCAGAGAACTGGTTTTAGCTGGTTTAAAAGAAAAAACCCAAAACTTTGTAATTGGATGGAAGCGTCCTCGCCAAGGGGAATCGTTTGTGATTAAGTTTCAGGTCCTGTAAGGCTGGGAGATGCAGCACCCTTGACTGCAGTTGCTGCTGTAAACTTCTGGTACAACAGACAAGAAGGCTGTTCCTTCTCAGGTTGGCTAGCAAACAAACAATATTACAAAAACAAAGGTTCACACAAACACGTACAACTGTTCAATACATTGGCCATGTTGTCTTAAAAGAGAAAAAAAAAAAAAAGAAGTTGCACTTATGGATCAAAATACGTTAATGTAGACTCACTGGTTTCTCCAACAGAACGACTCTTGGTCTCCTAAAGCCAATGCTGACCATAACCCCCAAGTCCTGAATTTAGTCAGGGATATAAATATGAAGCTGCACATCTGTAGCCAGTAAAAATGGGAAGAACCAGAGTTACTTATTTATGCTTAAAGAGAAGCTCCCCTACGCCCTTCTCTTATAGTAGAGGAAAGTGAAAATTAAAACTCCAAATTGCTCTGAGTAATTGCAGAGGAGGACCGAGACCTTCGGAAAAATATTTGGGCCTCGCCTTTTTATTAAATAACACATTCACCTTGACTGAGGGGAATTTTCTTTGTTGAACCCAAAATAAAAAGCCTTGCCAAGGAAGTGTTTTTCACAGGTCAGTAACAGTTCACAGCAAGACCCCTTCTGGGAAAACAGAGTCACAGCAACGTGTCCAGGTATTAGGAACCCCAACAAACACTGAAATCCTATAATGTTTTTCCCCAGCAGGTTTAAGGTTACAGATATAATTAGGTTAGAGTGGCTTGTACAGTATGTCTGATTTCAAAGTAAAATCAGAGTATTATGCATAATATTATGCAAAGCGCCATAGCAACAGTAAGGCAGACTTCTAAGAAATGCTAATGAGATAAGCTGTTCTGCAAAAACCCTAACCTGTCCAAGCAAAAAACAAACACATTACTTAAAATTCATACAAGAAACTCACACATTCCTTCTATAAAATATCTAGCATAAAATACCTTACCGCACCGTGCCAGCAGGACGGGGGCACAAGGTCTGCACAGCAGACACCTTTCGTAACTCGCTGCTCCCTGAAATCCCGATCCGGCGGGATGGACGCTGCTCCGGCTGAAAACCAGCGGCAGAACGCGGATGCCAGGGCCCAGGAGGGCGGGCAGCAACCCAGGTCCCTCTGCCCTGGACCACCCCAACGTGGGCGATGCAGAGCCTGCTCCGAGCGCACAGACCCGGCGTCCAGGGACAGAGCAGAACTTGATGAAAGGAGCGGGGGGGAACACACAACCCCAAACCAAACAAAGCCTTAGATGATGTACTGAAGAACATGAAATACATGCACAAGAAGGAAAGGGTAAAGGAGGCAGAATCGTTCCAAACACGGAATTTGACCAGTTCAATGACCACAATTAATTGTTTTATATTTCAGACAGGAAATACATATATATATTTTTCAAGATAAGGAAAGAATAATGCAGCAAGTACTTGAATAAACCAAACCGATACAAAACCAATTGGCATAATAAACCTCAAATATGTATTCAAGAGCTGGATTAAGCAAATGCAGAGCTACCGTCTTATTTCTGAAGTGTGGGCAAGTGCCTAACACAGCCTTTGAGAACCTTTTTCAGGAGAGGAGAAAGCAACAGGAGCTGGGGAATTACAAGCCAGTCCATTTATCTCCAGTCCCCACAAAAATGCTATTCAGGCAATCAAAGGTGTGAAGGCACCTGGAAGATAACAAGAAGAGGAGCAATCGCCAACAGGTTTGTTAAGAATGAACACAGGCAGGAGGCGAGAGAGCTGCTCTGCAGAGAGTGACCAGGGCTACTGGGGGTAAAACCCCCTTCAAGTGTCCTGCTGTCACAGCGAAGGCATTTTTTAATGTCCTAGCCAAATACATGACCAACCATCCAAAATAATCCTTCCACATCCTTGGCAATCCAACATGTCACCTGGCATGGTAGATCAAGTTTTAAATACTTTATTGGAGAAGGCCCTCCCCTAGCACCAACTGATTTGTGGAAAACACACACTTAGTCGATCCCCTAGAAAACACAACCCCAGAACAGAGGTGAGATGAGATGAATCGGGGCTGGTGAACATAAGGAGGTAAATATGGGGAGCACAAGTCCACTATCTCCAAAGAGATGGAAAGGTGAGACTGATCTGTTCTCCGTTCCTCTGAGGACAGGTGAGGAATGGGGTTGCAATTCTGTGAGGAAGGTTCACATTAGACACTGTGAAAAATGTTCAGTTAAGGACTGTGATCGAGTAGGGTATGTTGCCCATGGAGCTGCCATCACTGGAGACACCTTACAGGGGGCCTGGCCAAGCATCCACTGGCAACACCCATTTAGAGGCACAACTTGTGAGGTTAATGCAGTTTTTACAGGCTATCATGTGGTCTATTCACTTCCATTTTCCAACATTTTAAAGATCTAATGGAAAATATCTGTACAAAGAGATGCTGTTCCAAGTAGACGTGGCTCAATATCTAGAATATTTTGAGTTACCTTTATACTGTTTGTGTTTACTGTCTACGAAATCCGGCAGATGAGCTTTCTCCTCTGTAGACTGCAGCACACGGGAGGCAGGAGAACCGCTGCAGGTTGAGCCCCGGCTGCACTACCCATCATTTCCTTTGAAGCACCTTGTGCCAGCGAGACTTCTTGGGAGTCCTGGCTCAGAAATGAAGACCCCAAGACAGCCAAACCAACAGACCCGACGGGACCAGACCACACCAGTGCTTCCCAGTGCCAGCTGGGCTTCCTCAGCACAGGAACTGTAATTTTCACCTCCCCAGTAAGCACCGACTAATCTGCCCTTCAATTTGCAGCATGATGGGGTACATAAAGGCTGAAATTAAATTATTGTCTTTTAATTTCAACTGAATGGCTTTTTTCCTCACCAAGTCCACAAGATCCAGCTTTAACAGAGCTGTTCAAGACACAATTATAGAAAACCAGACCCTTAGTGTATATTATCTGGAGAAAAAACAAAAAAAGAATACTTGCAATACAGCTCCACTTTAAAAGTCCACATTTGCTATTTGTTTATGAGCTGAAAATTTTAGATAAAATAAATGGTGGTTTCATCATGCGCACATCCCATTCTTCATCCTCTCAGCATGGCCTCAACACTTCCAGACATCCTTGCGTTTAGCAACTGCCTTTAATAATTTTAAGTGCGACACTAATAAACCAGAAGAGTCAGCACAGCCACACTACCACATGTACCGTTGCAGATGACATATTAAAGTCTTGCTAATCCAGACACTGTTCCTTCAAAGTGTGGTTCAATATTATCACCTACAAATCAGTATTTGCTTTATAAAATGTAATGGAAAATGCTAATAAGATTTACGGGTGAAATGAAATTGGATTATATCTTATCTATTTTAACTTGATTTGGTATAGTGTTCCTTCTTCATAAGGCAGCAGCTGCAATGTCTTTGC